>CM017559.1:22985453-23585453 GCA_007844125.1 Sinonovacula constricta | reverse complement strand
CTTAGTTTTGTTCATATCACATTGTGACGGTAGTCTTAGGTGATCGTTTACTTTTCCAACATATTTTTTTAAATTGTGTATCATTAATAAGCTGACTTTTCTTGTCATTGAATACGGTGCAATGTTTTTTACTTAATTATTAAAAGTTTAACGAGCAATAATTGTTAAAGAGTTCCATGTTTAGATTTAGCATGATATTAGACTGTTTGTTTTGTTGAATAGTTGTTTGTTGCTTTGATTTGATATAAAGTGTTTTCTTAACTTACGTGGCCAATGTATTGCATTAATTGACATGTACAGTACATAATAGCAATTAGCTTCATATAAATGTCGCTGTTTGGCTATTCAGTTAACATTCTTAATACTTGCAAAGGTATTCAAGGAGCTTTAAGAAACTTACAACTGTATCTTACATAAGTTATTATGGCTTCATTGATGCATCTTAGTTTGATACTTTCTGACGCCATTTCTTGAAATATATGACATATTTAATAAACACCTTTCTTTATTTGTAGTCATGTATTTTTTTATTTACTTCCCCCTATATAAATATCACAGAAAAGAAAAACTGATGATGAGGAGGAGGATAATTATGATGACATATAACAAAACAATGAATCGTTTTCTTAAGTACGGTACGATTATTGGAAGAGTTTAACTTATGTTTAAAGTATTTAATAGTAAAGACTTTCCATAACTAAGTCACTACCTTCAGCATCGGAGATCGATGCGTTTGTTGCCTGACATCTGATTGACGACTCTAGATCATATTGCGTACCCATGGGTGAAAAGGAAATGCTGTCTCACTGGAAGATAGTTGTCCTGCCAGGTCTGGGGATACAGCGAACCTTCATGTGCACATAAGGGTTGGAAACATTACAATATTTATTTGTGTAAAAAGGGTAGTTAAGAATTCGATGCTATAGTGTTTTGAAAACGAAAGCATGCCTGCAGTCAAAGACTACGATAACAATATTTTCAACATGTTGTCTATTTATATTTTTACCTTATATAATTTAAAACATTAATGTCTTTTTAACATGAATTTACGAATACATTGTATTTAAGTATTGCATGCAAAATCACAGACGTACAATTATCTCGACTGTACGTGTATGTGGTTTAATACTGAAGTAATGCCCAGTGAACCTGAAGTACAAAATAATAGGGCAATTAATATATTTACATTAAGATTGAGAAAAGAAATTGTACTTAAACAGAAAAAACCTCCTCAGCAACACAATAAATAAAAATTTACCGTCTTTCTGCAAGAAGCTACCTGTGAATCCGCTAACCTTTGCCGATTTTGAATGACAGACTAATTAATAAATTTACTTTGTTATGATGATGACAGTATTTCTAAATAGCCTTTGCAAACGCTGCATGTGAGAGAAACCAATAACATCACTGTCTGAAATAAGATTGCTTCTTGGCTTTATATAGATCTTTCGGTTTCCAGATATTTCAAGATTTCTTTTCCGATGCTTTTGAAATATTGCTTTAAGCCCCATTCCTATCTAGTTCTGTATTAGAGATTAAGAAAACCTGCAAATTGCCAACTTACATAATTTACATACGACTGCTTTTTGTTGAAAGGATTATTAATTCATTGCTGTTGTTCTTGTTACACCGCACCGACACAATTATGGTTATGTAAGCTAATTATTGATGAAGGAAGACGACAGACTTAGGTCCGGGTAGAACCACCGATGTACTGCAGGTTAGCTGGAAAACCTTGCCACATGAAAGTTCTCGCCCCGACCGAGACTTACACCCACGTGGTGGGGGACTGAAGAGTTACAAGTCAACGGCTCTAACCGTTTGGCCACATGCGCCCACTGTTGAGAGAAACGTAGTACTTGAAACCAAAAGGAGGTATTTCCTACACAGTTACATGTACAACTCTTCCATAAATTACAAATTGTACTTTATTTTCATAGACATAATAACAGTAACGCCAACTCCGCAAGGTGCGCGAATATCTTCCAATTTCGCAGCACCATTACCGAGAGTTATAGAAAGTCTTCCGGTCGGGGTTTCGCGTGCAAAACAATAGCATAAAGCTGACAAATAAAACAGAGATTTGAAGAAAAATGGCCACGGAAAATGAATCAACTTGAAAAAAGAATGAAGGTTGATATCTTCTTTGTATGTGTATCCATTGCCTGCGTTTAGTTTTTTAATGAATCGGCAGTAAACATATCGTGACCATGTGTAAACAAAGAATCCGGTTTCTAAAAGAATCATAGACAACGTCCATTTAGGCCTTATTTTGCTGCCCTTTTTCCATAAATACTTTCATAGTTAATACTGCAAGGAGAAAGACATACTATTTAGTTAAAATAAAATAAATAATTCGTTGCTTGGAGACACAGGTGGAAGAATGCACAAAGACTGATGGAAACGATTAAGCGTTTAAAGGATTCTTCCAGACAATTTTAAAATAAATATTAAGTTGTTAGATGACAACATATTCATTTTATTAAAACATAACATTTTGAGAAATAGATCATATAAAACAACTAACAACATTGAAGGTGTGGTCTTCTTGGTGTGTGTTCAGTTTTGATATATATCCTACATTATTGACAGACAGAGCTTATTACCTACCGCTGACATATAGTTTTAACATTTTATATCAAATCCTGCTTTACATATTTTAGTATACTTATTATAAGTTGAGTAAATGTAGAAACTCTACTATCTGAAATGTTTATGTATGTATAATGCAGTAATTTAAGTTTATCTTTATTGACAGAACGTTTCTTTAAAGTTGTATGTTGTTTCGACAATATTAACATGTCAAAGTTCAGAGTTAAACTAGTCACAACAATACATGTATGTTTAAAGTATTAACAAATTAATAAATAAAAATTTATAGTTTTAGTTATGATTTTAAACTAACAGGTGTCTTGATTAATTTACAACCTGCTTAAGACCCTATTTTATATAGTATAACTTTTGTTCTTGCAGTGTGAAAACTTTCAACTCGGCTCAAGGGCTTAAAGCTATTAAATCTTGCATCCTGAGATGACACTCTTACTTGCACCGGCTTTTAGCATACTTTTTAATTAATATTGTCAGAACAAACAACAATAAATATTTATTACTACTCATTTTATTCTTTTTCCATTTCCTTCATGTTCACGTTTGAGCAAGAACACCGCATTATAATGTGCAGAAATATTTTAAAGTAGAATGAAAAATGCATTTATTACAGATAAATACAAATACATATAAATTTAAATATGCAGATAATGATTATGCAACACGTGTCTTTTTAATAGAAATAAATGTCAAATAATTTATCAAAGTTGTTTCTCATGAAATCTTCATAATTATAATATATATAATATATTATATAATTATGATTGTATTATATTATATATATATATATAAAATAGCACATGTTTCATTCTCCCTATACCATTTGATATAAATTGACTATGTGCAAGTACTCGATAAATGTGCCATTAAGTGGTTCTTTTAAAGTTTTAAATATATGATTTAATCTTAGTAATATATAATTAAAATAGTTGTTTTGATAGCATTAAAAATATCACTTATTAGAAATGGAAAGTGAAAAAGCTTCTTCTTTGATGCTGTTGTTTGTTGACTGTCAAATTATTTTGTAGATTATATGGAGAAATAAGCAACATTTAACATAATCCTGCCTTGTGATGTGTTTAAAGAGTTTTTTGAAAAGTAAAATTTAAGAAAAATTTAAGAAATGGTCTACCACTAAGAAAGCAATACTGAAACAGACTGAACATTTGAAATATTTTAATAATATTTAATCTTTTTCAAAGGACTGCAAATAACTGATATTTTCTCTCTGCCTTCCTGACAGTTGTGCTTCTGTTGGGTGGCCCATGGCGTTGAATTTAAGGGTTAACTGTCTCTGAAGATTGGTTCATGTCATGGTAACTTAAAAAAATCTAAAAATTGCTTTACAGGTTTCAGCTTTAAATGAAAAGTTGCACCCGCCTAACCTCTTTGGTTCCTGTCCTAGTCTGGACAAATACATTTATTATCCATTCACCAATAATAATATAAAACAAAACATACAAAGTTAGAACAAAAATATTAAAATATTGTTATGTCCTATATTTATGTGACAGTTGTCACACAAAAAATACTTGCAGGGTAAATCCTACCTATACTTGCTGTCATAGTTTATTGTTATTAAAAATGACTATATAATTCATGGTGGTATCCAAAAGTTTAGACATTTTTTTCTCAAACAACCAGATAAATTATTGTATACTGAAATGATCCAGCAAATGCTGGTTACTAAAGTCATGTTGGATGTGAAGCACAACACCCTATAAATCATTAAAAACATGCATTTCCTACCCGAGAGACTGCATTTACTAATAATTTTGGTAGTTTCAAAATTTGTCAATAGTTGGACTAAGTTTATGAAAAAAAGTTGTGCCAAATTTCCCAAAACAATTGTTGGGATAATTTATGTACTTTATAGTCAGATACCACCTGCAATATATAATCATCTGATATTTATCTTAATATAATATATATAAATATAATATAACAGAATTCTCGAAAGTTCATTTTGAAAAAAAGTTGCTGGGTGCCATTCAATAACAAAGTGGTATCGAAATCTTATTAACTACTGACTAACTTTGAATACAAGTACAATTATATTATCTGACTGTATATACACACATTTTAAGTAAAATGGCATTTATTAACACTTAGAAATTCCCAATAGGTGTGTTTATGTATATTATGTATCAGATCTATACATTCAGAGGATTCTTTGCATTACCTGAACCTCTTAGTAGTAGGTTTTATCTATCAAAACAGAATGCCTCTTGTGGACCGAAAAGCTGTTTCACAAGATTTGGCAAAAGGTTTGCACAGAAAGTAGAGGAGTGACACAGAACAATGAAGGCTTCAACTATAATAGTAAAAAGAACAGATATGAATTCATAACATTATCATATACAAGGTCTCTTTTTATAGTTTGTTTACATGCCGATATTGAAAAATAATGCTTATATTTAGTGTCAGATATTAGTAAGACAAAACTCATAAAGACACAACACATGACATCAAAATACATGTACACTGTAGTGTTTTAAGTAAAGCATTCTACCTTAAATAGCATTTCAATGCATGGCTTTGGGTCCTGGTCAGGACAAGAACTATCAAATTTCCCAGCTAACCTGCTGTGTGCTGGTGGTTCTGCCCAAACATAAATCTAGGATCTCCCTTCACCAATAATAAGCTGGACGTCACCAATATAACCAATAAGTGTGTCGGTGCAACAACAAAAAACAAAAACAACATACGCACTGGGTTCAGTAAAATACAGATTAGTTGTCTCAAAATAAATTTTCATGATGTAAATTATTTAAGGTATAAATTTGTCTGAATTACCTTGCATCACATTCCTTTATTGGTCTGAGTGGAGAATAAGTGCTTTATGAAGATTATGTGTGTGAGTAAAACAGTGAAAGTATTGCTTTATTTGTGTCCAGCAGATACACCCCAGAAAGACAGCACTCAAAGTTAGACGCTTGATCATATGATGTGACCTTAAACAGTTGTACATACGTTTGGTAGTTCAGTTTCTTGACAACCCTCAAACTGACGGTTATACAATTCTGGTCTCAGAATAAAACTATTGGGTTTAATTGATAATGTCAGACGTTCATGGCATGAAATCACAGAAAAGGCAGCACTATATTTGTCTCAAATTATTCATTGAACATGGGTAACGGAAGTGGTAGGTTTGATTCTATAAATGGTTCCATTTCATAAATGATAAAAATTAATAGATTAGACCCCACGCCCTTCTGCTCACTACAGGCTGCAAAGTAAAGAAACAAAATAAAGCAAAATAAAAAAGATCCTTGGAAAATAAAGCATATATATGTACAAAGAGATACACTTCTATAAGTTTCAGACATGATTTGTTGTTTTAGATAATCTAATCCAGAGGTTTAAACTGAACAGTTACTATTTATTACAATGGAAACCGAAAGTAGAACAAGGTTTTCTGACAGCTGCTACTGACATGCTGATTTTCGATTTAGCCATCTATTTAGCAGGAAAATAAACGTAAAATGACTGATTATATATAAAGATAAACCATAGTCATCAGATTAAAAACAAAAACCAACGAGTTAAGAAATAATAACATACCATGACAGAAGACTCGAAGTGGGCGGAGCAGATGTGCGTCTCGCTGGGTTGACACTAAAATCTGAACGATTCATAAACAAGAACTAGTGTCCCCGCCACTCTTTTTTGGTAAAAACACTATAGAAGTTATAATTTCACGTCCTAGTACCCCCATTAACGTATGAGTTTTTTTTTCATTATAGTTAACACAGCTTCCAGCTTTTTATTTATTGTTTTAGTTTACACCAGAAGTTTTCTATGACTCCCGGTGATGACGCTGCGACGGATTCAGCCTATTTATATAGAGTTAATAGCGTGACGTCACGAGTCAGCGGCCCCTTTACTATATGTCTATATTATTTTGCTCTTCGAATGTGGGTTACATCGGCACAAATCCATAGATCGTACCAAAACGTAATGTCGAATATATTTGTTGACAATGCCATCTGATGAGAGACGTTTGACAGAAAATGCCGTCCGAATCCTCTGATTTTAAGCTAGGTTGTAGACGACATTCCCTAATCAAACATCGTAAAGGATAAGAAATGTCTTCTGCTATCATATACATTACTCCTGACAGTGAAAAGATGATATCGCCGATATATAGATACCGTTAGATAACAAAAAATAGATAGTTTTTTTATTATAATTACACCTGCTTCAACAGCCCCACGTTCTAGCACACATGTGCTGACTTGGCGCCTATTGAGCTGTCTGATAACTAAGTTGTCTGTCCTTGAGTACACCCCGAATGCGCATGCGCACTCGCGCTGATTAAAACTTTCGGAGCATAAGTAGAAATTTTATCAGCATGTGTAACACAAACATCGATTGACATGGAAAGTTTATGAAAGAAGGAAACAAACCCGAAATGGAAATCGCCGAAAGATTGCTGCATATGTTAAGGTGTTTGTGGTGGTCGAAAACAGAACTTTTTATTGTATCGATTTCCTTAAAACAAACGACTATGGCGCATTTGGATTCAACGATGTCGGACAGAAAAAGGAAGTTTCAAGCAGATTATATATATATTTGTTCTTTCATAAAAACTATTAAATTCAGCTACCGCCTTGAGTTCATGTTAAAGCCGATATAGTTATATATATCCTTTTTACAAACAACTGGGAACATTTCAATGTTTTCAGACCAATCTGATCTTCGCCCTTTTCACACTTCGCTCTCGCCCTGATTCGACCAGAGTGAATCACACTTCGCTCTTATTCATTAACATGTCGCCTTCTAAAAGAAGATTATAAGCTACACTTTACCCCTATATATAAATGTTTCAAAAGTTTAAAAAAAAATGTACACTTGTTAATTTATATCTAATTATTTATACGGCTTTCACCTTGTATTTATGTTTATTTTGTCTGCATATGCTGGTAATTATATTTTGAGCATTGTTGTTCCTTCTTAGCAAAATCTACCTTTTCTTATTTTAAACTTGTCGTAACCAAGAAAACAATCTTAACCTGAATGAAAATATACGAATGGTAACTATTTGTTTGGTTTAAATACAATGTTACTTCATATAAACATGTGTTAAAATAAACAAGTTATAATCTAGATAATCAAATAAAATCTATACAAATATTGGAATGTTACACATTTATATTAAATAACTAAAACATTAGTTATTATAATTATAAAAAAAAAGAATTAAAGCGTGTGTGAAGTTTATTAATTTTATATTTTAATGAATCTTTGCTGTTACAAGGTTGTTACTGTTACTACTTATTGACGTACATTTTTGGTTGCCCATAATTTAATAAGGTTTTTCACACTCATGACAATTTTGTGTATATAGTTACTTCATAATTGCACAACAATGCAACAAAAGTGTGATCTTAAATTGATGTTTGCCTCTCGTAATTATTGTGATGATAGCACACGCGCTACGAACAAAGAATGGTTTGACTTGGATTGTACAAAAGCAAAAACATTATATGATGAATCACAAACAGTGTCATACATATGCCAGTAGACAAACATTATGTGAAAATAGATGCAAGTTTAAAAATATGATACGCATTAAGAAGAGAAACCATGACAAAATAAAAAATAGAAATATCGAGCGACTTGCGCACAGCAGACCGAGAGCTTTTTGAAAATAAGAAACATAAGCAGAAAGTGGAAAGCGTTTTAACGGTGGATGCGTTTTACAATTATTTTTCTAACCTAGAAAATGATATATATCAGACAACAGAAGCAGAATCCGACGATTTTAATAAAACACATTAATTCAATGGTTATAATGCAGAGCTCGATTATCCATTTACCCATAACGATGTTAAAGATGCTGTAAACAAATTAAAAACAAATAAAGCGTTTGGCCAGGATTGTATTTTAAATGAATACTTTATTGAAGGTATAGATATGATATGTCTACATATTTGCGATATTTTTAACATGCTTTTAGAGTCCGGCCACTATCATGACAGTTGGAGAGGGGGAATTATAACGCTATTACACAAGAAGGGAGATAAGCACGACGTGAATAATTATCGTGGAATTACTCTGTTAAGTTGTTTCTCGAAGTTGTTCACAGCGATAATAAATAAACGAATGAAACATAAAATATTACCAGATTTTCAATTCGGTTTTAAAAGGGATCATTCGACCGTGGATGCCATTTTTATCTCAAACTCTGCGATAAGTTACTTTTTGAAAAGAAACAAGCGATAATACGTGGCATTTTTCGACCTTAAAAAAAGTTTTATGATGACATTTGTAGAAATGGACTGATATTGAAACTATACCGAACTGGTATGGATGGAAAAAATATTAAATATATTAAGAGATATGTACGCGTCAGTACGATCATGTGTAAGACTGTGCGGTAATATGTGTGACTGCTTTGACAATTTTGTCGGGCTAAAACAAGGGGAGACAATCTCGCCCGTATTAGCGTCTCTTTTTCTTAGAGGATTTAGAGGAGTTCATGAGGAACAGTGGCGGGATAGGAATAAGCCTAGATGACTTTATTTTGACAACCGTTCTGTTTGCAGACGATATGGTTGTGTTTGGGGGAACGCCTTATGAATTACAGAGACATCTGGACGTATTTTATGAATATTGTAATAAGTGTTGTTTAGAGCTAAATTGTGAGAACAATAGTTGTTTTCAGAAAAAGAGGAAAAATAACTGCAAACGAGATTTGGCCTTATAATGGCCAAGTTATTGAGGTAGTAAATGACTTCAATTATTTAGGTACTGTTGTGTGTTTTTTTCGCTTTATAACGAATATATATCTGGGAAATCACTAAAGGCACTAAATGTATTATTAATTAATTGCAAAAACATTTCAGTAAATCCGAAATTATTGTGTCAGCTTTTTGATGCGTTTGTTGGATCTATTTTAATTTATGCAACAGAGGTATGGGGCTTTACAAAGTCAAAACCAATAGAAAGACTGCATCTCAAGTTCTGCAAAAGAATTCTCAATGTCCGAGGATACAGTAACTCTACAGCCGTTTATGGAGAATTAGGAAGATACCCGCTATATGTAACTAGATACGTAGGAATAGTAAAATATTGGTGCAAATTAGTAAAAAGCGAAAACGAAGTATTAAGAAGTATTTATAAGGTAGCCTTAGCAGACTGCAATAGATGAAAGGTAAATTGGGTCTTTAATTGTAAGAAGCTGCTGGATAATTATGGATACTCTTTTGCTTTCGACAATGTCGATGTATTGGATGTAAAAGTGTTTCCAAATCGATTTAAACGAACGGTAACTGACTGTTTCATACAGGAATGGAATGCGTCTATAGGACAAAGTCCGATCCTAGAAGAATACAGAGTTTTTAAATCATGCTTTAAGTACGAATCATATCTGGACATACTGCCTATTGATATTCGCTTTCATTTTACAAGACTAAGAAAATTAGCTCACTCACTGAGAATTCAGACAGATCGATTTTAAAAAAAACACTTTGTGCCCAGAAATGAACGCTTTTGTAATTGTTGTAATACCAGAGATATCGAAGATGTTTATCATTTTTTACTGATGTGTCTACTTTATGACGAGTTGAGACATTTAAAACTATGTAAGTGTGCACCTCCTTGTGATTTTTTCAAATGCTCGTCAAACAGATTTTTCTTTAATTAATTTAATTTACTATGAGATCGTTCTCTAGACGCGATATTAAATTGTGTTTTCTCTTATATTAATACATTAACTGTAATATTAAAACTCCGTTGCAAGAAACAATAAGTCTGTTTCATGATTTATGCATTATTTCAAATGTCTTTTAAATCGATTTATAATAAAAGTTTTTTAAAAAAACAAAACAAAATTGAACAATTTAGGTATTGTTCTCATTTATGAATAATGTTAATAAAAAGGGCGAAGTGTGAACATCTTTTGCCAAACAGGGGCGAACCATTAATCTCGTCTCCTTTTATTAGGGCGAATTATGACCAATCAAAGGGAAGGCGAAGTGTGAAAACGACGTAGGAGTTACTTATTCATGTCCAAGGAGGTGAAGTTCCGGAAGGAAGAATAAACCGTTCCGATAATTCGTTCGATTAGCGCATTCAATATGCGACTGCTAAGTACTTGTTCAAATTTGTTAGTATGAAATGGTCCAATTCTTTGTTGTTTACACGTGCTTTATTCTTTTCCGCAATCTGTTTTAATTAGTCCCCGGAGGGCAATCTTACCACTTCGGCTAATCCATGAATCAACCCTCGGATGTATGTAGGTAGTCGGATCACCTCGGTCATTTCCTTAAATGGGGTTACTTTTAAGACAGACGTCAAAACAAAGATGGCAGCTCGGGTGACAGCTCACTACAGTACGATGCCTGTAAAACTTCAATTTTTGGCGGCTTCAAATTTAAATCATCTAATTTTAATTTTACCCAGCGCAGCAGACACGCAGCTGTCAGACGATGGCATTGGTTATGTTTTGTGCGAACTACATTTCAGGCATATTCTTCTTCCGACTTCCGGCGAACAAAACGATCGTGATTTCAGTAATAATCATTGCACCAGATACATCCGAAAGATAATTGTACCGAGGACGGAATTACCCAAGAAGTTCCGATTGCCCAGAGGGTCAGCGCAATCGGAACACCTCGGATAATTCACGAATCAACTCTCGGATGTATGTAGGTAGTCGGATTACCTCTATCATTTCCCTAAATGGGACTTCTTTTGTGACAGACGTCAAAACAAAGATGGCAGCTCGGATGACAGCTCACTATAGTACGATACCAGTAAAACTTCAATTTGCGGCGGCTTCAAATTTAAATCATCCTATTTTAATTTACCCAGCGCAGCAGACAAGCAGCTGTCAAACGATGGCAGCGTCCATGTTTTGTGCGAACTACTTAGGCATATTCTTCTTCCGACTTCCGGCGAACAAAACGATCGTGATTTCATTAATATTATTGCACCAGATACATCCGAGGGATGATTGTCCCGAGGACGGAATTACCCGAGGAGTTCCGATTGAGGGTCAGCGGCGAGTAGCCTCCCTTTGAAATCAAGGGAAGTAAACTAGTTAACGAAAAGCCCAATACATTAGTCCTTTGATCCATGCGGTATTCAATAGTTCAATACACACACCTGTGGATATCGATCCATCGGTCTCCCATTATATACATTCTCCTGCAAGGTACTCTACGTCTATGTATGTAGCATACATACACATTACACTGACTGGTTTACCTATACCCACACCACCCCCACCCCGCTTCTTCCTATCGGGACAGATCTGGCCAGTTAGAAGTAATGTTTTACACTGTTTACCTGTAACCATTTGCCTGGAGACTTACAAGTTTTCAAAATAGGTGTTTTCTGCATACGGACGGACACAACGATAAAACGCTAGTATGGCTATGAAGTACTGGCAATGGGAAGAAACAAAGAGCGCTTAGTTAGAAGTGACTTTTAACGGTGAGTTTTATTTAATTACCGATTACAATGAGTTTACCTATATTGTAATTTGACAGGAAATGTATGCGAAGTATGTGTGTTTTTACGTGGTAGTACTCATAGATTTTTTTCATTTGGTACTAAAATATTGTTCGTTAGGGTGTGTAGTACCAGAATCGACTGTGTACTCATAAAACTAATTTGGGGTATAATAAACTGTTAATTTCCATTGTAACAGTCATGAAATTGTGCTAAGGGGGTAGAAATGCTCACAACCTTTCAAAAAGGTGATAGAAGTATGCAATTGGATTTTATTTAAAGGTTATAGATTATAGATTATAGATCATAATGATCATATGCTAGTAATAAATTAGCGCCCATGAATATTCATAAAGTTTAATGATAATTTTTAGAAAAGACGTGGAAGTCTATTAGATTTTGTTTATAACTTCTAGACAATAAAATTATAGAGATTTACGAGTCAAATAGTTACCCATATTAGTGCAACAAATGTTGGTTCAATCTCCGTATGAACTTGTTCAGTCTTTCCATTTGTATTGATTGTTTTTTCGTCTGATATTTTTTCTTATATATTTGAATACACGAATTTGACTAGAAGTTTGCTTACAACAGGCATTTACAAGAACAGATTATTTATAGAGCGGTTATTTACCACTAAGGTAAGATTTTAAATTATTATTTTTTGCAAATAAGCCCATATGAATATTCATAAATCTTAATGAGTGTCTAAAATGCCTTAAATAACTATTAAAACAAACTGGACAGTTTTAAAATTCTACAACATACCCCATCTAGTTTAACACACTTTGTTTGAAGTTTTATATGAATCTTGCCCAACCTTGTGTGGATACCTGATCCAGGGATTTTCCAAAATGTTCTTTATATAAAAGTCAAGACCATATCTATTAAAACAATATGCATGTCGTTGTTTTGGAAAAAAAAGTTGTAACCGTGTCACTTTATCCTTATCCCTCGATCGAGCTGAAGGTATTTTTGTTGTTTGTTAAGCACAAACTGCAACAGTTTAAGAAAGACTTTGAAGACTGAAAAAAATAATTTGTTACTGCAGGATATTATTGGGGTAAAGCGAACACGTAAAGTGGCCATGTTAAGCTTTATTTTGAATACTGCCATGGACACACATCCTGTCATATTAGCAAAAAAATAGTCCTGCTTTAATGACTGTTTCAGGATCATTCTGTTAACCATTAAAATTGTTTTGGTAACTCACTTAAACATATCTAATAATCTGCTTCTACACATTGTATAAATAACCTTATGATACATGTATACTAATCAAATCCGACCAGGATAATGTCAAAATTGTATTTACTGTTTTATTTGTACCACAAGCTTTCAAGAAAATGGCAGTGTAAAACAAAACTACATATTTTTCATATATTTTACACAAATGTTTTTCTACAAAACTTTCAAATATTGACAGCATACATGTAGGAAATATATTTTAAGTTTGCGTAATCTAATGCCCGGTTTTGAGTTCAGATGAGTATTAATTTTATAAGGAAGGCCGTAGAATATATTTACATTGTAACATATTCTACCATAAATTTTGACTTAGAAGGGACACAAATGCGAACCACAATGCGAACTACAATTTACTCAATGTTGTTAGGTTGTTTCCCCTGTTTGGCAGTTTTTTTTGTACCCACGCGTACTTCCTGTCTTTCGACGGCTTTCAAAGTCCGACAGTCGCTCTGGCACAACATTTTGCACGACATTCAGCTCGACATTCAAAATGGCTAAGCTAGCAGTTCATTCAGCACGATATTCACCTCGACGTTCAAATTAACGAAATTTGAATGTTATGCTGGCACAACATTCGGCGGACATTCAGCTTGACATTAACATTCACTAAGCGAAATGTTATGAGTAGTATGGGTGGTATTTTGCAGGAAAACAAACGGGCACCATCTTGTTGACGTAGTTATTATTTTTAGTAACAGGTGGCCATATTTAATGTGACCTCAGTTGCATACATAAATTGAGAGCAGATACTATTTGATAATAATAATAATAATAATAATAATAATAATAATAATAATAATAATAATAATGATAATATTAACAATAATAATAATAATAATAATAATAATAATAATAATAATAATAATAATAATAATAATAACGAATTACCAGCACAATGTGTCCTGTTCAAAGTCTATAGGGCAAATGAACTTTCAGTCACGTGATTTTTAGTATTTCCCCATCACTCTTCAACTCTTTGACCTGACACTTGTGTTTACTTAGGACAGGATGTATGGACAATGGCGTCTGTAAACGTGTCTTTTAAATGTCGCTGAGGCGCCATATAGGTGGAAACTGTATTGTTAACAGCAAGACCGGATATGACGAAAATAAACTGGTCCAATAGGGTTTTATTTTATTTTCAACCGACCGATAAGACTGCATCCGAAATGTGTTATACTTTTTATAACATAAAAGTGTTTTTAATGATCTATTCAACCGTTTACATTTACGTGTGTTTATTTTATTGTACTGATAGATACGCTAGTAGAACTCATCGAAAGCTATAGGGTTTTTTACTAGGTTCTTGATAAGATTATTGACTGTTCCAAAGTTAGCACCTTTTATTGGGGATTTAAACCTAATTTTTAAAACTTTTCCCACAATATACAGGTCGTTGGAAAAAGCTCGTCGTACTGATTCAAAATTCATGTATATATGTAATGATCTGTTTCTATTAACTAATATAAACTAAATGAAAACATTTAAGCTGTTTTTGTGTAGTTGCTATTTTTCTCTGAAGTCTCAAACAATACTTGACATGTTGATTCATTTAATAGTACTTTTAGGTGTCTACAAAATCCTTTATATAAATATAAGTTGACCTGTACCCGTTTTCGGCTTAATCTCTCTATTAGTAGTATAAAGGTAAAAGTTCGCATCAGTATAAGCAGGAACGGATCTAGAATTTCACCTTAGAAGCGGTTGTGTTACTTTTTTCAATAGTTATGCTCATTATTTGTGTATTGGGTTTATCGTACCACCAACAGTATTTCAGTTATCTGGAGACGGTTATGCCAGAGACTATTTCTTAATGCATGATTGTTTGGCTTTAACAAAGAGCGTACAATTTATTTAAAGCCTCATTCACAAATAACTAAAAAAATCGCAATATCGGCCGGCGTCCGTCCGGCGGCAATGGCATTCTGGCGGCAGCAGCTAAAAATTTCGCACATCGGGTGGGCGCCGTCGAGTTTTAAGTCCCACTTAAAAGCTAACGGCGTCCTGACGATACATTTTGGAGTCAGTGAGTTAAAAGAAAAATCATTGGGCGGACACCGCCTGGTAGCTGGGCGGCGCCTGGGCGATGACTTTTGAATAGGGCGATTGTTTTGGATATAAAAAAAACACTGTCCGATTTTAAGGGTTCCCGAGCGGACATCGCCCGGGTCGCGCCCGGCTTTCGAATAGACGCGAGTGGGCGAACGATTATCGCCCGGTACCCGGACGAGTCCTGTACAGGCACCGGGCGGTCATCATTTTGTCATCCGTGTACCGTGCGGCTTGAGTTTGTTGTGATTGTCTCAATAAATGTATAATAACTGATCATTTGTTAATTAATTCGTGATATTACAATATTAACACAGGACAAGATTGATGGGATAACAGATATCCTAATGCTGTCAGATATTGTATCCAGCGCACGCGATTATTGTCACTTTAAGCTAAATGGCACAACTCGGAAATTGCCTATATTCTATAGTCATAATCGATAAAAATTGGTAATTAATGGTAATTATTTGAGACCTGTGCGTCCCTGGCCAAGAAAAGCAGCAAAATAGGCAAGTTCTGTAATTTGCTTGAACTGTTTGTTTTAATAGTGAGAGTTACTCTTATTGTAGAAGAAAGGCCTTTCCTTAAAGATTTTTTTCTTCTGTCCGCGTTCCTACTTCTATAACCTCGGCATTACTGGCCTGTGGTGGCTCAGTGTCAGTCTCACTGGCCATTTGCTTGGTGTTCCCCTTGCCTCTAGCAACTGCCTTCTTTGCTTGCATATTGACAACTGACTGAATAATCAATAATGTTATAAAGTATAAAGCCGTTACCGCGCACTAGCGCCGCCCGGACATCGGACGGAGACCGCCCGATCCTTTGAATGCTTTCTATAAAAGCAATTCAACAAAAAATCGCCCGGCGACCGTTTCATTCATGAACACGCAAGGTAATCAAATTTAAAATCGCCCGACGTCTGCGAGATTGTGAAAGCAAATGCCGTAACAATTATTCAATCGGACGGCGTCCGTTTTATTTGTGACCTAGGCATAAGATGTCCAAGGTTATTTACCAGTTCATTAAATTAAATTTATATAACATGCACACATTTTTTATTTATGGTCCCCTACTTTGTAGTTGTTTCTTTTTCATCTTCGTATGTTGATGTTTCTTTCTGTTCTATCTGAGTAGTTTTTATAATGACTTCATGGGATACGCTGTCACAATATTATATTCATCAAATTTAATATATCCAGGTATGGTCATATAATTGCATTTCTATATTGCACGGCATGTACTAACGGGGTTTCTGTCCAGATCTGTACCGATCGCCTCTGTAAAACTTTTTCATTGCATAATAAAGTTCTATGAAGTGCTGTTTGTATTTAAAACAAGTTGTTGGTAATTGTCGGTAAAATATAATAGTACGCATATTATTTTGAAATAAAATAATACCCTTAACCAATACTGCTAACATTAATAAGGTACACTCAGATTCTTTTAAATGCCGAGTGTAAATATTGTTTGCGATAAAATCGGTGAAATGGCTCAAATATTTTTTCGAAATTAGACGAACTATTACATTCACGATATGGCAATGCTTTCATTCTACAAATTGTAGTCGGATTTACGCAAAATACACATCTCAGAAGCGTAGCAGGAGTGATGGCACAACATTTGTCGTGTCAGCTCCACATTGAAAATCACTAAGAATGAATATCGTGCTAGCACGCACTACAATCGCTCAACATTTAGTTTGACATTCAAAGTAACTTCATTCTTTTTGTGTCTGTCGAGACTTTTGCACAGGTTTAGAAACATCAGTCTTGCTTGACTCTAATAACCCCACCATGGTGAAGATCCCACAGATAACACGGCATCGAGACATTCACCTGCTTTATAAAATGACAAAACTATTTTTATATATTTTGCTTAAAATAAAAGGTTACAGTACTCTTGACGTTACACATATGCTAGAGTAAGTTTGAACGGAAAGAATTAAACCAAATTTGGTACACTTATTCTACAGGGTATGTGAAACAAATGTATGTATTTAATTATTGGGTCGCTATAATGATCATAATTGTTCGCTGCGATGTCACCATGCTTGTTTTTGTAATAACTATGTACTTTTATAGCTAGTATTTGGTCTTTTTCAAACCTTTTAACAAAAAGTCACAGTTATTATTGACAATCAAATTAGAATAAAACATAAAAAGAAATAAATGTGTATGTTAATATGTTCATGCATGTGACCTTTCGCTGAGGATAAAGTGGGAGATTTTCACATGCTAAGTTGGGGATGTGTTGTTGTTTTTTTCGTATAAACAAACAAGAAAGTTATTTGTTTTCATGTGGGGGGGGGGGGGGGGGGGGGTATGAAAATGTGTAAAACATCCGTCATTTTCAAATAATTTTGAACCTTAAAAGTGGGAGTATGCCTTCAAAAGTGTTAGAGTTCAAATGCATGCATGTAAATTAGACACTAGAACACTATACAATTTTAAAAGTGACATATAACAGAGATTTTAAAACTGAAAATCAGATAGCGATGCATCGTTGGAATCATAAATGATGCCAAAGACAGGAAAAGGTTTTGGAAGGCTTTTCTCTGTAAAACAAAATTCCTCAAACATCGGATAGATGTATCAGGTGTATGTTTTGTTGTATCTTGTAGCAGGTGGACTAACCAGAAGTGCAATGGCTGCCGAGTACCGACCAAAGGTTGACATCCAACGATCTGATCTACCTGCCGTCTCTCAATCATTGTCCCTCCCATGCCGGGCATCCGTCATGAAGTGGTTCTCTGCCGAGGTAGCCGGCGAATACACTTGTCTACTTACGGGAATCGCTTGTGTCAACGATAATATCATGGTCTGTGACAACGAAAACAAATGCTTGAAACGGTTCCGGAAAGGACTGTTTGTGGATAAGCTAAATTTGCACGATCCCTGTGGAGTGTGCAGGCTCCTGGCTTCGCCGGAAATAGCCGTGACCGAGCCTGACGTGAAACAGATAACGTTCTGTGAGGTTAAGACCGAGGTTCGCGTGACGTCAGAAATAAAAACCATGAAGAAATACGAATGCATAGCGACGCTTGATGACACAAAGTTTGTGGTTGGCTGTTGCGTAGTAGGTTCGTCATCAGTTGACATCATAGACTCTAATGCTAATGTGTTACGAAGTATCGAAAGCATGCAAAGTGGGACTAGAATATTTAGAAATCCCTCTGCAGTTGCATGCTTAAGTTCGTCTGAGATTCTCCTGTCGGATTCAGGAACTAACCTCGTGCTGTGCATTAATGATCACGGTGACGTCATTTTCCGTTACGACTGTAGCGGTCGTCCTAGCGGCGTGTGTGTGGATGATCAGGGAGGTATTTATGTTGGTCACTATGACACGAACTCTGTGTTAAAGTTAACCCACGAGGGTGGGAAGGAAGGTGTACTCATTGACCACGGCTTTAATATAGAGCGACCCCTGGCAATGGCTACAGATGGCAGCTTTCTCGTGATAACCGAGGAAATGCCGAGCGACAGAGTTCTAGTTGTCAAGGTTAGTTTTACAAATTCTCTTTGTGCGACCTATGTGTAAACAGTGTTCGCACATCTTTGTACATTTGTCACAAGCTATGCTGCGAAGCGATTTATTTTGTATGCTTCAACTATATTGATGTTTTGTTATTGTTGAAAGGACATCACATTCTGGCCCTTCCTTGTCTCGTACCAATACCAGACACACTCAGCTTGGTTCAAATTCTGCCAGGCCAGATGCCAACAATATACAATAGATTTAGGCATTAAGACATGTTAAATAAGGTATATGAACGAGAACAAACATATGAAAAAACAACTGTAATATAAATTGAATGGCTACATTTGAAAACAAAAATAATTACTTCCCTTCATACTCATAATAGATACTTCCCTTCAGTGACATAATATGCTTCAATAATGTTTTACTAAAAGTATTCATTTTGTAAATTGTTGTTGCAAATTGAGCGTGATATATTGTATGTATTTATGACTATTTGTTGGTAGTAATTTCTGTTCGTTGAAGCAGCCGATCAGTTAATTCAAATATTTTTCGGATGTTCCTATCTGAGCGTAAAATGATCGAATCCTGTCGGAACGTAAGATAACTCATCCAATGGACTGTCGGAGTAGCCTTGCGAGAAGGAAGACAAATCTTTATTCTGTAGTTTCCAGACGTGCTTCGAGAAGAACGGGTGTGATTGGCTCTGTCGAATCAATGTAGGCCGTCCGTGCAGGTTGCAGCATTTTAGTTCGAAGCAGGCACCTACGAGTAGTCAAAGACAGAAAGAGGAGAAGAATGTACGCGACGAGGCTCGTGTGAGACTGAGTACGAACACATAGGAAGTCAGTGAAGAATACCTGGTACTGCCTGTACGACAAGGGAGCGTGCCTAACCACGGACGAGTGACGTCCTTGTCACCAGTTAAGGGTACAAATGAGACAGGGGAGCATGTGTGTCAGAGGAGCGTGTGACAGGGGAGCATGCGTGACAGAGGAGCGTATGGCAGGGGAGCGTGTAACAGGGAAACGTGTGACAGGGGAGCATGCGGGACAGAGGAGCGTGTAACAGGTGAGCTTGTGTAACAGTGGAGCTTGTGTGACAGAGTAGCTTGTGCGGCAGGGAGCAAGTGACAATGGAGTATGCGTGACAGAAGAGCGTGTGACAGGGGAGCAGGTGTGTCAGGGGAGCGTGTGACAGTGGAGCATGTGTGTCAGGGGAGCGTGTGACAGTGGAGCATGTGTGTCAGGGGAGCGTGTGACAGTGGAGCATGTGAATCAGGGGAGCGTGTGACAGTGGAGCATGTGTGTCAGGGGAGCGTGTGACAGTGGAGCATGTGTGTCAGGGGAGTGTGTTACAGGGGAGCATGTGTGTCAGGAGAGCGTGTGACAGGGGAGCATGTCTGTCAGGGGAGCGTGTGACAGTGGAGCATGTGTGTCAGGGGAGCGTGTGACAGTGGAGCATGTGTGTCAGGGGAGCGTGTTACAGTGGAGCATGTGTGTCAGGGGAGCGTGTGACAGGGGAGCATGTGTGTCAGGGGAGTGTGTTACAGGGGAGCATGTGTGTCAGGAGAGCGTGTGACAGGGGAGCATGTGTGTCAGGGGAGCGTGTGACAGTGGAGCATGTGTGTCAGGGGAGCGTGTGACAGTGGAGCATGTGTGTCAGGGGAGCGTGTGACAGTGGAGCATGTGTGACAGGGGAGCATGTGTGTCAGGGGAGTGTGTTACAGGGGAGCATGTGTGTCAGGAGAGCGTGTGACAGGGGAGCATGTCTGTCAGGGGAGCGTGTGACAGGGGAGCTTGTGTAACAGAGGAGCTTGTGTGTCAGGGGAGCGTGTGACAGTGGAGCATGTGTGTCAGGGGAGTGTGTTACAGGGGAGCATGTGTGTCAGGAGAGCGTGTGACAGTGGAGCATGTGTGTCAGGGGAGTGTGTTACAGGGGAGCATGTGTGTCAGGAGAGCGTGTGACAGGGGAGCATGTGTGTCAGGAGAGTGTGTTACAGGGGAGCATGTGTGTCAGGGGAGCGTGTGACAGTGGAGCATGTGTGTCAGGGGAGTGTGTTACAGGGGAGCATGTGTGTCAGGAGAGCGTGTGACAGGGGAGCATGTCTGTCAGGGGAGTGTGTGACAGGGGAGCATGTGTGTCAGGGGAGCGTGTGACAGGGGAGCTTGTGTAACAGAGGAGCTTGTGTAGCAGGGGAGCTTGTGACAGGAGAGCTTGTGGCAGGGAGCAAGTGTGACAGGGGAGCTTGTGTGGCAGGGGAGTGTGTGACAGATGAGCATGTGGCGTAGTGGTAGAGTCGCCGAATAGTAACTCCTCTGACTGCTTAGCCTCTCACTACATGGGTTCGAATCCTGTTCGGTGCGAAGGACTCAATGTGGGAAGGTCGTCCAGCTGACCTGCGGTGCGTCGGTGGTTCTACCTGTTTGGGGATTCCTCCACCTAAATAGCTGGACGTCGCTGATCATGATCATAATTGGTAGCTGTAAGGCATTGCAAAACAAAACAAATACATCATTCTGATGTCCAGATTTTCTTCATGTTTTGTCCTGCTTGCCAATCAAAGGTGATTAGGATTTCAGTGCATCCATTGTACTAGATCTTTCTCTTAATTTTTTTAATTTTGAATATCAAAACTGGATAAAAAATATCAAATTCTGGTTGGAATATTTCAGCTTTTTTTATCTGTATGAAGCCTATTTTATATCATTTGTTGGATTTCTTTGGCTATCCCAGGGGTATTGTAATTACACTGTGTTAGGACGGAGGTATGCATTTTTGATGTCCATTATATTATACAATGTTGTAAATTATTCCATACGGAACTGCAGACATTTTTTAAAAACGCTCACACTCAAATTTTCGGCATTGCCTTTTTCAAGAGTTAAACACAAACATTTGCTCTCTTTACATATTTGCAAGCATTCATGGGCGCTGCCATTTAAGAAAACACGGAAACAACGTCAACGTCATTTGTCTCTCAGTTCTGTCGTACATCACGTGGGTGCTCCTTCATCTTCTCACACAGTTGATTCCGTTTCTCCAACGAAAATGATTGATCCACACTTTGCCCAGCTTATACCATATAAAAATTTCCACTGTATAAAGTTAATTTTATCCGGCACGCCAAAGTCTTTCTGCCCAGTGGTGTCTTTTACTGGTTTACTCCATATAACGCTACAGGTGTTGCAATCTCAATAACTGGATACATAACACCCCGACTATCTGCGGTCGGACACTAAGCTGCCGTATTCTTGTGCAAAGATTTCATTTAAAGTCTTTATGTATTTCTGTATAAAAATAATTTGAACACCTAGTTATATCATCCTGTACACGGTAAATCTAACATTTAAAGCATGCTTTGACAACGGACGACTGTATATGGACAGATATGTCTGCATAATTTCTCTGAGTATTACAGCTTAATAGGAATTTAAACGTGTTGGTTATATCTGTTATATTGCAGTAAACTGTACGTGTTATTTTTATGACTAAACAAACAGTATACATTGTTTCTTTGATGAATGAATCAGGCATATGTGGATCTGGTGTACTTAATCAGTAATACTTACATGTGACTTGACAATTTTAAACAAGATTTTACTGCTTTGTATAATAATATATGATTACTTTATTCTAAACAGGTATTGGCGGAATTTAGTTTGCAGATCTTTCTGCAAGGTACATTTTACAAAAAACAAACAAAACACGATTTATTTCTGTAAATCACTATACGTCATCGTGCATTTTATATATTTCTTTTTACAATTACAGTTGCCAAAATCCTCCTTGGACAGAAACGACCCAGTCCACTCCTCACCTAACCATCGCCTGGTTCCAGGCCTCTTCAAAGATTCACAGCGACAGGGGACAGAACTGAGTCTATCCAATGTTGACCTTAACTTAGGCCAATCAAATTAACGTTACAGCCCTCGTAATCTCGTGTCCAACTAGTTTGCAAGTATCAGTTGGAACTCCTCGAAAATTTCAGCAATCATCTATCAGCCAGTTGTGAAGTAGCGAGAAGTTCCTGTTGTATTTTTCTCTCTAGTGCACGTTGATTGTCACCAGTCTTTGAGCCCCAGGTGACATCGTGTTGTTTCCCAAGGATGCCGAGGGACTGAAAGTAACATAACTATTTACAATTTAAAAAACGTATTAAAATGTGTTTTTTACCAAAAAGCTAGTATCTTGCCCGAGCTCATGAAAATTATTTTGCAATTTTATATGACTAACAGTTATTAATCGTCATTGTAAATCATTAGGTGCAATAATTTCTTGTTAATATCGCCCATTAAAACTTAACTGGTTTATTAAATAAGATAGTTACATTTTGTCATTTCTTGCTTACTTTACGTAATAATATAAATATGGTATTTTAATAAGGGAAGCAGGTACGTGTACGACAAAGAGCCAGTGAGGCACAAGGAGACTACTGTTTGCATGGCCCTTTTACTGTCTCTACCTTCCCTATCTCTCTCTGACGTTGTCTTACCATGTCTCTCTCCCTCTCTATCTCTTTCTGACGTTGTCTCACCATGTCTCTCTCTCTTTCTGACGTTGTCTCACCATGTCTCTCTCTCTTTCTTCTCTCTTTCTGACGTTGTCTCACCATGTCTCTATCTCTCTCTTTCTGACTTCTGACGTTGTCTCACCATGTCCCTCTCTCTCTCTCTCTTTCTGACGTTGTCTCACCATTTCTCTCTCTCTCTTTCTGACGCTGTCTTACCATGTCTCTCTCCCCCTCTCTCTCTCTTTCTGACGTTGTCTCACCATGTCTCTCTCTCTTTCTGACGTTGTCTCACCATGTCCCTCTCTCTCTCTCTCTTTCTGACGTTGTCTCACCATGTCTCTCTCTCTCTCTCTTTCTGACGTTGTCTCACCATGTCTATCTCTGTTTCCCCAGTGTCTCTCCCTGTCTGTCTGTCCATCCGTCCATCCATGTGTCAGTCTGCTTGTTAGTTTTATATTTGTCTTTGCCTCTCTGTCTTTTTCTGTCGTTCTTTTTGTTTCTCCATGTCTCTCTAAGCCTTGGTCTCTCCCTCTGACTTTCTCTGTCTCTTTCAGTATCTATCTTTCTCCCTGTGTTTCTCTCTATGTTTCTACTTAAGGACGCCATTTATCTGTTTTTAAGGATGAAATGTAGAACAAAAATATTATTACTTTTAAAATCTATATAAAACTTCTTAACGTCAATGAACGGCGCAACAAAACGAAAAGGCATCTATACGCTACAAAACAGTTCATAAAGCAAAATCAACTATAGACTGCATTTCTATCTTATTGCTGACTGAAAGAATCCGTAGGGCATTGAAGATTTGGAATCTTTAAGATAAAATTGATGGGATACAATTAGTTTATAACTGATGCCCGCATGATTTATTTTTATTTTATTGTATTTCAGCCATTAAATAAATGTCTGCAGTCTGCAAATGATAGTTTTAAAAACGCCAGACGTTATTCAATCCATTGTTTGAGTTAAGTAGAAATCTCCAAGGTTTTGTTTAGACTCATTTGCCTAATGGGTATACATGTAGTTAACAGCACAAAAGCGACATACATAAAACTAGTAACAAAAATTAAAATTATTTTCATGTACTTATCTCTGTCGGCGACGCTGCTATTTCGGCAGAGAAAAAAAACCCACCAGTTTTGCAGTCTAGAGTAATCGACATTGAGAATTATTACAATATTTAAAAACTATCGTATAAATGTTGTCTTTATCAACTGAGAGCTGGCTGATGAGGATCTTCAGTATTTGCTGTTGGTTCTCTATCAATTAAAAGTCGGAAAAGTAGTTACGGTTTGATAAATAAGGACCGCTATAGCGGGTGTCGAGTATATTTATTTTGTGTTAAACAACCTTCCAGTCTAAAGAATACAAATATGCCTTCAATATTGTGGACATTATGGCGTGAAGTGGTCACTGGATAAATCACACGTACAACACGTGGCATGAGATGATCACTGGTTACATCACACGTGCAACACGTGGCGTGAGGTGATCACTGGTTACATCACACGTACAACACGGTGCATGAGTTTATCACTGGTTACATTGCATGTACAACACGTGGCTGGAGGTGGTCACTGATTACATCACACGTACAACACGTGGCGTGAGGTGGTCACTGGTTACATCACACGTACAACACGTGGCGTGAGGTGATCACTGGTTACATCACACGTACAACACGTGGTGTGAAGTGGTCACTGGTTACATCACACGTACAACACGTGGCGTGAAATGGTCACTGGTTACATCACACGTACAACACGTGGTGTGAAGTGATCACTGGTTACATCACACGTACAACACGTGACATGAGATGATCACTGGTTACTTCACACGTACAACACGTGGCATGAGATGGTCACTGGTTACATCACACGTGCAACACGTGGCGTAAGGTGTTCACTGGTTACATCACACGTACAACACGTGGCGTGAAATGGTCACTGGTTACATCACACGTACAACACGTGGCATGAGGTGGTCACTGGTTACATTACAAGTACAACACGTGGCGTAAGGTGGTCAGTTGGTTACATGACACGTACAACACCTGGCGTGAGATGGTCACTGGTTACATCACAAGTGCAACACGTGGCATGAGGTGAGATGATGACTGGTTACATTGCACGTACGACGTGTTGCATGAGGTGATCACTGGTTACATTGCACGTACAACACGTTGCATGAGGTGATCACTGGTTACATTGCACGTACAACACGTTGCATGAGGTGATCACTGTTTACATCACACGTACAACCTGTGGCGTGAGATGGTCACTGGTTACTTTGCACGTACAACACGTGGCATGAGGTGATCACTAGTTACGTCACACGTACAACACGTAGCATAAGGTGGTCAATGGTTAAATCGCACGTGCAACACGTGGCATGACGTGATCACTGGTTACATCACACGTACAACCTGTGGCGTGAGGTGGTCACTAGTTACTTTGCACGTACAACACGTGACATGAGGTGATCACTGGTTACTATGCACGTACAACACGTGGCCGAAGGTGGTCACTGGTTACATTGCACATACAACACGTTGCATGAGGTGATCACTGGTTACATTGCACGTACAACACGTCGCATGAGGTGATCACTGGTTACTATGCACGTACAACACGTGGCCGAAGGTGGTCACTGGTTACATTGCACATACAACACGTTGCATGAGGTGATCACTGGTTACATTGCACATACAACACGTGACATGAGGTGATCACTGGTTACTATGCACGTACAACACGTGGCCGAAGGTGGTCACTGGTTACATTGCACATACAACACGTTGCATGAGGTGATCACTGGTTACATTGCACGTACAACACGTGCCGGGAGGTGGTCACTGGTTACATTGCACGTTCAACACGTTGCATGAGGTGGTCACTGGTTACATTGCACGTACAACACGTTGCATGAGGTGATCACTGGTTACATGACACGTACAACCTGTGGCGTGAGGTGGTCACTAGTTACTTTGCACGTACAACACGTGACATGAGGAGATCACTGGTTACTATGCACGTACAACACGTGACCGGAGATGGTCACTGGTTACATTGCACGCACAACACGTTGCATGAGGTGATCACTGGTTACATTGCACGTACAACTTGTGGCATGATGTGATCACTGGTTACATTGCACGTACAACACGTGTTGGGAGGTGGTCACTGGTTACATTGCACGTTCAACACGTTGAATGAGGTGATCACTGGTTACATTGCACGTACAACACGTGGCTGAGGTGGTCACTGATTACATTGCAAGTACAACACGTGGCATGAGGTGATCACTGGTTAAATGGCACGTACAATACGTGACATGAGGTGTTCACTGATTACATTGCACGTACAACACGTTGCATGAGGTGTTCACTGATTACATTGCACGTACAACATGTTGCATAAGGTGGTCACTGGTTACATTGCACGTACAACACGTTGCATGAGGTGATCACTGATTACATTGCACGTACAACTTGTGGCATGAGGTGATCACTGGTTACATTGCACGTACAACACGTGCCGGGAGGTGGTCACTGACTACATTGCACGTACAACATGTGGCGTGAGGTTGTCACTGGTTACATGGCACGTACAACACGTTGCATGATGTGATCACTGGTTACATTGCAAGTACAACGCGTGTCATGAGGTGATCACTGGTTGAATGGCACGTACAACACGTGGCATGAGGTGTTCACTGGTTACATCACAAGTGCAACATGTGGCGGGAGGTAATCACTGATTACATCTCACTTATCACACGTGACGTGAGGTGTTCACACATACCACTTTAACTGGATGTTGTACTTCTGTGCGTTCTAGAGGGACGTTTGTTTATAAAGTCGATGTCCATTAAGTGTTTCTTTTATCAATTAATCTGCATATTGTTCAAACTATCTGGGCAATACTATGCAAAAACATTCAAAGATTTTGCTACAGTAATTAAACGCGAGACAATGCCTTTCGCTTCACACCCTGTCATGGTGTAACCAGTCCGGCGCTCTTCAACGGTCACCCATCCCTACACAAGCCACAGAAACCGTTGCTTAACCGTGCAACTTGGGAAGCCGCTTAAACCACACGTCGCTGACATATGGCATAACTTTTTTGTGTATAAGTTAAAACCACCATATAGAGAAAGAATACACTTTACATTATTTATTGGTTATAACGTTTATTTACTTTTCTTTGTCTATATGGTGGTTTTAACTTATACACAAAAAAGTTATGCCAAAAGTAGTGTAGGAATGTAATCACATTTTGTAGTTTTAATATCTTACTATGACAATATTCAAATATTGAGATGGTTCAAAAGGATGACAATATATTTTTGCACAATTACAAAGGAAATGGCTTTAAGAATTATTTGCAATATTACAAAATAATTAGACTTGTTTTAGAAAAAGGGAATGGCTCTAAACACTAGACAATAGTCTTTCAAGGAGGATTTGTTAATTTAAAATCCTTTTTATTTATTCTTTATAATTAAAGGTTAACAAAGGCCTAAAAAGAATGCACATGTACAATAAATGCTTAAAGGCTTATCATACTAAAAAGAATCATGCTACTGGTTATTTACAAGGAATGATTTTAACCGAGAATATCATCAATACACGTTTTAAGTGTATGATTGGAATTGTATGTGTGAATAAACAATGTGTGTTTAGGAGTTATGATTACCTTAAAGGTGGTTCCAGACAGTTTGGATCAATATTTTCATTCAAACAACCAAATAAATTGTTGTTATGTCCTCTATCTATGTTTTATTTGCTTTGAAGTGTTTGTTGTTGGTTGTTGTTGTTTTGTTACTTTGCACCGACTATTAGCGACGTCCAACTAATTATTTGCTGAGTTGCCGAGGAAAACCCTAGACTTACGCATTGTTATTACCACCGGTTTCATCACAGGAAAACCTTCCCACATGATGTTTATTGCCGTTGCTTTGCTTATGACTTTGCCGTCTCCAGGCGACATGTTTCTTTTTGTTTAAATGAAGATGTCGAGTCAAAGTCTTACACACGCTTTTAATATTTACTGAAGAATTACAAGCGTCTTGATCACCTGATGCTATGAGCGTCTCTTAATAAAGTTAGGCTGGAGGATGGTGTACCATGCAGACGCTGATCGTACTCGCAGGCGGCTGTTAAATGACCCACTTCCAGAGTATGGAGGGGGATATCCGCCAAAAGTCTATGTATCTTAATTGCATTCCAATTTATGTTGTTCGCATGTTCGTTTGTCATTATTACGCTATTATTCGTGTGATTATACGTGCATGTGTCATTCTTTCCACTGACTGCTTGATTGATGTTAATGGCTACTGTTTTGCTTATGTTTATTAGTTGTTATTATACATACATACAACTGGCTAATGCATGTTTAGAAGCGGCTGTGTTGAAATGACATCCGCAAAAGTCCATCCATGCACGATACTTGCCTGTATATATACATTCCATGTTCGTTTGTCATTGTTGCGTTATTATTCGTTTGATTATTCGTGCATGTGTCCTTTTTTTCCAGTGAGTGTTTGATTGATGTTAATGGCTGCTGCTTTGCTTATGTTTATAAGTTGTTGTTATACATTTATACATCTGGCTAATGCAAGTTTGTAAGCGGATGGGTAGTAAATACTGACTCTTAACAGAACACATACTTGATACAATGTGTGTATCCTCTAAGTGCATACAGGGAACCAGTTATAAAAATTGGCCCTTCTTAATCAAATTCTTATTCAGGGGAAACAACCGCATCGTTCGATTAAATACTAACCGGTCCCTACTCTTCAAATTGAAGTTAACCGGTGTGAAGGTATCTTTAACTTAAAAATGTCGCTGCGTAAAATAATAGAATTAGTGCGGCGTCGACTTCTGTATTTAGCCTCCAGTTTAGAAAATGGTAGGTTGCTAAACGTGACCAATGTTTTGGACACAGTAACCTCTATGGTTGTACAGCTGTCACAACTAACAAATGTAGACGAAGCTCTTGATTACTTGGAGGCTGCATGCGATCTTTATAAGAGTTCGGAAACAGCAGCGAACCAGCAGACAATTATTCCAGCTGTTGAGCCGGGTTCCTTTGGTCGAACAAAGTTTTCAATTCCTATAGAAACACTTGGATTTTTTTCTTGACAACAACTTTAAAGTGAAGGATATGGCAGCTTTTCTAGGTGTAGGCAAACGTACTGTAGAACGCAGACTCCATGAGTTTAATTTACGGGTGCGGGACACATACACTATACAGTTCAGTAACAGATAATGAGCTAAATGAAAAAGTGTCATGCATTGTAAATGATTTTCCCCATATTGGATATCGAACCGTACATGGCATGCTGATGGCCCAGGGTCACCGTGTACAGGAGTACAGAGTTCGACAAGCAGTGCAAAACACTGACCCTCAAGGTGTTCTGTTTCGTCGGTTATTTTTAACCACCTGCAGGATTCATCGTAGGACCTACAGTGTGAGGGGATCACAGGCATTGTGGCACATTTGTGGGAACCACAAGTTGATAAGGTAAAAAAAAATGTCATTGTGTAAGTTTACTTTGCATGTTTAAACTAGCAACCTCAACTGATTATTGATTTATCTGCTTATCAGTTGGAATTAGGCATTTTTCAAGCACCTCTTGTATTTAATTATTCATAAATCAATTATTTATTGCAGCAGATTCTTAATCATTACATGTTTAGAAAGCAGAATAAATTATCTACAAGCCGATATAAATTGTTTTATGGTTTAGGCAACAGTGTGTCTCATGTAATTAGTTAATTGAAGTTTGGTGGCCAATGTTTACCCCTGCTGTTTTCCAGGCTCTTTGTTTTTGACGGCCATGTGCTGTCATTTAAAATGCAATTAAAAACCCTTTAATGAATATTTATGAGGTGTCAAAAATAAAGAAGGCGATTGGCTGCCCTTTATGACACTTTTCCATAAGTAACGCCGAACCGAAAAAGTTATTTAAAATTAAAGAAATACCATAACATTTTTAGGTCCGCTGAAAAGTATTAATACATAAATAGGCAAAGTTTCGCAGAAAAAATGCCAATTTTTGAAACTGGAAATGTCTTTTTTTTATTAATAAAGATATTTTAAAAAATTAAAAAGTTCTTTTATCCTCAAACTCTGACCTTTCAGAATATGCTATTTTTATTACAATACATTAAGTTTGAACAATCAGCTGGGGTTGCTATTTAAACCCAAGCTATTTTCTTAAACTGGTATATTAGTTTCAACTTGGGTTTTGTATTTTTATATACTTTTTTTAAAGATATTTTATGTTTTTATTTTATGTAACACAGTAAATTATCAGTTTTATACAATTTATTCAGGTGGCGACTTGTTATACATGGAGGAATAGACCGCTTCTCAAGACTGCCAGTTTATTTAAAAGTGAGCAATAATAACAGAGCACAGACTGTCCTTGATGCTTCCGTTAAGGCTGCTACAGAGTATGGTTTGCCACATAGGGTACGATCTGACAAGGGTGGAGAAAATGTGCTTGTTGCAGAGTACATGTTAAGACAGCGCGGTATTCAGAGCAAGCCATTAAGAAGTTTCATAGGTTTAATATTGGAGGACACTATGTTCCACTCGGCAAACTTTGTTGGACTTAACTGACCATAATGATGAATAAAACTATAACAAAAGAATATGTTATCTCTCCAGACAGTTTCAAGTATCTTTGAAGCCATTATTTACATATTTTTAGCAGCAACTCTTTTATATAATTTCAGATGCCAGAGCTGAACTTTACGACAATGACAATCCTGACTGGGCTCCAACTGTCAACCTTGGGACGAAGCGAACACAGACGTTCTTGTCCCCAGAAATGGCAAATGATCGGTATAAGAGAAGAAAGGATAGAAATGTTAAAACAGATGCCGCAAAGACATTGCTTCTTCTCCAAGACAGTGGTGAGAATATTGATACACCTGGCAGGCCAAAAGCTGACGTAGATGTTGTTTCAGACCGACGTTGATTCACCATTTCTGAATGCTATGGAAAATGAACTACAAAGTCTAAGATTAGAAAACTTAACACTGAAAGAGAAACTGAAGAAATCTTCAAGCTTTTCCTTAAGTTCATTCGAAGAAAATGATGAGAAAGTCAGATTCTATACAGGATTGCCAGGTTTTCAGATTTTGATGACTCTCTTCAACTTGCTGAAAGATTATTTGCCGAGTAAATCAATTATTGGTAAAATTTGAGGGACTGGTGATGACACTGGCAAGGCTTCGTCTCAACCTTTCTGTAAACCAGCTCTCCTATGAAATGAACGTTTCGGCTTCAACTGTGTCACAAACTTTTTTGGCTGTTATTGATGTTATGTACATTCGTATGAAGCCCTTAGTCATGTGGCCAGAACGTGAAGCTCTTCGAAAGACAATGCCAATTCAATTTTCAACAGTTTGGAATGAAGTGCGCTGTTATAATTGACTGCTTTGAAGTGTTTATTGAAAGACCATCAAATTTGAAAGCACGAGCTGAGACTTGGTCTTCTTACAAGCACCACAACACTGTTAAATTTTTATTAGGGATCACTCCTCAAGGTGTTGTGTCCTATATTTCCAATTCTTGGGGCGGTAAAACCAGTGATAAACACATAACGGAACATTGAGGCTTTTTAAATAATATTCTTCCTGGAGACATTGTTTTAGCAGATAGAGGGTTTGACATCCAAGCTAGCCTGGGAGCAATGTGTGCTGAAGCCAAAATACCAGCATTTACGAAGGGAAAGAGCCAGTTATCCCCCATTGAGGTTGAAACAACTAGAAAATTGGCAAATGTTCGAATACATGTAGAACGTGTTATTGGATTGGTACGCCAGAAATACACCATTTTAAATGGAACATTACCAATTGATATGGTTTTCACAAAAGACGGTGAGGTGCCGACCATTGATAAAATTGCGCATGTATGTTGTGCATTAGTCAACTTGTGTGATTCTGTTGTTGAATTTAACTAATTTTCTCTTGTGTTAGAAAAATATGAAGCAGTTGTAAAGATTGATTTGTCCAAAATTCATATTATATGTAGTTAAACAACAGTCTAAATTTGCACTCATTCATGTTTGCTGTGGGGTTTTTTATGTGATGAGTAATACATGCCATTTTGATCTTTAACAATATATTCTTTCTTTTTTTTTGTTCAGAGTGCAATCACACACAACAATGCATAAGTACCCTGTGTAGGTTGTTACATGCATTCACGATGGGCATATTTTTCATAGCCCCATACTGTTGAGTATAATTTGTGGGTGACTTTTGGTAATTTTTAGTAACAAAACTTGCTGCTTTTGTTAAAGGTTAATGTTTATATAGCTTATGTTATGTGTGAGATCAGAAGCTTAATAAAATATAAATTGAAAAGAGAGTTTTCTTTTGTTGATGTCCTCAATAGCCAATTTTGTATTTATTTCAAAATCACTTTATAATTAACTTTTATGTCACTAGTAGTTTAATACAACCTGTAAAGCATGTTTACATACCCTTTATTTAATTTTAATTCATTATATGAATAATTTGTTCCTTGCTTAAGGCAGTGAAGCATAATGTCTCAACAATGTCCGGTAAATTTGAAAATATTAATGATAAATCAGAAAGCAAATAAATCCGATTGATTGATTTGCCATTTTAAATCAACAATGTCTGCAAAGCCATCATGCTCCCACTACCTTAAAACAATGTAAAAGTAAACACTAAGAACGATTCTATTTAATTTACTTTTTATTCACCTAAATAAACTTCATTTTAAAAATAAACAACTAGCAGAAAACACTTTCTGCATCAATTTTGAGCAAACACTTCATAAATTAAACATGTAAACAAAAATACCAAACATTTCAATTATATCTAGTAGAAACCAATTTTATCACAAGGCGGTGTAAGCCTTAATTATATGAATGGGTAAATCCAAAGACTAAAGCCTATAAAACATAAATATGTAACACAACAGGATTGGGCGGTAAATACCACCCCTGACTTGCCGCATATTTAAAGGTTGTTACCACCAACAAAAAGGTTTCCATCTTACAACTTAGGGTAAAAATAATTTAAACAAAAATGTTGGTCATATTTTAAGTTTTTACATTGTATTTGTTATTCCATGTGAGAGATTTAGGATATTGTCTTACCAAACTATCAGTTATAACTGTGCCATTGCATGATAAACTGCGTCGCTGAGCACATTCCCAAGTGATGGTTGTCTTAGACGACTTCTTCTTAGTGTAGGCAAAACCATCGTAACACAGCTTTGTGGCCCCTCTTTTCGTAGAAATGAACTCCATGATGATTGAGCACAGATGTACATTATGATTCAAGAGTCCATCATATTTAAAGGACTGTGCTTACAGTTTGCATTTTGAGACGTGATAACGTGACAAATAAACACAATTTGTGACATTCCTTTAATTGAATCTCCTGGATTTAATTCGGCCAATCAAAGAAACCGTCGCGTATAATTTAATGCAATACAGTTAATTGTTTATAATTAAATACAATCATGTTAATCGCCGTTAATTGGCATTCTCTGTGAAATTAGTAATGCAAAGAAACCGCCGCATATAACTGAACGCATTACAGCTATTTGTTTATAATTAAGTACAAGGATGTTAATCGCCGTTTTTTACATTCTTTGTAAAATTAATGAAATTGACAGATTGATTTTTTTGAAAGTCCGCCCTTACGTTATGGGGGGGGGGGGCAAAAGTCCGCCCTCAAGTTTTGTTGAGGGGGCAAACGTCCGGCTTTGAAAATCGGCAGGGGGGCAAAAGTCCGGCCCTGAAAATCGGCAGGGGGGGCAAAAGTCCGGCTCTGAAAAACGACAGGGGGGCAAACGTCCGGCCTGCATTTAAAAGAGGGCAAACGTCCGGGGGGCAAATGTCCGCGGGGGCAAATGTCCGTACACCCTCTTTACAGGCCTCAAAAATACTCCCCAAAGTGCCAAATACTGGCAAATAGTACACAGATGAGGTTTTTTGCCTTAAAATACTTCAGAAATCCTTACTTAGTTGACTTATATAAATGTATAATCATGATAATAATTAAATTACTCAGATATTTTTATTTAATATCATATCAGGTGATCATTATATGCACTTAAAGTAAAAATAAACCTTAAAGAACTGTCTTTTGTAATTTAAAACCTAAAAATACAGCAGGTGAGAAATTAATGCTAATCCACCTGTGCACCCCTGGTCATTGACACTTAACAAGCAAAGCCATATGGTCTAGACTATTAAAACAACATGTTTCAAACAAGAGCTGTAATAGCCAGGAGCAACAAAGACCAGAGTAAAGTGTCATAAATAACCTAGACAATTTGTCAAGGTGCAAGTTAATGGTTGTGTATTGGTATGACATGAGCTACAGTTTCATATGTATGGCTTCATTCCTAAGTTACATTTATAACAGACAGAAATTCTCTTGTCATTTCTTTAACTGCACTCCAAACCAAACCAAAGGATCCCGTCTGGAATTTTTTTTCGTTTGGTGACTAATGCCAAATGCAATCGAGCAGCATTTGCCCGTAAATACCACTGGCATGGAAAATACTAATATTTGCCGGCATTTTGCCACCATGTAACACAAGAACTATTGTACATAACAAAGTGTGAGTTTCTGCATTTAACTCAGGAGTAATAACACCTTAATTTAACACATGTTTACATTCTAAATGTTTAGAAAACATTAAGGTACATGTACCCTAAACTATTAATGTCAGGTAGCAAAATGGGAAGAAAAGTCAATTAAGATTATCAGTATGTCTACTAGTTTAAAATATTTATTCTTCATACTTTTATTTAACATAAATTCATACTGAAAAAAATCAAGGGAAATAATTTCTACAAAATATTTTCTGGCCGAATATAAATACACTGTATTATTAAAAACTGAGCATTTCTTTAAAAGTATAACATAGAAAAACTTTTTGAAGTCAGCAATACTGAGTCTCTGTGCCCATGAACTGTCACAGTTTATCTGCGGACCTTTTTACTTTTCTGGACAAATTCTGGTGGCCATCTGGAAATCACGTTTTTCTAATTGCGCACACAGCGTGAGAATAACTTTCTGTGAATAAATGCATTTAGGGATCAGTTGTTAACTTTGTAGCGCCACCTGGTATCATAATATTGACGCGTATTTATGTTAATTCCATTCACCATCGTGTCTTATGACTGTTTGATGGTTAGATCGAATAAGCGTTTAATTTGTAGCCAAATGCTTTTTTTACATTTAAAAAGTTGTGTAATTCCTTCATATTTCGAATACCAACATGCGTTTTCAATGCATTTTCGAACAATGAAAAAAACTAAAGTCAATAAGCATCATTGCAGTAGTTCAACTGTTGGTTGGAATTTCAATGTAAGACAATTCAGGTAAAGATTAGAGAGAAACAGGCAACAAAAAAGACGAATGATAAAACAATGCATGGTCTTTCATCAATATGAATGCAAACATCAAATATATGCCTGCAACTGTTGCAATATGTTGAATATGTAACATGTTGGAATTTCGATACAAGACCATTCAGATAAACATTAGAGAGAACCAGTCAACATAAAAGACGAATGACAAAACTATGCAAGGTCTTTTATAAATATGCACGCAAACATCAAACACATGCCAACAAACAACAACAATAAACATGCAAACAACATAAATTGGAATGCAATTAAGATACACGGACTTTTGGCGGATATCCCCCTCCATACTAGAGGCGCCTCTGATCGTAGGTTGATGTGAAATGTTTCAATTTCACTTTCTGTGGTCAGTAAGTTTATGTCCTTTATTTATTCTGACAATTGTACAAAATTAAATAAGCTTTCCTTTTTATTTTCTCAGAAAAAAAGTTTTTATATAAAGGACAGGAGCTATCTGCGATGAAGCCTTGATTTCGGCCATTAAGCCAGCGGCCAGTTTGTATACATCCTCAAGTAGTCCCATTAATTCAATCGTTTCTTTCACTTATTAAATGGATATGAATTGTGTCCTTTTAATTTTGATGCGGAAAACATGCAGGAAATGGGCACGGTTACGTTTACTGACGTCACGTTATCGTGTGTTGGTCGAAATAAAATCACCATTCCAAAGCTTATCGTTAAATATGGGATATTTTTTGCGTAAGGACTATAAGCTGACCCATGTTCGGTCGGGCATAAGGAAGCGTAGCAATGTATTCAATGGTTTTATTTGTTGATTAAAATGAGATGCATTTTGAACCGTTGACTGAAGTTGCAGAGAACCTGCAGACAATGAGTTTGGTCACTTTTACTGACGTCATGGTGATAATGTATTTACCAAAAGATGATTGTTAAATGTAGGACTATATTTTGCGCAGAGCCACTGAGCTGACTCGTGTTCGGTTGGACATAAGGACGCCTTCGACTTGGATTTTGCAGCAGTAACTAAGTGTTCAGTTCTAGTGCACTGAACACAAAAGGTAACTTTATGCAGAACAAAACAAAAACTACATTTATTCTTCCGATTTGTACATAGAAAATGATCGTAGCATAAATGCAAAACAATTAAAGTAAATCAATTAGTCACAGAGGTGCAATAAAGAAGGTGAAATAATAATTTATCTTCTGGACATATTGTTTTCTCAATAACATTGATTGCTTAGCCAAATAGCTAGATTAGCCTAAGTTAGCTTGATGTTGGAACAGAACAGTATAGTTATTTTATAAACTGGTGGTCTTTAAGAAAATCTTGTAAGGATATATTGTTTACTAATTGTATCATATGAAAAAATAAATACAAATAAAGTGAAACAGGTTGTCTAAATCATGTTTGTCACAAAATAGACAAATTAACTCAAATCCGAACAATAAAATATCGGTCAGTTTGTTTTCTTAATGTGCTGGAAATATATATGAACCCGTGACTTCGGTCAATCAAGTCAAGGTTCTACCAAAAAACGCTACTATGGTCGGTTGTCAGTCAGGTACACTGGATAGGCAATATATATGAATGAACAGGTGACTTCAGTTACTCAAGTCAATGCTCTGCCAAGTGTGCTACAATGCTCGCTTGTCAGTCAGGTACACTGGATGCGCAATATATATGAGCCCCTGCCTTGGTTTACTCAAGTCAAGGCTCTACTAAATGCTGTACAAAGGTCGGTTGTCAGTCAGGTACACTGGATTTGTAATATAAATGAAGCCATGCCTTTCGTTACTGTGTTCAAGGCTTTACCAAACACTACGACGGTCGGTTTTAGTCACGTACACAGGTGTGGGATATATATGAATATGGACCTTCGGCATTTGCTGCCAAGGCTCTTTCTACTGTGGTTACGAGGTCGCTGTCAATCATGAACACAAAAGTGATCATACGTGACCACCTGCATCTGTAGTCGAAGACTCAACCAACTGCACTACTATGATCGGACGCTGGTCATGTGGTTATAAGGGGTAATGTTGTGTTAACCCGGACCGCCGGCATTTGAAGTCAATACTCTACCAACTGAGGTTCCAATTATGTTGTCCGCCATATACAAAGGACAGGTCATGCCTGGCTTTCGACATCTGCAGTCAATACTCTACCAACTGTGCTTTTATCGTAGCTTGTTATGTCAACATTACGTCGGATGTGAACCTGTGACTTCAGCATTTGTAGTCATGTCTCTACCAGCTGCGCTACGAAGGTCGATTGTCATGAGCATAATTTGATTCATGTGAGAATCCGAGAATTCGGCATCTATAGGTTATGCTGTACTATTTGCGCCACCATGGTCCTTGTTGTGGGTACAGTAGTCGATGCGAAACCCGGTAATCGGTCTCTGTAGACATTGCTCTAACAACTACGCTTGTAACAGGAGAAATCAGAGGTGAACACGGGCTTTCGTCATTTGTAGCCATTGTTCCATCAACTGTGCTTCCATGGTTGATTCTATATCCAGAGGAGATTTCAACTGTAAACCCGGGCCTTCTTCGTCTGTAGTCCTTGCTCTCTTAACTGTAAACTCGGGCCTTCTTCATCTGTAGTCCTTGCTCTCTTAACTGTAAACCCGGGCCTTCTTCATCTGTAGTCCTTGCTCTTTTAACTGTAAACCCGGGTCTTCTTCATCTGTAGTCCTTGCTCTCTTAACTGTAAACCCGGGCCTTCTTCATCTGTAGTCCTTGCTCTCTTAACTGTAAACCCGGGCCTTCTTCATCTGTAGTCCTTGCTCTCTTAACTGTAAACCCGTGCCTTCTTCATCTGTAGTCCTTGCTCTCTTAACTGTAAACCCGTGCCTTCTTCATCTGTAGTCCTTGCTCTCTTAACTGTAAACCCGGGCCTTCTTCATCTGTAGTCCTTGCTCTCTTAACTGTAAACCCGGGCCTTCTTCATCTGTAGTCCTTGCTCTCTTAACTGTAAACCCGTGCCTTCTTCATCTGTAGTCCTTGCTCTCTTAACTGTAAACCCGGACCTTCTTCATCTGTAGTACTTGCTCTCCCAACTGTAAACTTGGGCCTTCTTCATCTGTAGTCCTTGCTCTCCCAACTGTAAACCCGGGCCTTCTTCATCTGTAGTCCTTGCTCTCTTAACTGTAAACCCGGGCCTTCTTCATCTGTAGTCCTTGCTCTCTTAACTGTAAACCCGGGCCTTCTTCATCTGTAGTCCTTGCTCTCTTAACTGTAAACCCGGGCCTTCTTCATCTGTAGTCCTTGCTCTCTTAACTGTAAACCCGGGCCTTCTTCATCTGTAGTCCTTGCTCTCTTAACTGTAAACCCGGGCCTTCTTCATCTGTAGTCCTTGCTCTCTTAACTGTAAACCCGGGCCTTCTTCATCTGTAGTCCTTGCTCTCTTAACTGTAAACCCGTGCCTTCTTCATCTGTAGTCCTTGCTCTCTTAACTGTAAACCCGGGCCTTCTTCATCTGTAGTCCTTGCTCTCCCAACTGTAAACCCGGGCCTTCTTTGTATGTAGTCCTTGCTCTCCCAACTGTAAACTTGGGCCTTCTTCATCTGTAGTCCTTGCTCTCCCAACTGTAAACTTGGGCCTTCTTCATCTGTAGTCCTTGCTCTCCCAACTGTAAACCCGGGCCTTCTTCATCTGTAGTCCTTGCTCTCTTAACTGTAAACCCGGGCCTTCTTCATCTGTAGTCCTTGCTCTCTTAACTGTAAACCCGGGCCTTCTTCATCTGTAGTCCTTGCTCTCTTAACTGTAAACCCGGGCCTTCTTCATCTGTAGTCCTTGCTCTCTTAACTGTAAACCCGTGCCTTCTTCATCTGTAGTCCTTGCTCTCTTAACTGTAAACCCGGGCCTGGCCTTCTTCATCTGTAGTCCTTGCTCTCTTAACTGTAAACCCGGGCCTTCTTCATCTGTAGTCCTTGCTCTCTTAACTGTAAACCCGGGCCTTCTTCATCTGTAGTCCTTGCTCTCTTAACTGTAAACCCGGGCCTTCTTCATCTGTAGTCCTTGCTCTCTTAACTGTAAACCCGGGCCTTCTTCATCTGTAGTCCTTGCTCTCCCAACTGTAAACCCGGGCCTTCTTCATCTGTAGTCCTTGCTCTCTTAACTGTAAACCCGGGCCTTCTTCATCTGTAGTCCTTGCTCTCTTAACTGTAAACCCGGGCCGTCTTCATCTGTAGTCCTTGCTCTCTTAACTGTTAAAACGGGCCTTCTTCATCTGTAGTCCTTGCTCTCTTAACTGTAAACCCGGGCCTTCTTCATCTGTAGTCCTTGCTCTCTTAACTGTAAACCCGGGCCGTCTTCATCTGTAGTCCTTGCTCTCTTAACTGTTAACCCGGGCCTTCTTCATCTGTAGTCCTTGCTCTTTTAACTGTAAACCCGGGTCTTCTTCATCTGTAGTCCTTGCTCTCTTAACTGTAAACCCGGGCCTTCTTCATCTGTAGTCCTTGCTCTCTTAACTGTAAACCCGGGCTTTCTTCATCTGTAGTTCTTTGCTTTCCCAACTGTGTTAACATTGTCGCTTATCATGAAGATGGACTTCAATGTCTATACTCTAACAAGCGTTCTGCAGATGCCGGTTGTCAATGACACAGAAATAGCCATTTTGAACCCGACAACTCCTCATATGTTGTCCTTGCTCCATTAACTGCGCTACTATGGACGGTTGGCATGTACACGGAATAGAGTCATGTGTAAATCCGAGCATTGGTCACATATAATAAATACTCTTTAAACTGTGCTACCATGCGCGGTTGTTATGTGCAGAAGAAAGGTCAAATGTGAACATCGGCCTTCGGCACCTGTAGTCATTGCTGTACCAACTGTGCTACCATGCTCGGTTGTCATGTGCAGAGGAGGAGTTGAATGTGAACACCGGCCTTCGCCATCTGTAGTTATCGCTGTACCTGGTAAGGCTACCAGGCTCATTTGTCATGTGCAGAGGAGGAGTCGAATTTAAACACCGACATTTGGCCTTTGTAGTAATCGCTGTAAAAACTGTGCTACCATGGTCGGTTATAATGTACACTGTAGGTTTCATATAGTCAACGCCAGTGCAGAGGAGGAATCGAATGTGAACACTGTATTCAAGGTTCTACCAACTGTGCTACCATGGTGCCTTGTGATATGCAGAGGAGGTGTCGGATGTGAACACTGTATTCAAGGTTCTACCAACTGTGCTACCATGGTCCCTTGTGATATGCAGAGGAGGTGTCGGATGTGAACACTGTATTCAATAATCTACCAACTGTGCTACCCTGGTACCTTGTGATATGCAGCGGAGGTGTCGGATGTGTACACTGTACTCAAGAATTTATCAACTGTGCTACCATGGTCCCTTGTGATATGCAGAAGAGGTGTCGGATGTGAACACTGTACTCAATGATATACCAACTGTGCTACCATGGTCCCTTGTGATATGCAGAGGAGGTGTCGGATGTGAACACTGTACTCAATGATCTACCAACTGTGCTACCATGGTCCCTTGTGATATGCAGAGGAGCTGTCGGATGTGAACACTGTACTCAATGATCTACCAACTGTGCTACCATGGTCCCTTGTGATATGCAGAGATGGTGTCGGATGTGAACACTATATTTAAGGATATACCAACTGTGCTACCATGGTCCCTTGTGATATGCAGGGGAGGTGTCGGATGTGAACACTATATTCAATGATCTACCAACTGTGCTACCATGGTCCTTTGTGATATGCAGAAAAGGTGTCGGATGTGAACACTATATTCAATGATCTACCAACTGTGCTACCATGGTCGCTTGTGATATGCAGAGAAGGTGTCGGATGTGAACACTATATTCAATGATCTATCAGCTGTGCTACCATGGTCGCTTGTGATATGCAGAGGAGGTGTCGGATGTGAACACTGTGTTCAATGATCTTCCAACTGTGCTACCATGGTCCCTTGTGATATGCAGAGAAGGTGTCGGATGTGAACACTATATTCAATGATCTATCAGCTGTGCTACCATAGTCGCTTGTGATATGCAGAGGAGGTGTCGGATGTGAACACTGTATTCAAGAATCTACCAACTGTGGTACCATGGTCCCCTGTGATATGCAGAGGAGGTGTCGGATGTGAACACCGTATTCAATGATCTACCAACTGTACTACCATGGTCCCTTATGATATGCAGACGAGGTGTCGGATGTGAACACTATATTCAAGGATCTACCAACTGTGCTACCATGGTCCCTTGTGATATGCAGAGGAGGTGTCGGATGTCAACACTGTATTCAAGGATCTACCAACTGTGCTACCATGGTCAGTTGTGATATACAGAGGAGGTGTCGGATGTGAACACTGTCTTCAATGATCTACCAACTGTGCTACCATGGTCCCTTGTGATATGCAGAGGAGGTGTCGGATGTGAACACTGTATTCAATGATCTACCAACTGTGCTACCATGGTCCCTTGTGATATGCAGAGGAGGTGTCGGAGGTGAACACCGTACTCAATTATCTATCAACTGTGCTACCATGGTCGCTTGTGATATGCAGAGGAGGTGTCGGATGTGAACACTGTATTCAAGAATCTACCAACTGTGCTACCATGGTCCCTTGTGATATGCAGAGGAGGTGTCGGATGTGAACACTGTCTTCAATGATCTACCAACTGTACTACCATGGTCCCTTATGATATGCAGAGGAGGTGTCGGATGTGAACACTGTATTCAATAATCTACCAACTGTGCTACCCTGGTACCTTGTGATATGCAGCGGAGGTGTCGGATGTGTACACTGTACTCAAGAATTTATCAACTGTGCTACCATGGTCCCTTGTGATATGCAGAAGAGGTGTCGGATGTGAACACTGTACTCAATGATATACCAACTGTGCTACCATGGTCCCTTGTGATATGCAGAGGAGGTGTCGGATGTGAACACTGTACTCAATGATCTACCAACTGTGCTACCATGGTCCCTTGTGATATGCAGAGGAGGTGTCGGATGTGAACACTGTACTCAATGATCTACCAACTGTGCTACTATGGTCCCTTGTGATATGCAGAGATGGTGTCGGATGTGAACACTATATTTAAGGATATACCAACTGTGCTACCATGGTCCCTTGTGATATGCAGGGGAGGTGTCGGATGTGAACACTATATTCAATGATCTACCAACTGTGCTACCATGGTCCTTTGTGATATGCAGAGAAGGTGTCGGATGTGAACACTATATTCAATGATCTACCAACTGTGCTACCATGGTCGCTTGTGATATGCAGAGAAGGTGTCGGATGTGAACACTAAATTCAATGATCTATCAGCTGTGCTACCATGGTCGCTTGTGATATGCAGAGGAGGTGTCGGATGTGAACACTGTGTTCAATGATCTACCAACTGTGCTACCATGGTCCCTTGTGATATGCAGAGAAGGTGTCGGATGTGAACACTATATTCAATGATCTATCAGCTGTGCTACCATGGTCGCTTGTGATATGCAGAGGAGGTGTCGGATGTGAACACTGTATTCAAGAATCTACCAACTGTGGTACCATGGTCCCCTGTGATATGCAGAGGAGGTGTCGGATGTGAACACCGTATTCAATGATCTACCAACTGTACTACCATGGTCCCTTATGATATGCAGAGGAGGTGTCGGATGTGAACACTGTACTCAATTATCTATCAACTGTGCTACCATGGTCGCTTGTGATATGCAGAGGAGGTGTCGGATGTGAACACTGTATTCAAGAATCTACCAACTGTGCTACCATGGTCCCTTGTGATATGCAGAGGAGGTGTCGGATGTGAACACTGTCTTCAATGATCTACCAACTGTACTACCATGGTCCCTTATGATATGTAGACGAGGTGTCGGATGTGAACACTGTATTCAAGGATCTACCAACTGTGCTACCATGGTCCCTTGTGATATGCAGAGGAGGTGTCGGATGTGAACACTGTCTTCAATGATCTACCAACTGTGCTACCATGGTCCCTTGTGATATGCAGAGGAGGTGTCGGATGTGAGCACTGTCTTCAAGGATCTACCAACTGTGCTACCATGGTCCCTTATGATATGCAGAAGAGGTGTCGGATGTGAACACTATATTCAATGATCTACCAACTGTGCTACCATGGTCCCTTGTGATATGCAGAGGAGGTGTCGGATGTGAACACTGTATTCAATGATCTACCAACTGTGCTACCATGGTCCCTTGTGATATGCAGGGGAGGTGTCGGATGTGAACACTGTATTCAATGATCTACACACTGTGCTACCATGGTCCCTTGTGATATGCAGGGGAGGTGTCGGATGTGAACACTGTATTCAAGGATATACCAACTGTGCTAACATGGTCCTTTGTGATATGCAGAGGAGGTGTCAGATGTGAACACTGTATTCAAGGATCTACCAACTGTGCTGCCATGGTCCCTTGTGATATGCAGGGGAAGGTGTCGGATGTGAACACTGTATTCAAGGATATACCAACTGTGCTACCGTGGTCCTTTGTGATATGCAGAGGAGGTGTCGGATTTGAACACTTTATTCAAGGATCTACCAACTGTGCTGCCATGGTCCCTTGTGATATGCAGGGGAGGTGTCGGATGTGAACACTGTATTCAAGGATATACCAACTGTGCTACCATGGTCCCTTGTGATATGCAGAGGAGGTGTCGGATGTGAACACTGTATTCAAGGATCTACCAACTGTGCTGCCATGGTCCCTTGTGATATGCAGAAGATATGTCGGATGTGAACACTGTATTCAAGGATATACCAACTGTGCTACCATGGTCCCCTGTGATATGCAGAGGATATGTCGGATGTGAACACTGTATTCAAGGATATACCAACTGTGCTACCATGGTCGCTTGTGATATGCAGAAGAGATGTCGGATGTGAACACTGTATTCAATGATCTACCAACTGTGCTACTATTGTCCCTTGTGATATGCAGAGGAGGTGTCGGATGTGAACACTGTATTCAATGATCTACCAACTGTGCTACCATGGTCCCTTGTGATATGCAGAGGAGGTGTCGGATGTAAACACTGTATTCAATGATCTACCAACTGTGCTACCATGGTCCCTTGTGATATGCAGCGGAGGTGTCGGATGTGAACACTGTGTTCAATGATCTACCAACTGTGCTACCATGGTCCCTTGTGATATGCAGAGGAGGTGTCGGATGTGAACACTGTATTCAATGATCTACCAACTGTGCTACCATGGTCCCTTGTGATATGCAGAGGAGGTGTCGGATGTGAACACTGTATTCAATGATCTACCAACTGTGCTACCATGGTACCTTTTGATATGCAGAGGAGGTGTCGGATGTGAACACTGTATTCAATGATCTACCAACTGTGCTACCACGGTCCCTTGTGATATGCAGAGGAGGTGTCGGATGTGAACACTGTATTCAATGATCTACCAACTGTGCTACCATGGTCCCCTATGATATGCAGAGGAGATGTCGGATGTGGACACTGTTTTCAAGGATATACCAACTGTGCTACCATGGTCCCTTGTGATATGCAGAGGAGGTGTCGGATGTGAACACTGTATTCAATGATCTACCAACTGTGCTACCATGGTCCCCTATGATATGCAGAGGAGGTCTCGGATGTGAACACTGTATTCAAGGATCTACCAACTGTGCTACCATGGTCCCTTGGATATGCAGAGGAGGTGTCGGATGTGAACACTGTATTCAATGATCTACCAACTGTGCTACCATGGTCCCTTGTGATATGCAGAGGAGGTGTCGGATGTGAACACTGTGTTCAAGTATATACCAACTGTGCTTCCATGGTACCTTCTGATATGCAGGGAAGGTGTCGGATGTGAACACTGTATTCAAGGATCTACCAACTGAGCTACCATGGTCCCTTGTAATATGCAGAGGAGGTGTCGGATGTGAACACTATATTCAAGGATATACCAACTGTGCTACCATGGTCCCCTATGATATGCAGAAGAGATGTCGGATGTGGACACTGTATTCAAGGATATACCAACTGTGCTACCATGGTCCCTTGTGATATGCAGAGGAGGTGTCGGATGTGAACACTGTATTCAAGGATATACCAACTGTGCTACCATGGTCAGTTGTGATATGCAGAGGAGGTGTCGGATGTGAACACTGTACTTAAGGATATACCAACTGCGCTACCATGGTCCCTTGTGATATGCAGAGGAGGTGTCGGATGTGAACACTGTATTCAATGATCTACCAACTGTGCTACCATGGTCAGTTGTGATATGCAGAGGAGGTGTCGGATGTGAACACTGTATTCAATGATCTACCAACTGTGCTACCATGGTCCCTTATGATATGCAGAGGAGGTGTCGGATGTGAACACTGTATTCAAGGTTCTACCAACTGTGCTACCATGGTCCTTTGTGATATGCAGAGGAGGTGTCGGATGTGAAAACTGTATTCAAGGATCTACCAACTGTGCTACCATGGTCCCTTGTGATATGCAGAGGACGTGTCGGATGTGAACACTGTATTCAAGGTTCTACCAACTGTGCTACCATGGTCCCTTGTGATATGCAGAGGAGGTGTCGGATGTGAACACTGTATTCATTGATCTACCAACTGTGCTACCATGGTCCCTTGTGATATGCAGAGGAGGTGTCGGATGTGAAAACTGTATTCAATGTTCTACCAACTGTGCTACCATGGTCCCTTGTGATATGCAGACGAGGTGTCGGATGGGAACACTGTATTCAAGGATCTACCAACTGTGCTACCATGGTCCCTTGTGATATGCAGAGGAGGTGTCGGATGTGAACACTGTATTCAAGGTTCTACCAACTGTGCTACCATGGTCCCTTGTGATATGCAGACGAGGTGTCGGATGTGAACACTGTATTCAAGTATCTACAAACTGTGCTGCCATGGTCCCTTGTGATATGCAGGGGAAGGTGTCGGATGTGAACACTGTATTCAAGGATATACCAACTGTGCTGCCATGGTACCTTGTGATATGCAGAGGAGGTGTCGGATGTGAACACTGTATTCAAGGATCTACCAACTGTGCTACCATGGTCCCTTGTGATATGCAGAGGAGGTGTCGGATGTGAACACTGTATTCAATGATCTACCAACTGTGCTACCATGGTCCCTTGTGATATGCAGAGAAGGTGTCGGATCTGAACACTATATACAATTATCTATCAACTGTGCTACCATGGTCGCTTGTGATATGCAGAGGAGGTGTCGGATGTGAACACTGTATTCAAGAATCTACCAACGGTGCTACCATGGTCCCTTGTGATATGCAGAGGAGGTGTCGGATGTGAACACTGTCTTCAATGATCTACCAACTGTACTACCATGGTCCCTTATGATATGCAGACGAGGTGTCGGATGTGAACACTGTATTCAAGGATCTACCAACTGTGCTACCATGGTCCCTTGTGATATGCAGAGGAGGTGTCGAATGTGAACACTGTCTTCAATGATCTACCAACTGTGCTACCATGGTCCCTTGTGATATGCAGAGGAGGTGTCGGATGTGAACACTGTCTTCAAGGATCTACCAACTGTGCTACCACGGTCCCTTGTGATATGCAGAAGAGGTGTCGGATGTGAACACTATATTCAATGATCTACCAACTGTGCTACCATGGTCCCTTGTGATATGCAGAGGAGGTGTCGGATGTGAACACTGTATTCAATGATCTACCAACTGTGCTACCATGGTCCCTTGTTATATGCAGGGGAGGTGTCGGATGTGAACACTGTATTCAAGGATATACCGACTGTGCTACCATGGTCCCTTGTGATATGCAGGGGAGGTGTCGGATGTGAACACTGTATTCAAGGATATACCAACTGTGCTACCATGGTCCTTTGTGATATGCAGAGGAGGTGTCAGATGTGAACACTGTATTCAAGGATCTACCAACTGTGCTGCCATGGTCCCTTGTGATATGCAGGGGAAGGTGTCGGATGTGAACACTGTATTCAAGGATATACCAACTGTGCTACCGTGGTCCTTTGTGATATGCAGAGGAGGTGTCGGATGTGAACACTGTATTCAAGGATCTACTAACTGTGCTGCCATGGTCCCTTGTGATATGCAGGGGAGGTGTCGGATGTGAACACTGTATTCAAGGATATACCAACTGTGCTACCATGGTCCCTTGTGATATGCAGAGAAGGTAGCGGATGTGAACACTGTATTCAAGGATCTACCAACTGTGCTGCCATGGTCCCTTGTGATATGCAGAAGATGTGTCGGATGTGAACACTGTTTCAAGGATATACCAACTGTACTACCATGGTCCCCTGTGATATGCAGAGGATATGTCGGATGTGAACACTGTATTCAAGGATATACCAACTGTGCTACCATGGTCGCTTGTGATATGCAGAAGAGATGTCGGATGTGAACACTGTATTCAATGATCTACCAACTGTGCTACTATTGTCCCTTGTGATATGCAGAGGAGGTGTCGGATGTCAACACTGTATTCAAGGAGATACCAACTGTGCTACCATGGTCCCTTGTGATATGCAGAGGAGGTGTTGGATGTGAACACTGTATTCAATGATCTACCAACTGTGCTACCATGGTCCCTTGTGATATGCAGAGGAGGTGTCGGATGTGAACACTGTATTCAATGATCTACCAACTGTGCTACCATGGTCCCTTGTGATATGCAGAGGAGGTGTCGGATGTAAACACTGTATTCAATGATCTACCAACTGTGCTACCATGGTCCCTTGTGATATGCAGAGGAGGTGTCGGATGTGAACACTGTATTCAATGATCTACCAACTGTGCTACCATGGTCCCTTGTGATATGCAGAGGAGGTGTCGGATGTGAACACTGTATTCAATGATCTACCAACTGTGCTACCATGGTACCTTTTGATATACAGAGGAGGTGTCGGATGTGAACACTGTATTCAATGATCTACCAACTGTGCTACCATGGTCCCTTGTGATATACAGAGAAGGTGTCGGATGTGAACACTGTATTCAATGATCTACCAACTGTGCTACCACGGTCCCTTGTGATATGCAGAGGAGGTGTCGGATGTGAACACTGTATTCAATGATCTACCAACTGTGCTATCATGGTCCCCTATGATATGCAGAGGAGATGTCGGATGTGGACACTGTTTTCAAGGATATACCAACTGTGCTACCATGGTCCCTTGTGATATGCAGAGGAGGTCTCGGATGTGAACACTGTATTCAAGGATCTACCAACTGTGCTACCATGGTCCCTTGTGATATGCAGAGGAGGTGTCGGATGTGAACACTGTATTCAATGATCTACCAACTGTGCTACCATGGTCCCTTGTGATATGCAGAGGAGGTGTCGGATGTGAACACTGTATTCAAGTATATACCAACTGTGCTTCCATGGTACCTTCTGATATGCAGGGAAGGTGTCGGATGTGAACACTGTATTCAAGGATCTACCAACTGAGCTACCATGGTCCCTTGTGATATGCAGAGGAGGTGTCGGATGTGAACACTATATTCAAGGATATACCAACTGTGCTACCATGGTCCCCTATGATATGCAGAAGAGATGTCGGATGTGGACACTGTATTCAAGGATATACCAACTGTGCTACCATGGTCCCTTGTGATATGCAAAGGAGGTGTCGGATGTGAACACTGTATTCAAGGATATACCAACTGTGCTACCATGGTCAGTTGTGATATGCAGAGGAGGTGTCGGATGTGAACACTGTACTTAAGGATATACCAACTGTGCTACCATGGTCCCTTGTGATATGCAGAGGAGGTGTCGGATGTGAACACTGTATTCAATGATCTACCAACTGTGCTACCATGGTCAGTTGTGATATGCAGAGGAGGTGTCGGATGTGAACACTGTATTCAATGATCTACCAACTGTGCTACCATGGTCCCTTATGATATGCAGAGGAGGTGTCGGATGTGAACACTGTATTCATTGATCTACCAACTGTGCTACCATGGTCCCTTGTGATATGCAGAGGAGGTGTCGGATGTGAACACTGTATTCATGATCTACCAACTGTGCTACCATGGTCCCTTGTGATATGCAGAGGAGGTGTCGGATGTGAACACTGTATTCAAGGATCTACCAACTGTGCTACCATGGTCCCTTGTGATATGCAGAGGAGGTGTCGGATGTAAACACTGTATTCAAGGATCTACCAACTGTGCTACCATGGTCCTTTGTGATATGCAGAGGAGGTGTCGGATGTGAACACTGTGTTCAATGATCTACCAACTGTGCTACCATGGTCCCTTGTGATATAGAGAGGAGGTGTCGGATGTGAACACTGTATTTAATGATCTACCAACTTTGCTACCATGGTATTTTGTGATATGCAGAGGAGGTGTCGTATGTGAACACTGTATTCAAGGATATACCAACTGTGCTACCATGGTCCCTTGTGATATGCAGAGGAGGTGTCGGAAGTGAACACTGTACTCAAGAATCTATCAACTGTGCTACCCTGGTCCCTTGTGATATGCAGAGAAGGTGTCGGATGTGGTCTCGGGCATTATGCATCTGTAGTCAAGATTCTACCATCCGTGCTTACATGTTCGCTTGTATGGCAGCCTTATTCTCTGCAGGCGTCATGTCTGAACCCAGGCATCTGCTGTCAATGTTTTACGAACTGCGCTAACATAGTCTGTTGTCAAAAATGTACACACACAGCGTCAGGTCTTAACTAAAGTTTTCGGCGTTGATCGTCAATTCTTTATCAACTGCGATACCATGATCGGCCCTCAGTCATGTACACAGGAGGGGTCATGAACGAAATGTCCGGGCCTGACACTGATAAGACATCTTCACCAGATTTCTGCACATTTATCAGTCAACATGTTGAATCTACACACCTATCACCTCGATACAATGACGCTCCTTTGGTTTGGAATTGTTGCTCTTATGTTTGGTAAAGTGTGTGTTTCATTTCTTTAATCTGATGACTACAACTGAACTGCTTTAAAAGTAAAAAAGTAAACATTTGAAATCAGACATATTTTGACACTTTCTTGGTCGGCAACGTGACTGCTCATATGTTTATCTAACCAGCAAATTAATACTAGTGTTTCAGCATCATTCCTTTCAGTGCATGTTTATTTTTGACACATAAACTATAGTAAGCAAGCTATTAGTGTCTTATGCAAAATTCTCAAATCATTTAGATATTATATCGTTGAAAATGTATGCTGAATAAAGAACATAATCTCAAGTCATTATTATATTATTCATTGCTTTGTTTAACTAAGCGTACATATTTTATAATTAATACCCTTCATTCCAGCTCAAAAAAACTTGTTTTTTTAACTTGATGGTCTCGATCATTGACATGTAACAGCAATCTGGTAATTCTGACACTAACTAATCGCAATCCGTAATTGTCACTTGTGTTTTTGTAACTAAGTTTCGCTAATTGACATTTTATGGCTTCGGATTAACACCTGACCGATCATCTTTTTACCAGCCAATAACAAGTTAACAAAGGTCTGACCACCAACCAATCAGAATTCATAATTGGTTGTTTACTTCAGCGATTACCCTAATTAAAACCTGCGCGTTGGCCTAATTGTCTCACAGTCGATCCTGTATCACATGTACCTAGGCCTCTTAAAATGCCTCCTCAAGCAAGTTCCGACGTGGGGATCACACATTAAATCAGACTTTTTCCATTGACCGAATTTATTTGCAAATTATCGAGGACCGAGAAAAATGACAAACTTCCGGTTCTTCAATATAAACGGGATAATGGCGGAGTGATTATGTTATCATATGTACTTCCATAGTAAAACCGTCGTTTTAAAATTTACCGCTAGGAATAGGTCATAATTCTACTTGCTCTTCTGCATAAAGTTAGGTGAGTAATTTCAACATTCAAAGAAACTATAAATAAAACGCCTGTTAAATGTTAGGCCGAATTACATTGTTATGTGCAAATGTGTTCCGAATATTCGAATATTATTCGAATACACGTAACGAATATTCGAATATCGTTTTGGGATTCGATTTACATACATAGTTTTAATAAAAAAAATATCAGAGAGTAAAGTTCTATCCATCAATCCACAAGCTTTACTAGTAAGCAAACATTTCCAGCCAAATTCCATGTAAGGTTTGATTGACTTTAAACACCAACCACTGTCGTTTAGTCAATCTTCATGGGGAACATCTCCACCCGAATACTATCAATATTTCCTGTCCAAAATGGTCATATAGGTGTATTTGAAGTTGATTTTCTTTTATTTATTTTATGGACGATGGAATTTCATGTGCATTATGTATTTTGTTGGCATTTTCATATCCCCATTATTATGTTTTAACAGCCAGGTCTGACTGAAGAACACGCTTGTGATTTTTGTGTGTGTTCCATTCAGGTTGTAGTCTGTGTACGCCGAATGCGAGACAAGGGTCAGTATGCCATGGGCACCACTGTCCTAATGTGGTCGATGTGGCCATAGAAACACTGGACGTGCACTCAAACACTCACTTGTGTATGGTAAGTATGTTAAAGATGGTATCTTACTAAGCGATTTTATTAGCAAACCATTTATTGGCTATAAGTATTTAACAATAATAAACGACCATAGGCGCGGTATTGCTTAATGTCAACAGATTTTATCACAGCTTAAATAGTAAGATAGTGTACGTTATTAAGTTCTCAATCTGACTTCATCGTGATCTAATCTCTTTTTCGACGCAATGGGAATTGTGGCAAAATATAGATCGAATGTGTCAGTAAATTAATTTCAATTAAAGATTTTTGCGACTTCTTTTTGAGTAAGTTGCCAATTCTACTTGCACCAAATATTGACAGTTTCAAAATAGATGAGGTTAAGAATACACTACGCATGCATGGAATTTGATGGGCGGTGTGGCTTGCGACAGCATGTACAATAACAACATATACATACGTGACATTTGTTCGCACAAAACCGTCGTATTTGCTATACCTTGATCATAGTATGCAACATCAGTGTATGTGTTACAATACTGCCTACACACATGGTGAGTCAGTGTGATGACTCGTACACTTTGTGAATGACATCAGTGGTAGTACCAATCGCACCGAACTAGTTGCACACTGTCGGTCCTGTGGATTCGGGATTATGCGCGATGATATTACAAAAAACAGTTAGGTGGAGTGGGGAAGGCATATTTAGGCCGATATTCCGTGTCCCTTTAATGGAAATAAATGAAACTATTTCTTATAGCTCTAGTAATAGTTGAACTCTGTTCGGTCGGCTACTTTTCTCTAACATGGTATTCACTACTAACGCACTACAAAAATCAAAGCGCTCAGAAGCGCTGTTTAGAAGTTGAAAGTTTGACCCTGTACGCGATTACAGGTGTGCAAATATTGGTCAAAATTATTCTGTAGTGAAGTAAATGTACCATGAGTTAGAGAGGAGGCAAGTTTATAGCTGCAGCTAAACACCTCTTCTAAAATATAGATAATACATTTGGACAAAATTACATCATAGTCGATAATAAAAAACAACATTTTATTAAATATTCGATGTATTCTATTTGATTTTGCATTTCGATTTACGTTAGGTCTAAAATAAATGCGCATGCTTGCAACCGGATTCGACCAAAATAAACTGAATTTGACATAAACTTCTACCTTTTACACCCCTGTTACCTAAATTTAAAATCCAGAGCGCGTCATTCCCCTCCGAACGCATTACGGTAACTTTAGACTGAGATGCTGAGCTGATACAAATGATCTGTCATACATAACCTGGTTCAGAGTCGCAGAAAGCAGTGAGGACCCGCGCAGGACATTTCAAATATCTTGGCCAAGTAGATAATGCAGTCTGTGGAACTCTCGTTTTAATAGCAATTAGCTCCTCATTTCGAAACTTTCCTCTAGTCAATGAGTGATATTCGTACGCGATGTTGTTCATTCATATATGTGCATTTATGTATATCATAATTAAACGATTAAATGAACTTACAGTTTAAACAGATAACCATTTTCACATTTGAAGCATGTCTGGACACAATTGACCCGTCACGTCTCCTTAAATATATATACATGTATTTGTTCTGCACTCGCACTACTTTTTCTTAAGCATGAATACCTGACCGCGAGTAGTCAGGTCATACAGGGTCAATCCTGTGTGTTTCCGAAATCCAGCCTTCTCATAACTCTGGACGGTTTCGTATAGAAGAGGCGCTTTTTTCCCCACTTACAAGTTCATATACGGTACAAGGTGGTCCAGAGACATGCTCCAACGGATAGCGTTTGCTTTCTGGAATGTGTTTTGACAGGTATTTGAATCACACTTATTACAAGTTAAGAGTTTACCACTTTATTATAATTGAATGTATAAATTATATAGTATGACGTTTGGTACAGTAATTTTAGGTGTTGAGCACCGGGTGCACCACACACCCTCTAAATTCATAAGCGCTATTCTTTAAAAGATGTTCATCAGAAATTTTGTTAAATTTTGGCAATGTATAAATTATGGATGTAAATCAAATCCTCAAATGATAGTCGAATAATCGTTAAGGGTATTCGAATACTATTCGAATATTCGGAACTAATTTACACCAGAGTGGCATATACCAAGATAATATTTATTACGTTTCATTACATTGCTAGCCTTACTAAATGCAGAAGCGGTGGTAGACTGAGTATGATTTTACCATAACATTTAATTTTAATACGACGATTTTTTTCTACTGAAATACATATGGCAAAATTATCAATGTCCTTATTCTGTTTCTAGTGGAAAACCAAAATGCGTGTTTTCTAGAAACAGAATAAGGGCATTGATAATATTGCCATTTGTATTTGTATTAAAATTAAATGCTATGGTAAAATCATAAGCAGTATACCACTGCTTCTGCATTGAGAAAATAGTTTTTCTCAGTCAGCAGTAATTTACAAGAGAATACTGTCAATAACGAATGCTGGTAAATGTGTGAACAATGTCATTGTTCTATAACAATTATTATTACTATAAACATTTAAACTCGTTTGACAAATGTATACAGTAACACATCAAAGTTAAGACGACTTACAAAGCCCCGTATATTTTACGCATTATTAATTGCTCACCTTAAGCTTGTGTGTCTTTGTGTTACGTGTTGTACTAAGTGCAATGACATTTACAGTTTAAAGACATGCTGCGTAAATAATGACTTATTTGTTTTTACATATGAGCTTATTAAGCTCCTTTTATTGTTAATGTATTGATTTAATAGGATCATATTATTTTTTTTTATTACATGATATTGAAAAACAAATACAAAACAGCTCACAATGTTAATATTTTACTCTACTAAACGCAAACAATGAATAACCACAAACAGTTATATTTTATGAATTAATTTTATAAATTACAATAATATGTAAAAGAGTTATTTTCAAAAGGACATGATGCTGATAATACTGGATAGACTGTCAGACAATTAGGCAAAACACCTAAATTTTATTGAGGGAAATCGCCTTAGTGTACAGCCAATTAACGGTCTTGATGGGTTGGTGGTCGGATTGATGTTAACTTATGATGGGCTCATTATCGCTAAGTGAAGTTATCGCATGGGTGTAAATCCGAAGCCATAGCATGTCAGTTAGAGACATTTAATCTGATATCTGGTTTTATTCATCATCCAATATAGGATATGTCAACTATTGCAAGACGGATGCTAAGTTAATCGCATACACATCTCGCTTTAATGAAAGTTGTGTCAAATTCAACTTACCTTTGAGCAACATATGCTTGACGGATCATGTATTACTTGATTGTTACAAGTTTGATCTGTTCAGGTTTAGACTGTCACAACGTATTCAGGATGTGTTTGGACAGACAGTCTTAGATTGTTTATATAGGCTAGACAGAAATACCTGTGTAAACACACGACTTGGTGTACGTTACCCTGCACTGGAAATATTACTTTGCGAAAGATACAAAGCCTTCTTCGGATGTGTGTTCAAGAATCTTCACTTTGCATGGCTTGCATATGTTTCAACATAAACACATTCCAATATATACCGACAATACCTCAACCTGACATATATGTTTGTATCACATATTTCTTAATTAGTTGTTTCTTTTTTTGTATGATTGTGACCGGCCGTTAAAACTCTTGCTTTTCATTTCGGCAAGATTTTCGAACACAGCCGATGCTCTAATTACAGCTGCGTACATATATATTACGTGTTACTTGTTTGCCTAGCTATCACTTTTAATTTTTCGAGATAAGTACACTCATCTAAGCGTTAATTTTAAGTTTGTCAGGATGAAGATAGCACTCATCACGTACTATCTTGTATGTTGCATACTACATTTTTTACATTAAAAGTGATAATTTACACAGAGTGATCACTATAGGCTATGTAAGTAGTCTATAAATGGTAATGCAACTGTACATATTATATTGTCTGAATTACATATGTACGTTCGCTCTTTTCACTTTTTTTGCCATATTTTCAATGAGGATGCATTGTACATGTAAATATCAATTTCCTTCTCTCTCTTTAATTTACTTATTTATTTATCTATTTTGCATTGTTTCCATTGATCTTTGTAAATCTTCAATACTGGAGGAAATAAAGATATATATATATATATATATATATATATATATATATATATATATATATATATATATATATATATATATATATATATATATATATAATATATATATATATATATATATATATATATATATATATATATATATATATATATACCAATACACAAGTGACCATTACCAACTGTCATTGGCTAGTGGCAGGATTGCCTGGCAGTTGATAAACTGATGTAATGCCATGTTTAAAATTGTAAGCTCGTGACGTTTAAGAGTGTCAAGTAAATAATTAAAAGGTCTGTAGATTTACACTTTTGTTCTCCGTAGAGAACGCTGTAAAACACAGAAAAAGGAAATCGTGGGCGGCGACATAAACAGATTTCGCGGTATTGTATAGGAATAAAAGAACAATTATGAAGTTGATTGACAAAAAAAAAACGGAAAGAAATTTCTTTTGGTAAAAGCGTCTCAAGTCGATTGGTGACAGTACTATCAACTAATGAAATTTTCAATTTTACATCAAACTTAACAAAAGTAAATAAGAAAGACAAAATATTCTATAAAAGTGAATAAGAATGACATAATATTCTATTTCCAAGATGTCTATTCGAACACCGAATTGATATTCGAATATTCGGTAACATACCTATTATAAATATGTTTTCCATAATCTGCATGTCTAATTTTAACTTCGCTAATTATGTCAAGATGTTCAATTATCGGTATTTAAGTGTGTTTGTGTTGTCGTTGTTTTTTTTTTTTATATATACATACAGTTATACACGTAAGTAATGATATTAAAACTGATTTGTAAAATGTTCAATTGAGTTTTCTTGTCTTGCGTTAAAAGTGCTTCAATAAATCACGTGACTGGCGATTTATTCCTATTACTGCATGTCAAAACAGTGTACTTCACGTGCTATCCGAGTGTAACATCAGTTAAACGGTCTGTCTTTGATGTATAGAGGATATATATTGGGGACATAGAGCAATCTGGTCGAGATATGAGAGGTGTGGTCTTACATCAGTTATAAAGCCTATCTGGGCTGTATATGGGATATATATTTTACTGATGTAATAATGCTATTTGGTAAGAAGAGAGAGGGAAAGGTATGATTTAATTCGTCATATAGACAGAGGTAATACTAGCCGCTTATTGGTAGAGCAAGGAAAGAACGCGTGAATTATGACGAACAAAACGTATAAGTGCACGACTACTATGATAGAATGCTATCAACTGATTGGAAAGAGAAAATCCCACGTGTTAAACCGTGATATTACCCTTGCCTAAACCATGGAAATCTTAAGTGGACCATTCTTGTGGCATACACACGGACAACAGAACGTCCGGCAACTGCCAGATAACTCTTGTCTGTAACCAACTGGACTATCATTCGCGATTGTGTGATTATGGTATTTAACACGTACACATGTTTATTTAAGTATGGCTTTAAACTAAGCAATATTTAGTGTGTTTTGTACTTTATTTCCAGTTAAATTATGTAGTTACCAGTGCTTTATTAGCTGACAACAACAATCTCCAATATCACCATCTTGAGTCCATACATTTTATAGTGTAAATACATGCTTGTTTATAATACTTTCGGTCTGGCGATATCAAAACTCTTTTTTCTAATCCTCAGGAGATCAATACACAAGTGAATTGCGCTAACCATGTGACCGACGGAGACGAGCAGCTGTGCGGCAATGACGGTAACACATACCAAAACCAGTAAGTGTCTTTAGTTTACTTTGTTGTTTGTTGGGTTTATTGTCTCAGTAACAATACTTCATTTATATACCTTCTTTATAATGGATACAACTTGCTGTTAACACCTGGTATTATACCACAACATTTAATTGGGTCGACAAGTAAGTACTGCATAAATGTCACCCGAGGTCCAATTGAAACTTCGTAACATGTGCACATGTTTCGACATTCAGGCGCAGTTTCAACATTACGGAGTTTGCGTTTACTATATTTAGTTAAATTAATGTAACCTGTTGACTAACTAACTGCTATACAATCTAAAATGTTTGCCAATTATGGTCACCTGTAATGTGTTTCGCTTTCACTTAACATTGGAAGCTCAACTTATTTACCGTTTGTTAGATCGTTCAAGAAATCCAACTGACGAGAGACTGAATTTACACGTTATTGAGCTTAAGAAAAAAACAATGATGTAAAAAATTCAACATTCAACATGATTTTTTTTATTTTTATCGATTTCGTTTGTCATATTTATATTGACCGCACTTCATGGCCAAACAACGCAAATCTAATCTAGTAATATATTGTTTAATTCATCTTGTAACTGTGACGCGAGCACAATTGGATGTGGGCATGTCAAGGTGCAGAAAAGAGTTTACATAGCAATATTAGTTAACCTTGTCATATTTTTTTATTGTTACGGTCATTGTTAAAGCACACCACTTTAATTTAAGAAGACATGAAGCTATTAGCTAAACTAAAGTATGCAATAAGCTTGCTGCAGGTGCCAAATATGTGTAAAATTTGGAAACATATTTGACACACACACACACACACACACACACACACACACACACACACACACACACACACACACACACACACACACACACAAATGTATGCTTAATAGGCTTAAAGGGTAAATTTTTAAAATTGTAGTATATCATATTTATATGTCCAAGACAAAGAGTCTAAAATCATACTAGGACCGTACGCAGTAGGAGCCTTGGTGCCTGTGTCAAAGCGATGGTAGTCCAAGACCTTTAAACATAAAAGACTTGATGCCAGTGACCGATCGATAAAATCCAAAACGATAGCCGAAGAGACCTTGGTACCCCTATGGGCGCGATGAAAGGTCTAACACTTATGTTGCAAGAGACCTGGTGCCTGTGTCCGGGCGATTAAAATTTCAAAACCTATGTCTTATGAGGCATGGTGCCTGTGTCCTTATTGAAGGAGACCATGCCATATGTTGTAAGTGCTTTGATGCCCGTGTTCGTGTGATAAAATCCAAGACCTTTGTCATATCTTGGTGCCAGTGTTTGTGCGATTAGAGTTCGAGGCCACTGTGCCCATTACCTATGTCGTAAGAGCCTCTGTGCTGAGTGAGATAGAGGTTTAGTTCCCAAGTTAGGCGGACGTCAAAGAAGTATATCGTAGGAGGCTTCGCGGCTGTGCCTAGGTCAATTAGAGACCCGTGTCTTAGAAGCCTTGGTACCCAGCTTTCGAGAGCTGAGAATCCTAAACCTATAACTTAGGAGTCTTTGTGCCCGTGTCTAAACGATAAAAGTCCAAGACCGAAGTCATAGGAGGCTAGGTGCCGTGTCTGAGTGATTAAAGTCTAAGACCGATGTCATGGGAGGCAGGCTGTCAATGTCCAAATAATTTGAGACCAAAACCTAGGAGACCTAGTGGCCTTGTTAGAGCGATTAAAGTAGTATACGTTTTGGAGCCTTTGTGTCCGAAGCCAAGACCTTTATCGTAGGAGCCTTGGTGTTGATGTTCGAGCAAATAGTGTAGAAGTATGTGGAATGCGCCTTGAATTTCCTGTTTAATATGCTCAAAGGTAATACAGATAGGAGTCTAGGACCTAGGCCGAAGAAGCATTAGTGCCCGTGTAATGAAATTGTTATTTAATACCTATAAACTTGTGGGCCTTGATGCCTGTGACCGAGCAATGAGAGTCCCAGACCTAGAGTCGAAGGAGCCTTGATGTTCGCTCCGAGATATTAGAGTCTGCCACTAATATTTTAGGAACCTTGGGACTCATTTTCGAGCGATTAAAGTCCAAAGTCTATAGTTGTAGAAGCCTTTGTAACCTTGGCACAAAGACACATAGTCGAGGGAGCCTTGATAGCCGTGTTTGAGCGATTAGAGTCCAAGACCTAAAGTCGTAGCAGTCTTAGTTATTGTATAGGAGCAACAAGAGACAAGGACCTATAGTCGTAGAAAACTTGGTATCTGCGTGCGAGCGTTTAGAGTCCAAGATCTATGTCGAAGTTGATTTGATGTCCTTGGCCATACGATTTGAGTCCAATACTTTGATGTAGAAAGAAGACTTAGTTCCATTGTTTTTCTAAGCAGAGTCTAAGGTCTATAGTCGTAGGAGCCTTAGTGTCCAAAGAATTAGAGTCGAAGGTGTATAGTTTTAGAAGACTTGGTGCGCATGTCTGAGCATTTACTGCCCAAAATCTATGTTGGAGAAAGAGCCAAACTCCTAAAGTCGTAGCAGATTTCGTCTCATCGTTCATTTAGAGTAGAAAACCTATGTCATGTCATGACCAATGTCTAAGGAGACTTGGTGTCCCCTGTCCGAGCGTTATGACCTATGTCTAAAGAGACTTGGTGTCCCCTGTTCGAGCGTTATGACCTATGTCTAAGAAGATTTGGTGTCCGTGTCCGAGCGATTAGAGTCATGGCCTATGTCTACGGAGACTTGGCGCCATGTCCGAGCGTCATGACCTATGTCTAAGGGGACTTGGTCTACCCTGTCCGAGCGTCATGACCTATGACTAAGGAGACTTGGCGCCCCTTGTGCGAAAATCATGACCTATGTCTAAGGAAATTTGGCGCCCCTGTCCAAGCAATACGAGTCATGGCCTATGTCTAAGGAGGATTGGCGCCCCTGTCTGAGCGTCATAACCTATATCTAAGGAGACTTGGCACCCCTGTCCGAGTGCCATGACCTATTTCTAAAGAGACGTAGTGTCCGTCTCCGAGCGTCATGACCTACGTCTAAGCAGACTTGGCGCAACCTGTCAGAGCGTCATGACCTACGACTAAGTAGACTTGGCGCCCTGTCCGAGCGTCATGACCTATGTCTAAGGAGACTAAATGTCCCCTGTCCGAGCGCCATGAATTATATCTAAGGAGACCTGGTGCCCCTGTCCGAGCGTCATGACCTATATCTAAGGGGTCTTTATGTCCACTGTTCGAGCGTCATGACCTATGTCTAAGAAGACTTGGCACCACTGTCCGAGTGTCATGACCTGTTTCTAAGGAGACTTGGCGCCCCCTGTCTGAGGGTCATGACCTATTTCTAAGGAGACTTTGTGTCCGTGTCCTGGCGTCATGACCTTTGTCTAAGGAGACTTGGCGTAACCTGTCCGAGTGTCATGACCTATGTCTGAGGAGACTTTGCGCCCCTGTCCGAGCGTCAAAACCTTTATCTAAGGAGACTTGATGTCCCCTATCCTAGCGTCATGACATATGTCTAAGGAGACTTGATGTCCCCTGTCCGAGCGTCATGTCCTATGTCTAAGGAGACTTGGCTGGCGCCCCCTGTCCGAGCGTCATGACCTATGTCTAAAGAGACTTGGTGTCCCCTGTTCGAGCGTTATGACCTATGTCTAAGAAGATTTGGTGTCCGTGTCCGAGCGATTAGAGTCATGGCCTATGTCTACGGAGACTTGGCGCCATGTCCGAGCGTCATGACCTATGTCTAAGGGGACTTGGTCTACCCTGTCCGAGCGTCATGACCTATGACTAAGGAGACTTGGCGCCCCTTGTGCGAAAATCATGACCTATGTCTAAGGAAATTTGGCGCCCCTGTCCAAGCAATACGAGTCATGGCCTATGTCTAAGGAGGATTGGCGCCCCTGTCCGAGCGTCATAACCTATATCTAAGGAGACTTGGCACCCCTGTCCGAGTGCCATGACCTATTTCTAAAGAGACGTAGTGTCCGTCTCCGAGCGTCATGACCTACGTCTAAGCAGACTTGGCGCAACCTGTCAGAGCGTCATGACCTACGACTAAGTAGACTTGGCGCCCTGTCCGAGCGTCATGACCTATGTCTAAGGAGACTAAATGTCCCCTGTCCGAGCGCCATTAATTATATCTAAGGAGACCTGGTGCCCCTGTCCGAGCGTCATGACCTATATCTAAGGGGTCTTTATGTCCACTGTCCGAGCGTCATGACCTATGTCTAAGAAGACTTGGCACCACTGTCCGAGTGTCATGACCTGTTTCTAAGGAGACTTGGCGCCCCCTGTCTGAGGGTCATGACCTATTTCTAAGGAGACTTAGTGTCCGTGTCCTGGCGTCATGACCTATGTCTAAGGAGACTTGGCGTAACCTGTCCGAGTGTCATGACCTATGTCTGAGGAGACTTTGCGCCCCTGTCCGAGCGTCAAAACCTTTATCTAAGGAGACTTGATGTCCCCTATCCTAGCGTCATGACATATGTCTAAGGAGACTTGATGTCCCCTGTCCGAGCGTCATGTCTTATGTCTAAGGAGACTTGGCTGGCGCCCCCTGTCCGAGCGTCATGACCTATGTCTAAAGAGACTTGGTGTCCCCTGTTCGAGCGTTATGACCTATGTCTAAGAAGATTTGGTGTCCGTGTCCGAGCGATTAGAGTCATGGCCTATGTCTACGGAGACTTGGCGCCATGTCCGAGCGTCATGACCTATGTCTTAGGAGTCTTGGCTGGCGCCCCCTGTCCGAGCGTCATGGCCTATATCTAAGGAGACTTGGAGCACCTGTCCGAACGTCATGACCTATGTCTAAGGAGACTTAGCGCCCCTGCCCGATTGTCATGACCTATGGCTAAGGCGACTTGGCGCAGCCTGTCCGAGCGTCATGACCTATGACTAAGGAGACTTGGCGCCCTGTCCGAGCGTCATGACCTTGTCTAAGGAGACTTGGCGCCCCTGTCCGGGCGTCATGAACTATATCCAAGGAGATTTGATGTTCCCTGTTGACCTATGTCTAAGAAGACTTGGCAACCCTGTTCGAGTGTCATGACCGATGTCTAAGAAGACTTAGTGCCTGTGTCCGAGAATCATGACCTATGTCAAGGAGACTTGGCGTCCCCTGTCCGAGCGTTGTGACCTATGTCTAAGGAAACTTGGCGTCCGTGTCCGAGCGATTAGAGTCATGGCCTATGTCTACGGAGACTTGGCGCCCCCTGTCCGAGCGTCATGACATATATCTAAGGAGACTTAGCGCCCTTTCCAAAAGTCATGGCCTATGTCTAAGGAGACTTGGTGCCCACTGTCCGAGCGATAAAAGACATGGCCTATGACTAAGGAGACTTGGCGCCCCTGTCCGAGCGTCATGACCTATGACTAAGGAGACATGGTGCCATGTCCGAGCGTCATGACCTATGTCTACGGAGACTTGATTTCCCCATGTTCGAGCGTCATGACCTATGTCTATAGAGACTAGATGTCCCCAGTCCGAGCGTCATGACCTATGCCTAAGGACACTTGGCACCCCTGTCCGAGCGTCATGACCTTTGTGTATGGAAACATGATGTCTTCTGTCCTAGAGTCATGACTTATGTCTAAGGAGACTTAGCGCCCTGTTTGAGCGTCATGACCTATGTCAAGGTGACTTGGCAACCCTGTCCGAGCGTCGTAACCTATTTCTAAGGAGACTTGGCGCAACCTGTCCGAGCGTAATGACCTATGTCTAAGGAGACTTGATGTCCCCTGTCCGAGCGTCATGATCTATATCTAAGGAGACTTGATGTCCCCTGTCCGAGCGGCATGACCTATGTCTAAGGAGACTTGACGCCCCTGTCCAAGCGTCATGACATTTGCGAAAGGAGACTTGATGTCCCCTGTGCGAGCGTCATGACATATGTCTAAGGAGACTTGGCGCCCCTGTCCGAGCGTCATGACCTATATCTAAGAAGACTTTATGTCCTCTGTCCGAGCGTCATGACCTATGTCTAAGGAGACCTGGCACCCATGTCCGACTGTCATGACCTGTTTCTAAGGAGACTTGGTGCCCCCTGTCCGAGAGTAATGACCTATTTCTAAGGAGACTTAGTGCCCGTGTCCGGGCGTCATGACCTACGTCTGAGGAGACTTGGCGTAACCTGTCCGGGTGTCATGACGTATGTCTAAGGAGACTTTGCGCCCCTGTCCGAGCCTCATAACCTATATCTAAGAAGACTTGATGTTCCCTGTCCGAGCTTTATGACAAATGTCTAAGAAGACTTGATTTCCTCTGTCCGAGCGTCATGACCTATGTCTAAGGAGACTTGGCTGGCTCCCCCTGTCCGAGCGTCATGACCTATGTCTAAGGAGACTTAATGTCCACTGTCCGAGCGTCATGACCTATATCTGATGAGACTTGGCGCCCATGTTCGAGCGTCATGACCTATATCGAATAGACTTGATGTCCCCTGTCCGTACGTCATGACCTATGTCTAAGGAGACTTGGCGTCCCTGTCCGGGGGGCATGACCTATGTCTAAGGCGACTTGGCGCAACCTGTCCGAGCGTCATGACCTATGACTAAGGAGACTTGGCACCCTGTCCGAGCGTCATGACCTTGTCTAAGGAGACTTGGCGCCCCTGTCTGGGCGTCATGACCTATATCCAAGGAGACTTGATGTTCCCTGTCTAAGCGTCTTGACCTTTGTCTAAGGAGACTTGGCAACCCTGTCCGAGTGTCATGACCAATGTCTAAGGAGACTTAGTGCCTGTGTCCGAGAATCATGACCTATGTCTAGGAGACTTGGCGTCCCCTGTCCGAGCGTTGTGACGTATGTCTAAGGACACTTGGTGTCCATGTCCGAGCGATTAGTCATGGCCTATGTCTACGGAGACTTGGCGACCCCTGTCCGAGCGTCATGACATATGTCTAAGGAGACTTAGCGCCCCATGTCCGAGAGTCATGGTCTATGTCTAAGGAGACTTGGTGCCCACTGTCCGAGCGATAAGAGACATGGTCTATGACTAAGGAGACTTGCCGCCCCTGTCCGAGCGTCATGACCCATGACTAAGGAGACTTGGCGCCCCTGTCCGAGCGTCATGACCTATGTCTAAGGAGACTTGGCACCCCTGTCCGAGCGTCATGACATATGTCTAAGGAGACTTAGCGCCCCCTGTCCGAGAGTCATGGCCTATGACTAAGGAGACTTGGCGCCCCTGTCCGAGCGTCATGACCTATGTCTAAGGAGACTTGATTTCCCCTGTCCGAGCGGCCTGACCTATGTCTATTGAGACTTGATATCCCCTGTCCGAGCGTCATGACCTATGCCTTAGGACACTTGGCACCACTGTCCGAGCATTATGACCTATGTCTAAGGAGACTTGGCAACACCCTCCGAGCGTCATGACCTATATCTAATGAGACTTGATGTCCTCTGTTCGAGCGTTATAACGTATATCTAAGGCGACTTGATGTCCCCTGTCCGAGCATTATGACATATGTCTAAGGAGACTTGGCGCCCCTGTCCGAGCGTCATGACCTATATCTAAGGAGTCTTGATATCCCCTGTCCGAGCGTTATGACCTGTGTCTAAGGAGACTTGATGTCCCCTGTCCGAGCGTTTTGACCTATGTCTAAGGAGACTTGTCGCCCCTGTGCAAGGGTCATGACCTATGTCTAAGGAGACTTGGTGCCCCTGTCCGTGCATCATGACCTATGACGAAGGAGACTTGGCGCCCTGTCCGAGCGTTATGACCTATGACGAAGAAGACTTGGCGCCATGTCCGAGCGTCATGACCTATGTCTAAGGAGACTTGGCGCCCTGTTTAAGCGTCATGACCTATGTCAAGGAGATTTGGCAACCCTGTCCTAGCGTCATGACATATGTCTAAGGAGACTTGACGTCCCCTGTCCGAGCGTCATGACCTATATCTAAGGAGACTTGATGTCCTCTGTCCGAGCGTCATGACGTATATCTAAGGAGACTTGATGTCCCTTGTCCGAGCGTCATGAATGATGTCTAAGGTGACTTGGCGCCCTGTCCGAGCGTCATGACGTATGTCTAAGGAGACTTGATGTCTGCTTTCCGAGCGTCATGACCTATTTCTAAGGAGACTTGGCGCAACCTGTCAGAGCGTCATGACCTATATCTAAGGAGACTTGATGTCCCCTGTCCGAGCGTCATGCCCTATAACTAAGGAAACTTGGCGCCCCTGTCCGATCGTCATGACGTCTATCTAAGGAGACTCGATGTCCCCTGTCTGAGCGTCATGACCTATTTCTAAGGAGACTTACCCCGCCCCCCCCCCCTGTCCGAGCTTCAAGACCTATGTCTAAATACACTTAGTGCCCGTGTCCGAGCGTCATGACATAGACTTGGCGCAATATCTGAGTGTCATGACCTATGTCTAAGGAGACCTGGCGCAACCTGTCCGAGCGTCATGACCTATGACTAAGGAGACTTGGCGCCCTGTCTGAGCATCATGACTTATGTCTAAGGAGACTTTGCGCCCCTGTCTGAGCGTCATGACCTATGTATAAGGAGACTCGACGTCCCTGTGCGAGCGTCATGACCTATGTATAAGGAGACTTGGCGCCCCTGTCCTAGCATCATGAGCTATGACTTAGGAGACTTGGCGCCCTGTCCGAGCGTCATGACTTATGTCTAAGGAGACTTGGTGTACCCTGTCCGAGCGTCATGACCTATATCTAAGGAGACTTGGTGCCCCCTGTCCGAGCGTCATGACCTATGTCTCAGGAGACTTGTCGCCCCTGTCCGAGTGTCATGACCTATATCTAAGGACACTTGCCACCCCTGTCCGAGCGTCATGACCTATGTCTAAGGAGACTTAGTGCCGTGTTCCAACGATATAATTTACGATCAATGTCTAATGAGACCTGGCGCCCTTGTCCGAGTGATAGGCGTCATGACCTATGTCCAAGGAGACTTTCCGCCCCTGGCCGAGCGTCATGACCTATGTCTACGGTGACATTGTGTCCGTGTCCGAGCGATTGAAGTCATGACCGTCCAAGGAGACTTGGTTTTCGCGTCCAAGTTTAAAGCCTATTATCGTAGAGCCTTGTAGGATGTGTCCACGTGATAAAAATCCAAGGCCGATAGAAGTAGAGCCTTAGTGCCCGTTTTTAAATGGAAAGAGTCCAAGTTCGATATTTGTAGTGACTTCGTTCCAGTGGTTAAGCAATAAGAGTCTAAGGTCGATGGTCGAAGACCTTGGTGCCCGTGTTGAATCGATATTAGTCCTAGGCTATTAAGTGTAGAGACTTGGTGCACATGTCTAATCGATAAGAGTCAAAGGTTAATAATCGTAGAGCCTTGGTGCCCGTGACCTATAGGGGAAGGAATATTATTGCCTTGCTCGAACGATAAGAGTCCACAGTCTCAAATCGTAGTAGCACAAAAGGCCATGTAGAAGCAATTTGAGTCTACGACCTATATTCGAAGAGTCTTGACGCAACTGTCCGCGTGTCAAGTCCAATGTCCAAAGAGACTTGGTGTCCCTATCCGAGCAACATGACCTACATCTAAGAAGACTTAGTGCCCGTGTCCGAGCGGTAGAAGTCATGACCTATGCCTAAGAAGACTTGGCGCCTCTGTCTAAGGTTCATGACCTATGTCGAAGACGACTTCGTGCCCGTATCCGAGCGATAATAATCACGACCTTTGTCCAAAGAGACTTCGTACCCGTGTCTGAGCGATAGTCTTGACCTATGTCTATGAAACGAGCGATAAGAGTCAATGGCATAGGTGTCCGAGGCGGACAATTTGATCCACAACCAATAAGCCGTAATTTCCGAGCAATTAATGTGCGATACCTGTGTCATAGGAGACATTGTTCCAGTGATTGAACGATTAGAATCGAAGATCTATATTTTTGTGGCCATGGCGCCCGATTCGAGGCGATAAGAGTCTAGGACATATGTTATTAGACGCGTTAAAGTCCGTGCTCAAGTCATAGGGTCCAAGATTTATCTCGTAGGAGCCTTTTTTGCCCCTGTCCAAACAATAACGGTCTAAGACCTATTGTTGCATATACGACAACTGCTGTGTTGAAATAAAAAGTGTCCAAGACCTTTTTAAAGGACCATGGAGACCCTACTTGGAACAATTTATTAGAGTCCAAGTCGTAGAGACTTGGTGCTGTGTTCAAGCGTTAATGGCCCAAGAGCTACGGTCGTAGGGGGACTTTGTGCCCATGTCTGTTCGATAAGAGTCCAAGACCTATAGCGCGTCCAAGTTCAATGCCTATAGTTGTAGAGCCTTGTCGATTGTGTGTCTTGGTATCCCTTTTCTAGAGATTAGAGTTCAATACCTATATTCGAAGGAGCTTTAGTATATTTGAAGGAGACTTGGTGCCCGTGTTCTAGAGATAAGAGACGATACCTTAGTTCGATGGTACCTAGGTGTCCCTGTACTAGAGATATGAATCCAATACCAAACTCCGAGGGAGCCTTGGTTCCGTGTTCTAGAGATCACAGTTTAAGACCAATATTTAAAGGTGCCTTGCTGTCCGTGTTTAAAAGATTAGAGTTTTATACCTATCTTCGAAATCGCTTTGGTGTCCGCGTTCTAGAGTTTAGAGTCCAAGAACTATATTTAAAGGAGCCTTGGTGTCCGTGTTCTAGAGATTAGAATCCAATGCTAATGACCCATTTATTAGTGATCATTAAAGACCACGACCTATGTCGTACCAGCCTTGATGCCCATTTTCAAACAGCAAGGGCTCAAGATCTATGTTTAAGGAGCCATGGTCACCATGTCTGAACTCTAAAAGTCCGAGACTTAGGTCGTAGAGACTTGGAGTCCGGAGTCTTGGTGCAATTGTAACAAATATTTAACTCAAAGATTTATAATCGAACGGCCTGAGTTCAAGATCTATTGACGTCGGAATGTTGATGTTCGTGTTCGAAAAGGTCGGGTTCAGTATTTAAAGTCGTAGAGCCTTGGCGTATATCTGAGCGGCAAGAGTTTATAACCTTTATCCTAGAAGGATAAGCTCCAGTATCCAAGCGATTAGAGCATTATATTTATATCGCGGAACATACTTTCTAGCATCGGTTTGACCAAGACCATGTCTTCGATCGTAATTTTTGTGCAAGCAAAATGTTTGCTTGAACTAATATGCATCGTGTCACCCTTTTCAGTTTGAAGTCGTCATAATCACCATACTGAAAATAGGACATTTCTACAGAACAAAGCAAAACACTTATGTTACATTGACTGACTGTTTCTTGTAGCTGTGAGTTCACGAAGGAGATGTGCTACCAGCTATTAAATAACCACCACACCATTTCCTTGAATGTGGCGTCACATGGACCTTGTCCGACAACGGCGCAGCCAACAATAGCAACATCACCAGTGACAATATTACCAATAACAGCAACAACAACATCGTCCACAGCAAGCACCACAGCAGCAGCCACGACGGACTCAACAACAGCGAGCACATTGGCTACAACGATAGGTGGTGGAAACTCCATCATTGCAAATGTATTTTGCCAGCAAGTCAACAGTATTGACTGTAACACCGGCTTCAACATCGTGTGTGGGTCGGATGGACAATACTACCCGAATGAGTAAGTAATCCTTGTTTGTTTTCGTATGTTCAACAAGATATGTAACAGAGTCTTAGCAACGTAGTCTTAACAAGGATAAATTCTACGAAAGCCTACATGCTCCAATTTTACAAAAATGACAAACATGTCTCTTGTATGTAAACTATCAAATACAATTTCTGACGCACGACAATGAGGGACATCCAAGGAAAAGAAATCATCACGATGAGTATCGACTTAAAGTGAGGTGACAATAGGTTCGAACAATTGGCCATCACAGGTATATGACATATGATGCACCATTCGTCTTGGATAGTGTCCTTATGCATCCGATCTATGTTCCATCCAATAGTGTAGTAACCATTTGTATGGAATTTAATTAAGGTATTTTGAACGGAACATAAATCATAAAACCCATGTACAGCACTGCAGACAGGAGAGAATAACATATGCTTAACCTATTGTGTTCGAAGTTACTAAAACCAGCACGTTATATACGTGGTACGAACAGTACGCAATCCGTAGCACCTAATAACCTAACGAGAAAAGTCGAAGCATCAGGGTGACGCAAAAACAGGTTAAACGCAATATGGGAGACATATTTGGAAATTTGTGGTTTTATATGAAGGTTTACAGCATAAAACAAATCTCCAGAAAAAATAGGCATAATGTTAATTCCTGAGACCATACAATGATTTGAAAACAAGATGAAAATCAAAACCGATCCCATTTAGTAGGTTTTCTAAGATATTACATACGTTGAAGAAAAAAAAAGTTGCCAACAATATAACAATTATCAATCAAACTAAAGTGTACCAGCAGAAATGCACATATGCAACAGCCTCAAATTACACACCTTATTATTGCTTGGGTATTTTGTTCGAGAATATGGCATGTTTTTCTTTCTCTCTATCTTATTTTTTATTTTCAAAGCTGTTTTTTGGAAGCATTTTTTGTATCTGGACTATGAATACATTAAACAATGTTTATTATTTCCTAAACTTAACCTACTTCACATTTAAAGTGGAAACAGATGAAGACAAACTAAGTGTAACAGTGAAAACAGAACGCTCTGGTATGCGGATCGGGAGGTCGTGGGTTCGAACCCCGGCCGGGTCTTACCAAAGACTTTAAAGTTGGTAGTAGTGGCTTCCCTCCTAACGCTCGGGGCTAAGGGGACAGCATTACGCCTGACTCGTCGGTGTCAGTATAATGGACCGGCCGGGTTCAGTCCCTGGGCACCTCATAAGAGCCCCTGTGCTATAATGATAGAAATGTCGCTGCGCAGTATCGGCAAAAATGCCGGCTAATCCCTAATCCCTAATCCCTTATGGAAGTTAAATTGATCGTCCTAATCTTTAATAAGATCCTTTTGAAAACTTGTCATGCCAGGGCTAGGATTTGAATTTGAAACCCTCTGATCCAGAGTCCAAAAACTTAACCTCTTTACCACAAAAACTTGACAGATACTATTAAAGCAATCCTGCACGTCCTTACAAAAATCGTTAAATGTTGCATAAACATGGCATCTAAAGTCACATTTTACCGTGCATACTCAATCATTCAGAACCTTGTTCTTGCTATGGGTTGTTTTGCCTATAGATAATCTCAGTTTGTTAAAATGCAATCCGGACACCGAAGGACTTATCGAAGAGTATAATGTTTGTCTTGGATGTAGGAGCTAAACCAATTTGGGGGCAAAACCACTTCGGTATGCGTGCGCAGCTTTCGAAGGCAAACACCACTTTCGATTTGTGCGCTTCGCTTCCGAGAACAAGAGCCACTTCCGGTATGCTTACGTCACTTTCGGGATAGTTGGGTGGTTGCAAAAACAACTTTAAAGTCATATCGGTGTCAATGGTGCGTTATGCTTATTATTTAAAGCATATGTAAAGTACTTAATGCTCGTAGTTTTATAGCGTACTTAGAACTACAACGGTCGGCCGGGCGTGTGCTATGGCCGGACAGAAGGCTTGATATGTAATATGCTATACTGTGGTTTGAGAGGACAATCGGAGGAAATTGTTTGATTAAATATCCCTTGTGATGTATATAAGAGATGTCGCATGAAGGGTCCCGGGTTCGAGTCCCGGACTGACTGCACATAATATATTTATAAAGCAATAAAATGCAAAATATCCCATATGCATTATTCTTAATTTTTGCATATATTGCCAAAATAAAATAAACCTTTCATAAAGCAGCAACATAAGGACGACACATATTTGGGGTTTAGGATAAAAGGGCTTAATGCATATTGGAAAAAAAATCAGACAACTCACGCAGGAGCTTTTCTACATTTCCTTCATCTTGCTTTAACCTACCACTTTATTTCAAATAAAACTGTTGTTTTTTTGTAAAAACGTGACTGTGTAAAGGAGTTTTATTTACCACTTATATGCAATGTCATGCCATACCTCAACTTATAACAATAAAATGAAATGTAAACTTTGAGAGAATATCAAACGATAATTTTGTAAAATCAGTATACGTCCAATAGTGTCAAAATTTCATCGAAATTAAACAATACACAAAAAATAAAAATTGCCTTAAACAATTCCTATATCGGGCACCCAAAGACTGACATATTATTACAGCTGATTGTATTTTTGAAACATATATAATAATTTAAGCTTGAAGTAATGCAGAAAGCTGTTGAGAGATCTTCCGGCAGTACTCACAGCTTTTATTTTCTATTTTTATACCCCCACCACAAAATGTGTGTGTGTGTGGTGGGGGGGGGCTATAATGGATTCGCTTTGTCCGTCCGTCGTCCGTCCGTCGGTCGGTCCGTCCGTCCGTCCGTCTCCAATTTCGTGTCCGCTCTATATATCCTATACCAATTGAAGGATTTTCATCAAACTTGGCTGAAATGTTCATCTCAACAAGGCGATGTGCAGAACCCATGTTGCCCATGTGTCAGCTCAAGGTCAAGGTCACAATTGAAGGTCAAATATCAAACAATCAAATATTAGACATTATGTCGTGTCCGCTCTGTAAGTCCTACACTAATTGAAAGATTTTCTTTAATCTTGGCTCAAATGTTCACCTCAACAAAGGGATGTGCAGAACCCATGTTACTCTTTTGCCGGCTTAAGGTCAAGGTCACACTTGAAGGTCAAAAATTTACTTAGAAAATATTCTTAAATCTTAACATGTATTTGAATATTTCTGAAACTAGAAAAAGTATTTGCTTGAAACTTAAAATATATATGAAGTGTCACAATTAGGATATGCAGGTCAAGTTTCATAACTTTGTATTGCATTTTGACAAAGTAATGCCCCTTTTAAGACTTTAAATTTACATACAATCAAGTGTTAGACAATATGTCTATAAATCCTATACTTATGGAAAAAATTTCTTCAAACTTTACTCAAATTATTAACTCAACAAGGTTATGTGCAGAACCCATGTTACCTTTGTGCCGGCTTAAGGTCAAGGTCACACTTGAAGGTCAAAATTGACTTAGAAAATGTTCTTAAATTTTAACATGTACTTGAATATTACTGAAATTAGCACAGGTATTTGCTTGAAACTTAAAATATATATGACGTATCACAAGTAAGATATGCAGGTCAAGTTTCATAACTCTGTATTGCATTTTGACAAAGTTATGCCCCTTTTTAAGTCTTTTAATTTACTTACAATCAATACTAGACAATATGTCAGGTCCGCTCTGTAAATTCTATACTAATGGAAGGATTTTCTTCAAACTTGATTCAAATGTTCACCCCAACTTGGCAATGTGCAGAACCCATCTTACCCTTGTACCAGCTTTGTCAAGGACATTGGTGGGGGTATGAATCGCATTCAGCGATAGTTCTAGTCTTAAAAAGTCGACTTTAGGGTGGCCGCTTTTGACGGAATTAACGGTGACAACCAAAACAATTCACTGTAAATCTATATTAGCCACAAGTTTTGTTTGTCAGTCTCCTTACGGTAAGGGATCCTCCTTTCATCATTCTGCTGACCTTGCTGCTGATCTACTGAGGGTGTAGCCAGTAGTAAACTGATTTCAGAGAGGTTGTTATCCGCTGTCGCATCAGTAGGAGTGAACTAGGGTGTGTTGAGTTCAGACGTGCCCCGATGTTTGTCAGAGGATCGTTGCTGATTCATTGAGGATGTTGGCCGCTGAGCATGGATGACGTTCAGTGATTGTTGTTGTTGCGTACTGATAAAATGATGCTGGCAGATTTGTTGATGCTGAGGAAACTGCTGATTTACCCAGGTGAACTCCGTGGACTCCCAACCAGTGACTTCGTTTTGCAGAGTAGAACTCCACATATTAGGAAATGGTTGCCTAGTAGCTGTAGCTTTACGTTGGTGTGGGCCTAAATATGCATATGTTCCAATAAGTTTGGGTGAATTTCTTAGACAGACTCTCTTATGTAATCAACGAAGGCCTCTTTTATTCGATCTGTATTTGGTTTGACTAGCTGGTGCATGAGACGGTTCTCCATTTCAAGGAACTGGTCCATCTTGCCACTTATGGTCGAACTGAAGACGTTACTTGCTTGAGGAGTGGAGGACCCGGAGTTGTTTGATAAAGGTTTAGTGGTGTTTTTTGAGTTCAGCTATTGTTGGTTGTCAGATACCTAAGATGTCAGCTGTTCGGCAAGGCAAGGTTTTATAATTATACATTTTACGGATGGGATGTCTTAAAGTAAAGATAAAACGCCGCCGTTAAGAACAATTCGAAGAAACATAGTCTAAAGGAGCCCTTGTCTCGCTTAACGCAATATATTAAGGTTTTTGGCAAACAGTTTTGATCCAAAGAGACGACTAGTGACACGATGTCTCATCAGGATCCAAATTGTTTGTCAGTTGACGCAGATGAATAGGCCTATTTGTGAAATTGTGAAACCACAATTTGTCATACGTCATTTTTTTCAGACTAGAATGAGGAAGAAATAAAACATTAAAGTAACGTGAATGTCATCTTACAGTTACCAGTGTCCTTCTTTTCACCTCGTACATGAAACTGGCCAGAAAAGAGAAGTTATTCAGCACCCATTGGTCTCTCTTGGTATATTCAGGAGGCCATCGCCAGACTTTATCTACCTTAGCTTTGTGTAGCTGGTTCTTAGGCTGTTATACCATATTCTCAGCACATCAACGTCCATGTCCATATGTTCGGCTTGCTTCTGCCAAATATTGGCTTTTTCCTTTGTGTCTTAATAGCCTTCTAGCTTCTTATTATAGAGGACTTCATGCGTCTTGGGCCAGTCAACCACGGATTCCTGCTGTTCAGTGGTAACAAGTGTGTAAGTTTTGGGTCTCTTTTTCGTTTGCGTCTGTCTCTGTTCCCTATCTTTCTGCCTGCTCCATCTGTTTTTTCTGATTTGGAGGCAGAGTCATCAGATGATCATTACTAATAGACTCAGCAACAGGTCCATGACGTTTGGGCTGATCTGGGATTGCAGGTGCTGTCAAGTCCTTCGTTAGCGGCAACTTTGCCACATCTTCTTACATTTCTGGAGCCATGCTGATCACATGAACGTCGAATGCGAATGAGAACTTGCACAAACGTGGTGCATTTTTACAGCCGTCATGTCAGAACGTGGTTGTCGTTACGTTCTGACGGATAGAATCGAAATAAGAACGTATTCATAGCCAGTTAAACTATCTATGAACGGAATGGACGAGTTACGAACAAGCTGAACTGAATTTGACGTATAGTGAACGTACTAGAACTAGTTGCGAACGAACTGAAAACGAGTTGAAACTGGTTAAAAACGGTGACCCGTCGGGGAAAACTTCACCCGATCTAAACCTTGTAAGAACGAAATGTAGATGAATAGGGACTAGATAGACGTATTGGGGACTTTTTGAGGACTAACTTTGGTCATTAAATAGACATTTTGTACACGATCTAGCAACTTCCAAACCCGTCTTACTAGTTTAGTAGAACGGGAGCGGACGTTCTGAAAACAATTTTTGGTGTAACAGAAGCATTTTCACGTCTTATGAAATGTCTCAATTTAAAGAGTTCTAACATGTATGTTCGCGCGATACTACGTTTAACTTTTCCTGAGATGTAAAAAATGTTTCATGAAAAATGACCAACCTCCTTGCGATTGTCATCTTTGCAAGGATTAGTTCGGTTGTGGAGGTAGAAGTTGCTTCGACTTATTAAATTGCAGATCTTTCAGCTACTTCAAGAGAAGAAACGCTACAAAAATTTAGAACTACCAGTAGTATATAAATACTTGTGGTTTACTCCTCACTCCACGATTGAGACAACGTGTGAGTGTAGAGACAGTACATTTCCATATCATAGGATTCTGAGTCTAGGGAATGTTCAACGACCGCCTGCCCCTACGTCCTTTCGGCACGGGCTGGGTCGAATTTGTCTTCGACTGACTAGTCATCCTCGGCTCTCTCCCTTCAAGAACTTGATTCGCAGGAGGACACTCCCCTCTAGAAGAGATGTGAGAAGCCGGGTTGCTCTTGCGTCTGTCATGCGGGCGTCAAAGGCCAGTTGGCCGGCTCTAACGTATACCTTCGACGATCTCAATCTGCAAGTTACTCTTCGATATACTATGGATATATCCATATCTAACACATCTTTCTAATAGGGAACGTTTGTCACCAAACGCTTAAATTCTTTGACAAAGGCTGTCTGCTGACGCATATAATGTTTTGACCACTTCCTCTTATAGCCACAGGCCATGCAAAGTCTCAGGTCGTTTTTGACGCCTACCCTGCAGAATTTGAGGGGCCTCGTGCCCTCCGTGGAGCCGAGAAAGAGCTAAGAGCAATTGTATGTCCCCTTCATAGTGTCGGTGTGTATGCTTTATATATACCCAACCTCTAAATGGGCAGAAGGCTCATGGAGCACAGTCCCTCTTGGCCGGCGAGGATGGTGGGCCGTCACCAGGGGGCTCGGACTATTTTTTCGGGTTGCGGGAGGGGAGTGGGGTGGGCCCCATCGCATAGCAAGATGGGGGAAGAACCCCCGCCAGGGGGGCTAGATCGGGCAATGTGGCCGCCCAGGTATGCTGGCCCCGCTCGGCCCAAAAAAGTGGGGCTAGCTGGTAAGCTCGGTGGGGCAGAACCCCGCGCCAGGTAGTTAGATCGGGTAGTGCAGCCCCCAGGCCCAGATCCGGGTGGTATGCTCACCCCCTGCTGCTATTCCACTATGTCGTGTAAGTGCCGGTGTCAAGTATTTGTCACTGTGTCCACATTGTAACTTGTCGTGCATAGGCCTATTTGACATGTGATATTTCTCGATTTCCCCGGGAGACATCAAATATCAAGGGTCTGTCTGATGTTACAGACAAACTAGCTACCAGCCGATCATTTGAGTGCGCAATGTAACCTACTGCAAGCGACCAGCACCTGCGTGTGTATGTGTGCTGCTAATCAGAACAGATCACTGCCCATCATCGAGCATATCGAGTGTTCATTGGTCGAGACGATAATTCCTTGCCCCGCCTGCTGGTGTAAGAAGGCACCCGTCACAAACTGTAATCCCTTGATTGAATGGGGGAGATCATGCCCAATCAGTATCACGTGTTTTGTAACACAAAATCGAAGCGATGCTTAACGCACGTGCGGACACAGGCATTGGACTGACCAGCGAAATTTTAAATGTTCAATAACCCTTAAATAGGGTGCTATAAGAACTATTCTGTATTTACCCAAACACAAGCTCAGGGAAATTAGACTGAACGTCTGAATTCAGAAACGTTTACCAACTGACCTGCGTACGTGCCTTACAAAAAAAACAACAACAAAAAACACCTAGTGCTAATAATATGCTTGACGTTATCGCGTCATAACGCCATTTTGTCAGTCGACTACAGCGTTTGTTGAAACTGATGCGCTCGTGTGTATTCATAACACTTACTCTGGTTTTGATTGTACTCTGGTATTGATTGTCTTTTTCTTAAACCGTGACTGCTGTGTAATGCTTTACTGTGTTAAGGTAAGTGTCTAAAATTAGCGACTCGTCCCGGAATAAGAAACCAAAGGGAGCGAACGAAGCGAGCGTGGTTTCTATTCCACGAAGAAGAATATATGACAAAGTCTTATGAGTACTGCAACATATGCCAAAATTTGAAAAGGCACAGGAGAAAGGTATTCACGTGCATGCCAAATGTAAAAGTAAATATGTGAGGAGTCATTTAATAAAATGAGCAAACCCAACAGTTAAAGCCGTGGAACGGTCAGTTGGTAAAAGGGACCGACTGGAAGAATCAACAATTTAGACTCAAGATCTATACTAAGAACATGTTGTTTCTAATTAGCATGGTTGGAAAAAACCATTATATAAAAGTAATAATGTGTAGGCCTATATAAAATTAAAACCAAAACAATTTTGCATGAAAGGGATGAATGTATGAAACAGTAACACTGCTGAATATACAGAGCTTGCAACATGTATTTTTGTGCATTGTGCAACTAACACAATCGTTGATTATTTGATTCTTTGTAAGGCCTTTTGCTAACTGCATATTATTTAGGACATTATCGGCACTCACAAAACAACACATTGTGTAATACAAGCAGGCAAGCTTCTAGCCCTGAAATATGTCGGGGGAATTAAGCGACAAATCTCCAAGGGTCACAGGAACCTTGGAATACATAAAAGCTAAGAAATGGAGAACAAGGCAGTTTCCCAACATTTTGTTAAGCTTTCTTTGACTTCAGCTTTTTTAAGAGGAGTAAATTGTTTCTTTACTTTACAATAGTGTTATATAAATTTGAAAGAAAATTTATCTTCTTCCTGCAAATATACATTTTTCATAGAAGTAAATGTGTTGTTTTTTTTGCATCTGTTCATACCATCTCATTTTGTGCATGAATAGTAAATAAAATGCCAACCATAGACAATTTTAAAACATATTTTCCATTTCAACGAGTTCAATCCAGTTTACGTCGTTGTGTAATTAGATGATACATTGTTAAAAGAATTCGTTAATTCATGTTAAATAATTTGAGCTTTTTTGCATTAGCAAGAGACCTATATTTTTTTTTAAATCTGGACAGTTATTCAGTTACTACTTGCTCATAGAAAAACACATGTTTGCTATTTAATCTTGATTAATCCAATGTCTTCATGTATTCCTAATTCATTTAACTTTAATTCGTTTAGGCAATAATGGTATCAGAGAGTTTACCACTAATATTTCATAATTATCACAACTCTTTTATCACTAACTTACAAGTTAAATAAACTGTTTGCATGCTTGCATGCTCATTATATAAAATTTAACATCTTAATAGTTACATCTTTTTTAAAGATTTTATGTTGATATGAATTTGACAGTAGAATATATTAAGATCACTTTGAACACTTTGGAAACCTTTTTTCAGTTCATTTGTAAGTGATGTTGACACTTGACTTGTTTACACCATGTTTGGTTGTTGTTGTTTTTGTAGGCCACAAGCTTAAAACCAAAGCATAGAATCTATGTCTAGTTAGTGAACTAAAATATGTTAGATAAATTTGAAAAATCGTTAAAACATATTGTAAAGAAAAAATGTATCACTGAAATTACTATTGATTATTGATAAAAAGACAAAAAATACTGTTTTACAAAATGAAATATACAACATAGCCAATTTAATGCGCATTCACGGAAATCTCCCTCCCTGGCATCCCAATCTCCTAAGTCTCCCTATTTGGGACCAAGGGAATATCACATGTCTTATGTCACTACAACGTGTATATCGTTTTGTCTTGTATATTTCATTGTTACGCGTTTATGCCACTTTTACATTTGGCTTGCAAGTAAATACATGTGTCCTGTGCCTTTTCATATGTTGGAATATGTTGCAATTCTCATAGGACTTTGTCATATATTCTTATTAAAGAATCATGCATATTTCACAATGTCATCTATATTTCAGGTGTGAGCTGTCCAAGGCTAAATGTCTAGATTCTTCCTTGCAAAAAGTGGACATCTCTAACTGCAATCCTTAAAGCGACTATTCCCGAAATGGCTAAAAGCGACAATTTTGGAAAAAAATGTCTTTAAATTTCATTTCTTTTATTTTGTAACAAAAGCCTGAACTGATACTGGATAACTGATAATAAATATGTAAAGAACAAGTATCATAATTGTTGATAAAAATGATATATGTTTGAATGGTCAGTTTTAATTATATACATGGATGGTATTAGAAGTAAGACTGTACTAGACTTAAAGTATCCTTTGTATAATAATGAGCCAACATATCCACCATCATACTGTCTTTGTTAATGTGTTTTATCCCTTTATTTATTTAAATTGACTTTGTTTTAAGCAGATTTATGACAATAAAGAACCATGTGCGCAGTTCAGATGCAAACTGTGTTGGTGGGCTTAAATTGCTTAAAAAAGTTTTAAAAAGTGTCGTAACCTTTAATTTTTCACAAAATAAAAACACATACTCTTTTGAAGTTTTTAACTAGAGTTAAAATTATGTTCCATTATGCATCTTGGTTCAACAAAGTTATTTCTATTTAGAAGATGTGAGTTAACACTGTGGCTGAGTCACTTTAAGAATAGTTTAAAAAAAATGGATGCACACATAAGCAACATACAAGAGAGAGGGGATGAAAGAAAATTGTAGAAAAAATCTAAGCATATATTGACAGAGAGGACAAAAGAAAATGGAATAAAAGTTAAAAGCACATACTTTAATGCTGATGTAATTTTGACAATTTGTACAATGTATACAGGTGACCAGCATAAAAGAAAAAAGAACTGCAGATATCAGTGCTTTTAAAGAATAGAACACTCATTGTTCATCATATTATTACCAATTTCCAACAGTAACTGTCCAATTATGGCTTTAAGTCACTGTTTTTATATAGTCTCAACGACCTGTCCGGTCATCGTGTAATTTAAAAGCAATGCAAGTTCTTGACTGTTAAAGGGTCAATTGCAAACAATGCAGTACAACGAAGGATTCCCGGGTTGTAACTGTCTGCAATACATTTTCTGATAAGTTTTGTAAAGTGGTCAGAAAATTTATTTAGACCCTTGATTTTCTTTAACTTGTATAAAACATTTCCATAAAATGCAGGATAGCTTATACCTTTCGGCATCAGTGTTTTCATACTGCTATTATACTTAGAAGCAATAAAACCATTGCGGTGAAAGAATTGTGAAAACGCCGACACAAATGGTTTCTATTTTAACTTACAAGAGCCTGAGATTGAAGTATTAAATGAAACGGAGGGTGCAGAGGGGCCTTGTTACTCAACTACCAACAGTTCAGCCCAGAATCATTGATAATTTGAAATTTCCACGACTTGGTAACTGGAAACAGAGTAAATCCCTCCATAAAGCTAAGGATAAAATAAAATTACTGGAAGCAAGAATTAATTCCCTTAAAATGGAAATGATGCATTAAGAAAAAGGGCAGAGAGGTCTTCATCTGAGAAGTCCAAGGGCAAGCAAAGTAAGAATGACAATCTAAAGACAAGTCGAAAAAGAAAAATCGGCGACAATTCACACATGACACCTAAAAGTAAATCAGCAGCCCTAAGAAGTGAATGCTTATCTCATAGAAAGCACCCTAAGCTTGTAAAGAAGCTTACGTTTCATCACAGCATTGTGGAAGAGGTCAAAAACAAAGTCACTGCAGATCGTGGAAGAGCCCGCCAAAGTTCAACAATCCAAGTAGTCTACGGGAAACATATGCGAAAGTACCGGTTGGGCTCTACATGTGGACAAAAACTCACTGTGAGCTATCAACATGTCTTGAAATCGAATAAAGGCAAAAACATCGCAATAAGCAGGAAGGTCCTGCAGAGAAAACACTTATCAGACAAAGTTCGACAATTTCTGGAAAGGGGCAATAATAGTGTTTTGATGCCTAGAAAACGAAATGCTACAAAGACACGCGTGGGAACAATGCAGACAAGGGTCCTGAATGACCATCTCTATAACTTGCATGTAAAATTCAAGCCAGAAAATCCAGATGTAGCAGTTAGTTTGACAACATTTTCAAGTTACCGTCAAAGTTACATTAAGTTAGTCAACTTTAGCTCAAGGAGAACCTGTCTGTGTCAGAAACACCAAAACATCGCCCTTAAGGTAAAAGGTTTAAAACCAGTAAGCGCTCTTACTACAGACAGTCCAGACATATTGATTCGACAGTGTTCAGATGAGTCCATCATACAGAAAAAGTGAAGGAGTGTGATGCCCAGTCAATTAAATACTCTGAGTGGAGGAGAAAGAAAGATGAACACAAGGACAAACTTACTAAGCGTCACTGCTGAAAGAGGATTTTATTTGTATGTTTCAGCGTGATTTGAAAGAGTTCCGCAAGCATACAGAAATAGTTAAGACCCAGTAGGAGCAGATAAAGTTGCTGAAGGACAATTTGCCGAAGAGCCACGCAATATGTCAAATGGACTTTGCCGAAAGTTACTCTTGCGGCCATGCGAGGAAATACAGACGGCATACTTTGACGAATGCTCAGTAGCCTTACACCCTGTTGTGATGTACACAAAAAATCCCGAAGGAGTTTTGATACACTGTTCGCACTTTTATGTTTCTAAAACCACATTAGCAATGTAGGAACTGTCTTTGCCTTCATGAAGAAGATTAATGGCGATATCAAACTCAAACAATCTGAAATTAAATGCATACATTACATAACTGATTCCCCAACTTCACAATACAGAAACAAGACGATGATATATCTATTGGAAAACCATGACAATGTATTTGGTCCAAGAGCATCATGGCAATATTAGGAGGCAGGACATGGTAAATACCCGTTTTGATGGTGTAGGAGTCACCAAAGCGTTTGGCCGATCTCGCTGTGAAGAGACATACAGCAGTCATACAGACAGCAAGAGACTACTTCCAATGGGGAAGCAAGTTGGAAAAAAGTCACACAAAATATGACTTTGTTCCAAAGGAGGAATGTGAGATAGCGCATCAATAGTTAGCTTCCCTCAACTTGAGACCCATTAGAGGGACCATGTATATCCATTGTGTTGTCCATCGGAAACATCGCTGTTCATAACACCTCCTGGTTTTGGACAAAGTGCTTTAATAAAGGCGAGTTTCATTCCCATTGCGAGGGCTGGTCCCATCATGAAATACCACACGGAGTTATTCAGGTGAAGAACCACTGGCCTTAACCAATCATGCTGATAATTAGCAGTCTGGTTCACAGATGTGCCTCCTTAAGACGTGGTGGATAGCATATCCAGGATATAGCTTCATGGCTGCTATTTACAACAACCAATAGTATGTGGGCAAATTACATGTAATTGCCCATGATCCGGAAGATGAGGACTTACCGTATCAGGTTGCCTTCATGCAGCATGGTCAGGGAAAGAGCTGTAACACTGTTAAATGGCCTACCCACGATGACAGCCTTTAGAGAAACCGAGAGCATATTATCGGTGTCATCGCTGAGCCCATTCCTTACGGCTCAAGAAAAATGTTCAAATTACATGATTGAGATGTCCAGATGATAAGTCTGGCCTTAGAACAACGTAACTAAACAATACGCCATGTACGCACACATCGTTGTGGAATGCCAATCATTGAATCCTTATAAAAACTTATTTTTAAATCAAAGTAGTGGTTTATTAATCGAAGTTAGCAGATATGCGTAGTTAAAGGCTACCTTATAAACAGTTCAATGGCCGCACAGACATTTAGAAAAATGCTTATTCACGTGAATTACGTTACCGCTTTGTATTGGACATAACTGCAATCTAACAAACATTTATTATCAACATTCAAGGTTTAAGTTGGCTGTGTAAGTTGTGATTGTATAGATTTAAATGCGGTATCTAGCTATTTTTGTGACTCCTTTCGCATTTGTTTCAACGTACTTGCTTTAAATTAGATTTTCTTTCAGTTTTTGTTACAGTTTATCGTAAATAGGTGATAGTTTCTTTTATACATTCCAAAATTACATAAAACATTGACTCAATTATTGTTTTCAAAACATTAAAGTTCACGTGAATTACGTTACTTTCTATATATTTAGTGTTGACAAAAAATTAAAAACTATTTCTTTATTTTTTCTTGCACACATGTAATTTTTATGAATAAATACAATCATAAATGCAAAATAAAACATAAAAATGCAGAAAAATTCACATTTTTATTATGATATGTATTTTGAAAATGAAACTTAATCAACTGATAAAATCAAAGAAAAACAATTAACCGTTCTGTCGTAATCATAACAACTTCATGTAAATAAAGCGTTTTCGTTCACAAGTTAATTGTCAGTTTCGAATAATATTAGGTTATAATAAAATAGAGAAAACTAAAAAGTTGTTTTTTATGTCAAAGCCACACAATTAGGGCCAATAAACAACACATCCTAACAGTAACGTAAGTTTTTTTAATATGCTTTAAAGCATTGCATGCCACACATTAAAAAAACTGTATTTGTTTTATATGGAATTTATACCACGGATAAAGGTGAATACGAAAATCTGATACACAATCAAATATAAGACACAAAACAGAGTGGGGCAAAATCCACTCAGTATCTCTATTACTTAACTCAGTTTTGGCTGTATAGTCCGGCAGCATGGATATGGTTACCGCGCGCAGCCCGCAACACCGCACCCCCCCCCCCCCCCCCCCCCACACACCCCCGACATTTTTTCATTGGTACCAAAGGTGTTTGTTTACATGTAGAAACAGAATCTCCAGTGTACTAAACATCATTTGGACTATATAAAAACTAATGGTTTCTAAGGCAACCATCATGAAATTTGGATAGGAGGTTATGTTTAGAAAAATGCTTATATTTGTTTCAAAAATGGTGATAGAAGTATACAACTGGTACTCCTTTAAAGGTTATTAAATGGCCATTATGGTCATTTGGAAAATATGCAAATTAGTCTTTGTGAATATTCATAAATTTTAGTTAGAATCTAAAAATAGACATTATTTTTTAAAAGTTGATTAGATTTTTTACATTTAAAAGCAATTTTTTAACAAACTCAATGTCATAAAGTTATATACATGACACTACTTGTCTTACAGATGTTGGTCTAAGTTTCACATGAGTTGGTTCATTTTGTGATTTTTTTTATGATTTTTATATATTATCGTCCAAATTTTGCTTAAAGATGTCCATTAGTTCAAAATCACCTAAATAAAAGTAGATAAAACTTTTTACTTGCGAAAATATAGATCTCCATTTGAAGATGTTCAAATTTTGAGCATAGTAGAACGTAAATTAGACCCCGATTGCGATCGATATAAACCCCAATAGTTGTTTGTGGTGGAGGTCTTCCGACATTGTACGAATCATTATCGCTTCCCAACCCCCCCCCCCCCCCCCCCCCCCCCCCGCCCCGTTTTTTATATATCGTATTTTTCATAAAACAACATAAAATAAAATAATAACGCAAATCCCTAATTAATTACGCCAATGTTAATAAAAAACATGCTAACAAAAGTTAGTTTATAAATATGTGGCCGGTTTGACCGATTTCCCAGGGCATTGTGGCCGGATTTACTTTTTTGTGGTCGGATTGACTTGTGGCCGGATAGACTGTAAACGCCCCCCACTAACCAGGTAAAAATAGTAGTGAAAAACATGCATGCAAGCTCAAATAATGCGTGATATTAAACATTGGTGTATAGTAGAACCTGGGATGTGATGCAGGGTGAACATCTTTTTGCTAGAAGAGAGAATTGTACCGGTTTCACTGCAGGGGCGGATCCAGAAAGTTTTGGTAGATGGGGTTTGAATCAAGATCCATTCCACTTATGCGAAGTAAATACTAGATATGTATACACAGTAAGGGACCCTATCTTCGACCTAAGCAGTCAACAGATAAATATATTTGAAAAGTCTAATATTTTTTAAGCTTACACGTATGTGCTTTCACAATTCTGCTCTTTTATCTGGTTGGTAGGACACCCTCACCCCCCTTTTTCACTGGTGGTTTATTTACTGAGGTTCACTTTTCCCGCACCTTTACATTATAAGTTAGTGCGTAAAACCAACATTAAGTAAACAAATCTTTTAATAAATCAGAATGTTGCCATTCTCTTTACTTTGACGGGATATTTTTTACACTGTTTGTTTGATAGAAAAACCTTCAGGAAGTGCGAGGTTGGAGCGCTCCACAAACCAGGTTTAAGCACCCCAGTAGACCCTTTTGCCTACTGACCGTTCCAAGGCGGTAACTGATGGTTTTTCTTTTTGTGTGTTATGTCTCGTCTCTGTGTTTTTGTCACATTTACATTTACCTTGTTTGCCTTTGTCTGCAGGTAGATAAAATTTATATCTGTGGAAATTTTTATAGGACCTTTTCTTATTTACCTATTCATAATATGTTCGGATCTTTAATATAAGTTTCATATGGATTTACAGGAAATAAAAACCTGAATGCTAAAGATGACCTAATTCAATATGCGAGATGAATCACTGCCGGAGAATGCAATGCTCAATTACCAATCAAGAAAGGTAAGGATGAATTTTGTTTCAATCACTCAGACTGTATGATGATTAATTTTAGAAACCCTAGAAATGAGATATGTTGTAAAATGCAAACAGTACATGACAAACAGGTTTTTGCTGCCACGTGGCCCCCAAGTCTAGTCCTTTATTAAAAGATGCCGCTAAAAGCAACTTACTGCACAGCTCATATTTTTGCTGACTTTGAAATGCATCACAAAGACACAGATGTGCTCATGATAATGATGTCCGGCTAAAATAGTGCAGTAGGACCCAAGACACATGTCCTGGTAGAGCCACTGGTGTACTGCAGCCCAAATGGAATTTCAAGTAAATGTTAATAGTGATTCCGTCTTGTCAACTAGAGAACAAAAACAGTACATCTGTCTTATAGTCTCGAAGAATGGTCTGAAGACTAAATGGACATATTTTGTACTTTAAATAAAACAAAGTTTGTGACTAAAATTATAGTCTTAATCTGATACACGTTTTGATAGTAAAGTTGTTTTTACAGCTACCAATAAAGCCAGCTTGTTTTTCATTTTATTCCCTTATATATTGGCACATTACTGTACACTGGTGATTAAATGTAACAAAAAATCTTAAAATTGTTTCTTTAAATTTTGTTGTGATTTAGGAGCACCCCAGGTCAATAACATGACTTTAGCCCTCATGGCATGGGTTTGCATTCCATAGAGTGACAACTTCATTTTTGGGTAGATCTTTTAAGTTGTGATGGACGGGTGGTTCTACCCAGACATAAATCTGGGTCTTCTCCTACCAGTAGTAGTTAAAAGTTGCCAACATGAACATAATTAATAAACAAAAATGTTATTTAGTGTCTTTACCTGGAAGTTGTGTTGCCTCCCGATTTCTCATATTTTATTAAATATTGATATGCTCCGCATATGTGTGTATCAGATGCTACAAATAGTACAGCAGTTCTTGACACATGTACACTTTACTTCAGTATAGGGTTTAACAATTTAAACGCTTACCTTGTTTATTGAAGAAAGTCCTCACATCAGGCATCGTTGGTTAAACAAAACACCACTAATTTGAACATGCCATGCTGATTCAAATAACACAGCCATGGCCATGAACTTCCATAATGGTGTTTGTTCAGTAAAACTCTATTTTTCTGTGCTTTCATTACTATCCTTAATTATCCTTCATCCAAGATTTTTAGACATAGTCATCGTCGGATACCCTCGGTTGATTCTATTATGTTACTCTCCATTCATCACCCGTGGGCAAATTGCTACTCATTTAGTCGTTCTGTTTGAATAGAACAGAACAGACATTATCCAATCAGATGATAGGTTACAAAATTAAATACTCTTCAATCGGAAGATCAATACGGTGACCAAAGAACGTAAACATGGCGACCGGTACAGCGCATCGCAAGTGTAAAATATGTCTGTCAGCGATCCGCGACAAATGTTCTTACAGATCTTTGGGCACTCCAGCAAGTATTGAAAAATACACGTCGGTTTTAAACGAAATCGGTATCGGTATCCTTGTCCATGAAGACAGTGACGTTGCTTGTTATTTGTGCGTAAAAAAAAACTTACGACAATGCTATCGAAGTGGTATGAAAGCCATATGAAAGTATAAACTTGATTGGTTGGCAGATTCGCTGAATGGTCTCAGCGAACCAATCGGATTGCGGCATTTCATAGTAAACAAAGCGACCAAATGAGTAGCAATTTGCCCACGGGTGATGAATGGAGAGTAACGTAATAGAATCAACCGTGGGTATCCGACGATGAGACATAGTATACTAAGCCATGCAAATTGACTTTTGGGATTATGTTCTTTTTAAATGTATTACGTATAATATACCAAGTCTTAACGCACCAAAGTTGTGAATGGCGTCCAGTTTACATCAACCCTTGTCTGTTTACACTGCAAGTGTTTAATTATTTTAACGTTCATACATAATGGTGCTATTCTAATCAAATAATGTGTGAGAGACATATGCACGCAGTGTATTCTGGTACACGTTCAATGTTTCTGTTTGTATCATAATTCCTTAGGATTATAAACAGGAATCATTGATGTGCATTTCTGGCAAGTACCCGTAAGGGCCGCCATTTTATTAATGCATTTCGGGTAGCATCAACTGAAATGGTGCGTTCGATATTTTGCCCTAAAATCTATATCTTTTTAGCGGAAACAGATGTAAATGTTAATTTCTTACTCATTAATAGTTTGGCTTATGTAATGAAAGCTCAATGACTATTTACCAGTGAGTTAATCCTTAGAATTCCTTGTGTTTGCATATCCTGTTCACTTGTCAAATCTGTCCCGCTTTAGAAGTTGACGGTGACGTCATGACAATGAGAGCTTTTCACCCAATGGGTGAATCGCCCACTATTGGGGAGAATCGCTCAAAATTTGGGGCGAACCACCCTATGGATGAATCTGAGAATTGTTTGGTGGGCGAATTCTGGAGAAAGTATAAATATCGGAGCATATCAGCGTTCGAGGTCGCATAGAAATACTTGCTTAGGGTCATCGTCTGCTTTTTATTCTAAAACTTAACAAAGCCGATTTAAACGTTGGTTAAAGGCCCGCATTTGGTGTTAATTTATTAAAGGTAAACACCGGTTAAATTTTAATAGTTCTATTTTAGATATTTGATTAGAATAAATACTTACAGAATTACGTTTTATTTTAAAGATAAATTTTAAGTAAGCTGTTGTTATCAAGCATAATGTGCTAACTTTATCGTAAGACTGGCTGTTCTGACGCATTGAGTTTTTTTCTATCATTGAACTTTAAAGCAGCCAATTTCTTTCATTATAGACATTCGTTCATTTATTATTTAAAATGGTAGTAATTAACTTATTGTTGACTTACTCAGAGTTGTAATTAATACTTCGTGTAAAATCTATAGAGATTGAGCGACCCGCTTCTTAGTGAGGCGTACAATATATAAGAACAAACGGTCTTGTTATTACTATTTTTCTCATTAACTTAATGAACCAAAACGTAAAATATGTTGATTTTTTTCTTTGCAGACTCCAAAACTACAGGAGTTACTGGTGCGATGACGGTGGGTTGTATATCAACGTAGAGAAAACAGCAGACTGTTTCTAAATTTTATGCTGGTGACTGCTGAAGGCAAAATGACTGAGGAGGAAGCAGATTTGATGTGGATGACAAGGTTGCCACAAAAAAATAAACTGGTTCATGTCCTACAAGAGGATTTCAAGGATAACCTGAATGTGTGCTAATAACTTGCCTAATCAAATGGACATTGATTTCACAAACATTATTTTACTGTTAAAATCATTTTGGAAAAAAAAGAACACAAAAAAACAATAACACTAATACTTTGTTTATTTATATTTCAATAAGCACAACCTAAAACATGATAATAAGATTAAAACTGCAATTCAGTTAAGCCTGCAATCAATCCCCTGGATCTTTAGTTACTTGCAATGTTTCTTAAAAAAATATTTAAATTTAAACTGAAGTTTTCAATCTTCAGTCTGACATGTCTATCTCAAATAATTGTATAGATACTATTTATTATCTTGCATAAATTTGAAAATAAAATATTTAGCAAATTACAGAATAAATTTCATTTCATGAAATCTAAATATAAACAAGTACAAGATACAGAACATTAACATGAAGACAAAATGTGTTATGTCTACTTGCACTTCTTTAAATCCTCTTTAACTACTTGGCTAGTTATTATAATTTGTTAGGTAAAACAAATTCCGTCACAAGGGATTTTTGTTTCTTTTGGTAATGTAAGGTGTAAAAATAAACCTGTAAAAAGTCCTCAGCGAGTTCATATTAGATAATAAAATAATGTCGACGAAAGTTTTGCAAAAGCATTGTAAATCGTTGTGACGATAATAGTGCACCATACCATGAACACGCCTGGAAACGGTAGAGACCTAAACAAGATGGCGCGGTTCATCACTATTTTGGAATGACAGAGAAATTTATAAGTCATCGTTTTGAAAGTCAAGCACGACACTATGGTAAAGTTATCACTGAGCTAGAATACATACCCGAATGATTAAATTTTTAATATTAAAGCGCACAACATAGTGAAATAACAGTGTTTGTAAGTAGCAGACGACATTCTTTTATTTGTAATCTGCGAATTTTACGTCGGTAAAGAGTTTTATTTTTGCATTATTCTGTTGTTTAAAACTATGTTATAGTACCTCTAGCACAAAAAAATGCTATAAAATATAAACATTTTGTGAATCTGGAACCAGGACTATTGTTGGTTTGTTTTTTTTAAGTACGGAAGAGTGGAAGTATCAACATTCCACGATAAGTACATGTATATATTTCATAGTTGGTTCGCAGAAAAGTAGAATTGCGAGTGTTTCTTTTTGCGTTTTATTGTCTGTGTTCAGACTTTCTTGTAAAAGATTCACAGGGTGCATATATTATGGGCTAAAAAGACATTGACCATTTGATGTTTGTGATTTTTATTTTATTTTATAAAAAGAAATACTTTTGTGTTCATTTCAGATGAAGTACAATAACCTTGATATCTGTGAGTTATGTGGTGAAGACAATAATCTACACAATGTGAAACTGTGTTTTAACTGATGTTTTGGACTTATTGCAGCTACAGAGCAAAAAGGTGAGAATGGTTTTTCTTTGCCAGATTTATTAACGGTGTCAGATTTTGATAAGGCTTTGTGGAAATATGTCCTTTTATTTCTAAATTGACTATGAAAAATTGTAAAAAAAGTTTTTATTCATGAAACTATAATTCTTCCTGCATTCATGTCGCTTACAGCTTAAGTTTGTAGGGTTTAATGCCTGTCAGTTTATTGTGGCTGAACTATTTCACATCTTAATAATAAGGCAAACACTCTTATCAGCTAAACAGACATTGATCATTTGATATGTTTGTAATTTAACCTGTCTTTCTTTTCTTTCTTTTTAATTTCAGATGGAGAACAATAAACCTGACATCTGTGTGTTAGGTGGTGAAGACAATAATCTGCATGCTGTGAAGCTGAGCCAAAAAGGATGTTTAGGACTAAATGCAGCTGCAGAGCAGAAGGGTGAGGATGGTTTTTGTTTGTCAGATTTATTGAGAGCGTCAGACTTTAATAAGGCTTTGAAGTAATGAATCCATTTTATTTTTTAAACTGACGATGAAAAGTTGAAAAGGGTTGTATTCATATAACTATAATTCTTAATGCATTCATGTCGCTTACAGCTTAAAGTTGTAGGGTTTTATGCCTGTCAAGTTAGTTGGTTACCAAAACATGTTTCAGAGTTTTAACAGTTCTTTTGTGTTTTAGTTAATTGGCAAACTATTTGCATCAAACATAATTGGATACATTTTAGTTTATAACAGTGTGTGGCAGAACTTTTTCACATTTAAATATTAAGGCAAACACTCTGCTGCACTAAAATATTGACCCCGTCAATAACTTGCATTACCAAAAGCAGACGAACACAAGTGTGGTTGTACCGGCACCAAAAACAAGACTTTCTAATAAAAATACTTTTGACTTAAAACAAAATGCTTTTTTGTGGCAAAGATGCCAAATGTGTAGCTGGTAAGAGAGGTACTGATGTTCATTCTGTTGTAATATTAGAATTTCAGACAACTATTACTGACGTGTGTAACAGAAGAGGTGATGACTTGGCAACTACAGTGCTTGGTCGTCTTCAGTATGCACAGGATCTATCAGCTGTTGAGGCAAGATATCATTAGGTGTGTTCAGCAAATTTCAGGTCAGGATATAAAATTCTAAAGCAGTTTCAGCCGCCAGCAGAATTTAATGGCGGTAAAAAAGGAAGACCATCAAGAGAGAGCACAGATGTTGCTTTTCAAAAAACTGTTCACTACTTAGAAGAAAATTATAGTGTTTAGATGACTGTTTCTGATTGAGTAGAAAAAAATGAAGGATATATGTGGTGAAGAAGAGGCATACAGCAGTGTGTACATGAAGAAAAGGCTTCTTGAACAGTATTGTAATAACTGAACTTGATGGAAAAAATAATGTTGTTTCTTTTAAGAGTACTGCACATGCTATTTTGTATTTTTTTTTATGACAGAGTAAATAAGAATGACAGTGATTCAGAGAAAAATGCTATTATAAAAGCTGCAGCCCGACTTATCTTAAATGACTTGAAAAGAGTAAACTACGAAACATCATTTTATCCATCTTCAACTGAAATTGAGTCATTGGAAACTTACATCAGCTTTTTGCCTGATAGTATAAGACTATTTCTTGAACAGATTATAAACAGGAAAGGTTGTGAAAGAAAATAGCTTCAATAGGACAAGCAATTATACAATCAACCATGCCAAGGAGTGTTATAGCTCCAATTCAGATAGGTCCAAATGCACCATCATTTTGGGTCAAAATTTCTGGTCGATGCATTAAGCAGTTTGGGATTCTGCTCATCTTAGAAGGGAAAGACCAGTTTGTGCAGTTTGTAGCAGATAACGTCAATCACAACATAGCAACAATTGACGGACAAAACACTTTTCATGGAATGGGCATCATAACCACAATTACACCAAAGAAAGAGCATAGAAGAATTATCTCCAGGAAAGAAATACATACTGAACGACCTTGTCAACATAGGAAAGATAGGCATTCATTTTATCAGAAGCAGAACAATGCAATGAAAATTGATGATATTCAGACATCTTGCAGACACAGAACCTATATGTGACATGTACAACGAACTGGACTTTCTGATAAACATATCAAGACCACTGAAACAAGGAATCGTGAAGGCTGTGCAAACTGGAAGTTATCCTGGACAGTCGAAAGTTATATTTTGCCAATGACTTAAGCCCTAGTGACTTGTCCTGCATCTATTCAACATTAAAATTTGTAGCACTTAAAGCAAGAAAAATAAATGCTACACCCATGATCACCTTTGATCAACCATTGTTCTGGAAGGCACTTAATATTATTTTGAATGAACCTGAAGAAAGTTATATAAAAGACAGTTCTTCATCTTTGGTCATTTCATACAGAAATGAGCTTTTGGGGCTGTATTGGGAAATGTATGGAAAACTCTGGTTTGACGGAATTACTGGAAACTGTGTATGCTCCAAATTTAGTCGGCCATATGCTCAGTGGAAAGGCTGTTGGAAATAACTATCAGGGTACACGTTTTGGTGTATGATGCATTGGACAGCATATACTTAAGTTTAGACTCTAACACTGATTCAAAAACAGGGAAAATATGGGATAAGGCCCTAAGTGCAAAAACATGTAGGACGAGTGTTTTGCAGTCATATTTTACTTTAACATGCATTGACCGGATGAGACAAAACTTCTAGGGTATTTGGAGTAAGTAAGGTGTCAGCAGTGAAGAAGTACTTTCAAGATAACGTTTTCAAAGGCAGAGCCGATGTCTTTTTACAACATTCATCACATGCAGATATTGAAGCATTTGGAGAACAGATAATTGTATGTTTTTAGAATGGAGTTAGCAACACTGGAATCAATGACCTATGGTACCAGAAATTCATGCAAAAAGTATGTTCGAGTAATACATGTGTTAAGATACAAACTCTAACCTTCAACTAAAACAGCTGCCAAGTATCAGTTATCAAACCTACTTGCAAGTTCAAAGATGGATTGGTAACAATCTTAACCCTTTGGAGTGGGGATGGTCCCTACAAGACGAGAGACTTCCAAAACAATGTGACCTTCCAGCTTCGGAAAGGTTGCTCAAGAAAGTGTAATGATGTAAGGGAGGTTGCGACTTAGTACTATGTTCTTGCAGAAAACATGGGTTGGTGTGTTCAGCTGCATGTGTTGATTGTAAAGGGATAAACTGCAGTAATGTGGACATTGCAGCAGATGATTTTGAAATTTAGACATATCCTGAGATGAGTGGGGTAAATACTACTTCTAAATTAAAACAATATATATTGTTGTTTTTTTAATTTAGAATATATATATATTTATTTATATATATATTTATAAGTAAATATCTACATTTGTTGCAAGCATGTCTTTGTGGTCGCTACCTTGTCATTGTAATATATTTGTTAACATTTAACCAAATTGAGAAGTATGCCAATACATCTGTCAATATTTGTTTTTTTGATATGGTTTTCACTGCATTTTGTTAAATTGGGGTTGGGGGAGGATAATTAGATAAAAAAAAAGTATACAAAAAGTATACAAACTATTTCATACCATTTAATCATTTAAAGTATGTAACTTTCAAAATAATGTGTTAATTTTGTATATATTGTTAGTGGAAATGAATCTTACTGCTATGGTATTGAAAAAATGTTGTTATTTTTGAAACTAAAAAATTTAATAAAATTATTCAGAGTGTGCCTATTGTGATGATTCTTTTTTCAAGTTTGGACAACATTTCATTTGAGGACTTTTTCTGGTATTCTACAGATATTAAAACAATTTGTTGGTTCAAAGCAAGTAATCCTGGCATTTTGTCTTGATTACCTGTAATCTTCTCATACTGACACTACATTGCTATCCAGCTTTTTAAGTATTGTTAATAACTCAATAATGTTACTCTTTATTTGGTGCTCTACATGGTTATTTCATGTTATTTCAAGACACACAAACGTTTAAAATACAAATGCGTTGTAACAGAGTCAGGATGATGTCTTGCAATCGTTTGACTGAGTGTTTATAGTACCTATATTGAAAATTAAAGAGTAATGTGGATCACTTGACTACTATAAATAATTGTAAACCCAAACACTAGAAAATCAAAATATTTTGAGAAAATACATGCTGACACATAAACATGTAAGAAGCATATATATTGTTACCCAATAATATTATTAAACAAATTTTTAAAAAACCATTGCACTAGATTCTTTATACAAACATAGTATAACAATCTTTTATTACTCTCAGTACAGGTCAATAACTTTTTGCCTGTTGGGTACTTTCTCCATTTTTTCCTATTGTTTATCAAATCATAACTTAAAGATATAATGCATATTTGAGTCCCTCTAATAGGCTTAATGAAATAAATATTAAAATTAAAAAAGACAAAAAAATACCAAGTAAGTATGAACAGGTAAGTTACAATTTTTAATCCCTTGCTGACATATTTATGAAAAATTTAACATTCTTAGAACTACACAGTTATAAAGCTGGCCTAATAAGTATTTCTGTAAGGTAAATAATTCAAGTGACATACTTAAAGTAATTGTTAAAGTAAATTAACAATGACATATTTTTTCCTAAAAGGTAGTTTTGTCCAACTTCAAATGACATTTAAAATAATTCACAATATAATGACTTAAATCCACAGATACCCAAACACAGGTTAACAATATTCTTTAGATGGTATAATGTTACATACAAAGTGATTTAACAGGCACATTAGATCAGTTTCCTTGCCTATGTTAGAAGGGACATACAGGTCCCTTAATTATTTACAAATAACAGTGTTTTCATTCCAAGATGTCAGTCATCTGTGTAGACAGTTTTTTTTGTTCATAATATTGCACACCTGAGAAATCCCTGCCAGAGAAAAGTTACTGTCATTCCTGAATGATCATTCCATTAGCAACATGCCTTCCACTGTCAACAACATCCCTTCTTCTAACCGTTGTCTCAAAGTCACTAAAACAATAAACCAATCAAATCAAATAAACACAATAAAATAAGTTTTCTGACAATATAGCTTTTTTAGTTGGTACACTATTTACAGACATGCACTAGTGTTGCCAGTTTTGTATGTTCAAACATGGATTGAATAATATTAATAAGATCATGAAGCCTCTAATAAAGAAAATAGTTTGAAAACTGTTTCTACATATTCATTCTCCCAACCTGAAGACATCATGAAAGATAGCATAGTAACATATCAATAATATGTTTTCTGTGGTGGTGATATTGTAATCCATAATTGTGTTGTAAACACCTTTTGTTTTACTGTTTACTGAGTTGTGCACTAGCACAAGTTTCATTTTAAGTCAACATATAGGCACAGATTATATTACCTCTAATTAATACACAATCTGGAAGACCATCGCCAGGATAGAGACCAAAAAGCCCCAGGCAAGTGGCAAGAGCTCCACCCAGAAGAAGATCCAGCCAGCCTATTCATAGCCAAGGTAGACGTATCCAAGATCCCTACAGCCTTCGAAGGCAACGTCCTCGAACAAGGCTTCGGCATCTATTCCATCGACTGCACGAGTGACTTCTCTGGGACCCTCAACAGAAAGGGGCTGGTGGAGTACCTCTAACCAATGAAAGGTTCCGAGAGGAGGGCGACCTGGCAAGAAAAAGACACGCCCACCATCGTTTGTGAACACGGACAGCGTACGGAACCACGTTTGTACCTGGATCCGAACCAGCGATGCCGGCTACACGGTCCGCATGAAGCTCTACAAGAAAGTGGTTTCGAACTTCGAAACTGGGGAGGTACGTTCCCCCGTTGGAGGGCACCTAGCAGACTACGTAGACTTCCCAACCAACATCTGCAACAGACCTTCTTGCACCCCGATGTACAGGCCAGGGGGTGTACGCGTATCAAGGTCTCCCTCTACGCCTGCCGAGGGGAAGCCCTCTCTGTCGACATGACCTCCAGTGTGGTGGACTAGACTTTGGACCTGGTTTCTCCCAAAGGGGAGAAAAAACCAACACCCAGCTGCTATGCTACATCGGAGAGGACAATGCCGCAAAAATAACAAAGACCGCCTACTGGCCATCGCTGCCTTCACTAGTGTCCCTCCATAGGTACAGAAGTACGCGGATCCGTAGTACCCAACCACGTAGAGATCCCCGTGCCCCCAGTCCAACCATTTTTTTGCCTCCTTTCTGTCTATTTTTCCTAGAATTCGCGCTTCCTGCTCCTCTTCCATATCGCAATACAGCTCGTCAAGAGAGGCCCACTTCCTATTCTCGCCGTTTTCACCCTGCAAATGCTGCTGCTCCCAGAATAGTTCGAAAGGGAAGCGTAGAACGCTTTCTTCCTATGCCAGGTCCATCTTGTGTCGCCATAGCTCACTTGGGAAATCTCCAACAAATTGTGGGCTATCCCATGCGAAATGGATTGGCCAATAGAGCTTTCGAAGGGTCCTTTTTCGAAGGTTCTGGAGGTGTACGGTGACTGGTTGCCATTTTCCAGAGGAAAGCAGCGAGAGCAATACAGATTCACTTCTGGGTTGCCCCCTTATTCTGCACAGGTTCCTCTGGCTGAAAAGCCCTGGTTGGTCGCTCGAACCTGCGCTGTGAAAATCTCTTAAGAATTTCGCTATCCTCGAGATTGGAAACCTCTTCCGACAAGTGGACCAGCAGATCCATAGCACACTCCGAAACAGAGGGAATATTCTTCGTGTAAGGCTCAGAGGAAGTACAGCTGGAGGAGGTCAGAGGTCGCAACTGCTTTCGTACTAGGCTTGGAGGCAACCACCGCTTTCGAACAGGGCTCGAGATCTTTCCAAATCTTGTAGAGTCTTTTTGCTCTAATACCAAATGGCTTGTGAACCTCTGCCGCCCGCTCTAGGCCACAGAGAGAGCGGATCTCCTGGACCTGGTTTCGGGAAGTAGGTCAAAAGCCTCCTGTTGCCCCTTTTCCCATTTCCTTTTCTAATCACACTATACAGAGATACTGCAATCTCAGGGAAATTTATACAAAATTTCTGTTATAATTAGTGAGCCCCATAAACCTTTATCCATCTTTGGAAGATTCAGGAACAGGATATTACGCAACTACCTTTATATCAGCTTTGGTCATTGACTATAGTGGTCACTTGCCTCCCTAGAAATTCTACTTCTTTCTGCAAGAAGATGCATTTCTTTGGTTTCATCTTTAACCCAAACTGACGGAAGTGTAGAGGGCTTCCTCAATATTGAGCAGATGTTCATCAAAACTTTTACCCATGACAAGAATATCATCCAGGAAAGCCAAGGTCGTTTTCCAAATCAAAGCCCTCAGGGCCAAATTCATTACACGTGAGAATGTAGCAGGGGCATTGCAAAGCCTGAACGCCATCTTAACATGCTGGTACAATCCATACTTTGTGTGGAAAGCAGTTTTCTTTCGATCTTCATGCTTTATGTTTATTTGCCAATATGCTGAGTTGGCATCTAACTTGGTGAACCAGACATTTCCAGACAGAGTGTCTAGGCAGTCATTCACCAATGGTAATGGAAAAAAGTCGTTGACAGTCACCTTATTTAGACCCCTATAGTCAATACACCAACGGACTGTTACGTCTCATTTGTGAATCAGGACCGGAGTTGAGGCCCAATCTGAGTTGGATTCCTCTATTACCCCTGCGTCGGTCATTTTTCTTAAATGATCTTCCTCCTCCGCAAAACCCACGGGTGTCCGCCTCAATCTCATCTTCACTGGGTTTGCTTTGCCAGTGTCGATTTGATGTTCTATTGCATTGAAAGTCCCCATCTTCGTACAAGACCAATAATTTACTGAGTCTCTCGCTTTACGTCTTTGTCAAATATTTCCGGGAAACTTCAATTGTGTCTTATAGGTGATTCGGAATCACAGTAACGTTCCCCTGTTTAGGTACAGAAGGCAGCTTTCTGCAAGATTTCCTCACCTGACTGACTTTAAAATCCGCTTGACATGTCATGGACTTTTCATTTATCATGATTTGGCCAATTGGATATGCTCGTCCAATCTCCCGCCCCTTTTTTAGAGTCTGGTGACGATAGGTTGTATTTAAGATATGCATAACCGGCTCTTCTCCATAACCATGTAATAATCTTGGACCTTTTCATCATGCTTTGGTTCAAACATATAGTCTCCAAGTTTTCCATCCATGGTGTAGCTAACCTTAGCAACTGAATGGGGTGGAATGACACATCTCCTTCTCCCCCATACTCCAAAGTTCCCATTGCTACATCTAGGATTGCTTGCCCTTTTTTAAGTTAGCAAATACCTAGTAGCATTTCTTGCAACATATGTAGGCCCCTTGTAGATTAACTGACCTATTTCAATACTTATTGGCTTGGCAATAAATCATTCCATTGACATTTCTTTTCCAGCTGTATCTAGATGTATTGCTTTTACCTTCTTTGGTTTATTATTCAGTGAAGAATAAAGCTCCTCAGAGATAATTGTAAGATCTGCAGCTGAGTCCACTACTGCTTTAATTATTATGTCTATCATTTACCCTTACTGGGAGAGTAAATGTTGACATTGATTTGAGCATCTGGGATGGGATGGGATTAGCCGGCATTTTTGCCGATACTGCGCAGCGACATTTCTATCATTATAGCACAGGGGCACTTATGAGGTGCCCAGGGACTGGACCCGGCCGGTCTATTATACTGACACGGACGAGTCAGGCATAATGCTGTCCCCTTAGCCCCGAGCGTTAGGAGGGAAGCCACTACTACCAACTTTAACGTCTTTGGTATGACCCGGCCGGAGTTCGAACCCACGACCTCCCGATCCGCAAGCCGACGCTCTACCATCTGAGCTATTTGAGCATCTTGACCACAACAATTTCTGGACTCTTGCCAACCTTTGGCTGCTTTGTGTAACCATTGGTTGTAGCCTTTATATTGGATTTTAACGAGCCTCCCTGGTTGGTCGAGCTTGGGCTCTCTGGCTCGACCCCCTGGAGGTTAAAGGCTCTTTCAGGCAACTTCTTTGGAAACGTCCTGTTTCACCACATTTCCAGCATTTTGTTCCAGCATCTCCCCTACTGCCTTGCATCATCAACTTCGTTATGTCCTTGCAAAGTTCTTCAATTTCGTGTTTGTGGGAAGATACTTCAGATGTCTGCGAAACGTTACGATTCACAGCGCAGACCTAAGCCTTCATCATAATTTGTTGCCAAATAGCAAATACTGGGATCCACTTTTTTTTGCAACATCTGTCATTTTGAGTGCAAGTAAAGGCCGACATTGTTCACAGCATCCTCCATACTGGTAAACCTTTGCATGAAGGTTTCATGACTGACTTCTACGTCCAACAGACCCTGGCAGATCTGTCTAAAGCCTGTTGGTTGCAGTTATCCTCTACAATATATAGTAGAATGCATCAGTGGCCAACTGATGCAGCCTATCAGCCCAATCTTCCAGAGCTTCGCCTTTGGTTTGGACTGCTGTATTAAATTTGGCTTGTGCAGAAGCAAGAATTTTTGCATCGAAGGGATGGTCCAGTTTTAACATTAAATTGGTGAAGGTGATACTTGGTTCACACTTCACCGATCTTGTACAGAAAGTGCCTTTCCAGTCAGAACATGAAGCAGCACTATCTTCTGTTGGCTCGTCATCCAATGCATGGCCTCTGCATAATGCAGAAATTTTCACTCGAAAGACTGCCAGGTCCCTCTACCATCATATGTTATACCTTTCGGTATGTCCTTCAGGAAAAGACCTTCCCTTTGTAGGGATTGCATCCCAAATGTACCGGTATAGCTGGTAGAGTTCTCCATATTTCAGGTAGATTGCTATGACGCTCAGGGTTTGAGTTCCCGTGGTTGCTAGTATCTGCATTCTTCTGGACTGATTGGATCATTGGGTTTTTGAACAAGTTAGGCGTAAAGAGCCTCCTCTCCAATGGGTTCGCTCTTTGGTACCATCGGCCAAGGAATTGAATCATTTTGGTCTTAATCAGAAACTGATTTGTGCAAGAAATGATCTGATACATCACTTCTCCCTATCTCAGCAATTGTACTGGGATGGGTATCAATGTCCAAGGCTTGGGCGTCCTGGCCAGCAGTAAAGTCTGCATTTGGCTCGAAGTCTAATCTTGACAATATATCCTCTGGCAATTGTCGTCTCGAAAGAACTGCAAGTAGTTCTTTATCTCTATTGCCATAGAGCATAGAGACTATTTCAGTTATTGTATTTCAGTTATCTGGAGACAGTCTTTTAACATATTCTTGTGTAAAAAATTAATGAGGAAAACTCAGACCAAATTAATGTAAAAAATCATTCAAATTTTAAAAAATGCACTAATTCATGCAAAACTTACACAAACACATATTAGGCTAAGCGGGGTGCCTATCAGTCTTTTAAAACAGTATAGTTTGTTCAAATATGTCTTTTAAATGAAATTAATTCTAATGAACTTGTCAAAATTGACATCTGTTAGATTCTCATTAATATGTTGGCTAATTTACATAATTAATACTTCAAATCTAAGTTTAGTGATAGCCTCCACTTAAGGAACAATATAAAAATTATTCTTTAACATTATGGCCAGTTATAAGCTAACCAAATTAGGCATTAAGATTGAATGAGCAAAATTTGAATGAAAATAATAAAAAAAAATCATAAAAAATCACAAAATGAACCAAATTATATGCAACTTAAAACAACATGTGTTATACTAGTAGGAGTATGTATATACTTTAGAAACTGTTAAGTTTGTTTGAAAATTGCTTTGAAATAAAAAAGAATCTAACCAACTTTTCAAAAATGAAGTCTATTTTTAGATTCTAATTAAGATATATGAATAATCATTTTGGCTAATTTGCATAATTAATTATTTCAAATCTAAGTTTAGCGTTAGCCTCCATGATACATAAATTATTCTTCAAAGTAATCATTAGTTATAAGCAGACTTCTAGCCAATTTGTGCATTAAGGTTGAAGAAGCAAAATTTGGACAAAAATGTAAAACAAAAATCATAGAAAATCACACAATAAACCAAATCATATGAAACTTAGACCAACATCTGCTAGACAAGTAGTGGTATGTATATAACTTTAAAAACTGTCCAGTTTGCTTGGAAATTGCTTTTAAATAAAAAGAATCTAATCAATTTTTTATAAAAAATGTCTTTTTAGATTCTCATTAAAATTTATGAATATTCATAAGAGCTAATTTGCATAATTGACATATGACAATAATGGCCATTCAATGACCTTTAATTGAGCCCAGTTGTATACTTCTATCACCATTTTTTGTAAAGTTATAAGCATCTTTCTTAACATACCCTCCTATCCAAAATCACGATGGTTGCCATGGAAACCATTAGTTTTTATGAAGTCCAAATGACTTTATTTTTTGTAATAAACATTTTATTTCAAAACGTTTATCTGGCATTAGGAAGACGCATGGTTAATGTTTATCTTTTATAAATTATTTCCTTGATAAAGTGTGCCGATAATTCTCATTAGCTTTCGCAGGAGTTCGTCCATAACATTTAATCACAAGTTTACAGTTTACAAACATAACCGATATTTTTTTCTGAGGACGTGCATACAAAAAGTAGTGGGCACAATGGTCAAATAGATCTGTGATTGTAGTCAAATATGGAGAAAAAAAAACGACTTGTTTTTGCGATGTAACAGACAGCGCGCACAGTTGCATGTGCAGATTTCTTTAATCAAAGATCTTTTTTATTCATTTCAAGTGAAAAGTAGTTAATATAACAAGAGGGCCATGATGGCCCTTAATCGCTCACCTGATGACACAGGCTTAACGTAGGCTCATATCTGGCATTAAGTAATTAAGAGTAATTTACTTAAGAAATCTTTGGTAAGATTGGACCATTAGTGTGGCCACTGGGTTGATAACATTTTCTAGAATTTTACCAAGTAACCTACTGAATCCACATGACTCACTTCAAAACATATGTAAGATTTCATACTGGCAAACATGATGGTCAAGTTTGGTGAAGACTGGGCCATCAATGTAGCCTCTTAAGTGTTTTCACAAGCTTTTTCTAAAATTTGACCTAGTGACCTACTTTATGACCCCACGAGACCCAATAACGAACTCATCCAAGATTTCATGTAGACAAACATTATGACCAAGTTTGATGAAGATTGGCCTATAAATAGGGTCTCTAGTGTGTTTACAAGCTTTTTCTAAGATTTGACCTTGTGACCTACTTTTTAAACCCACGTGACCCAGTTACGAACTCATCTGAGATTTTATGTAGACAAACATTCTGACCAAGTTTGGTGAAGATTGGGCTATAAATGTGGCCTCTAGTGTGTTCACAAGCTTTTTCTAAGATTTGACCTAGTGACCTTTCTTTCGACCCCACGTGACCCAGTTACGAACTCATACAAGAATTCATGCAGAAAAACATTCTGACCAAGTTTGGTGAAGATTGGGCTATAAATGTGGCCTCTAGTGTGTTCACACGCTTTTTCTAAGATTTGACCTAGTGACCTACTTTTAGACCCCATGTGATCCAGTTACGAACTCATCCAAGATTTCATGCAGACAAACATTCTGACCAAGTTTGGTGAAGATTGGGCTATAAATGTGGCCTCTAGTGTGTTCACAAGCATTTTCAAGGATTTGACCTAATGACCTACTTTTTGACCCCACGTGACCCAGTTACGAACTCATCCAAGATTTCACGCAGACAAACATTCTGACCAAGTTTGGTAAAGATTGGGCTATAAATGTGGCCTCTAGTGTGTTCACAAGCTTTTTCTAAGATTTGACATAGTGACCTACTTTTTGACCCCACGTGACCCAGTTACGAACTCATCCAAGATTTCATGCAGACAAACATTCTGACCAAGTTTGGTGAAGATTGGGCTATAAATGTGGCCTCTAGTGTGTTCACAAGCATTTTCAAGGATTTGACCTAATGACCTACTTTTTGACCCCACGTGACCCAGTTACGAACTCATCCAAGATTTCACGCCGACAAACATTCTGACCAAGTTTGGTAAAGATTGGGCTATAAATGTGGCCTCTAGTGTGTTCACAAGCTTTTTCAAGGATTTGACCTAATGACCTACTTTTTGACCCCACGTGACCCAGTTACAAACTCATCCAAGATTTCATCTAGACAAACATTCTGACCAAGTTTGGTGAAGATTGGGCTATAAATGTGGCCTCTAGTGTGTTCACAAGCTTTTTCAAGGATTTGACCTAATGACCTACTTTTTGACCCCACGTGACCCAGTTACGAACTCATCCAAGATTTCATGCAGACAAACATTCTGATCAAGTTTGGTAAAGATTGTGCTATAAATGTGGCCTCTAGTGTGTTCACAAGCTTTTTCTAAGATTTGACCTAGTGACCTACTTTTTGACCCCACGTGACCCAGTTACAAACTCATCCAAGATTTCATCTAGACAAACATTCTGACCAAGTTTGGTGAAGATTGGGCTATAAATGTGGCCTCTAGTGTGTTCACAAGCTTTTTCAAGGATTTGACCTAATGGCCTACTTTTTGACCCTACGTGACCCAGTTACGAACTCATCCAAGATTTCATGCAGACAAACATTCTGATCAAGTTTGGTAAAGATTGGGCTATAAATGTGGCCTCTAATGTGTTCACAAGCTTTTTCTAAGATTTGACATAGTGACCTACTTTTTGACCCCACGTGACCCAGTTACGAACTCATCCAAGATTTCATGCAGACAAACATTCTGACCAAGTTTGGTGAAGATTGGGCTATAAATGTGGCCTCTAGTGTGTTCACAAGCATTTTCAAGGATTTGACCTAATGACCTACTTTTTGACCCCACGTGACCCAGTTACGAACTCATCCAAGATTTCATGCAGACAAACATTCTGATCAAGTTTGGTAAAGATTGGGCTATAAATGTGGCCTCTAGTGTGTTCACAAGCTTTTTCTAAGATTTGACCTAGTGACCTACTTTTTGACCCCACGTGACCCAGTTACAAACTCATCCAAGATTTCATCTAGACAAACATTCTGACCAAGTTTGGTGAAGATTGGGCTATAGATGTGGACTCTAGTGTGTTCACAAGCTTTTTCTAAGATTTGACTTAGTGACCTACTTTTTGACCCCACGTGACCCAGTTACGAACTCATCCAAGATTTCATGTAGACAAACGTTCTGACCAAGTTTGGTGAAGATTGGGCAATAAATGTGGTCTCTAGTGTGTTCACAATTTTTTTCCTAAAATTTGACCTCGTGACCTACTTTTTGACCCCAGGTGACCTAATAATGAACTCATCCAAGATTTCATGCAGACAAACATTCTGACCAAGTTTGATGAAGATTGAATAAAAATTGTGGCCTCTAATGTGTTCACAAGGTAAATAGGTAAATGTTGACGACGAACGCCGGACGCCGGACGAAGCGGTATCACAAAAGCTCCCCTTGAGCACGTTGTGCTCAGGTGAGCTTAAAACATTTCAGATGTCAAGGAACTTTATTACAAAGCTTGCCAGAGTCACATATTAAAAAGATTCGTGATCTCTCTCCTATTGCATGACATCTCAAGTTAGATCCATTTTATATGTACCATATAAAGGAGTTAATACAAAGTGTCCAGCCAAACCAAATAACAAAAATATAGAAGAAGTAGAATCTGACATTCCTCTTTTGGTTCCCCGTTACTTGTTCCGTTCCGCAAAATACTAATAGCCCAATAAACTAAATTACAGGAAAAAACACTGTCTTGACTTTTTATTTTAGATCTTGAAAGGAAGCCCGACTTACACAAAAGTCACGTACAATCTATGTGCTGACAACAGCAAAAAAAACAAAAAAACGCTTAAATATATATAATAAATATAAGTATATAGTCAGGCTTCTTTCCAAGATATGTTCATTTTTTCTAAGTGACGTCATAAATAAGCATATATTTATTAAGTAACATTACTTGTGATTTGTTTTGGGTGTTTTAATAAATATAGAGCAATAATAATTTTAGATAACTATGAATAAATGGCTTTATCAATTGTATGATAATATTCTACTATCTGTCCAATAACTATCAATTAATAATGAAACATATTTACGTTTATGTATAAGAATACAATTTAAACACTTCAAAACAATATGACAATGATGAGGTAGTATTTTCTATTTTATAATGAAATGATAGTACAAGTAACCCCCTCTTTTAAGTATTTTCACATAGTTTATATTAAACAAGTTCTCTTCTATATTAGTTTTGTGTTGTATTGAATCATTCTTAAGATTTTAATCAATGTTAAAAGTGACAGCAATACCACAATAAGTATATTTTTAAGTACTACCCAAAAGAAGGTGATATCATTTATATTAGTGTTAATTTGAATAGTTAACAGTAGTGCCCCACCATAGACGAAAAAAGAAATTATGAACAAACAAAAAACCCTGGCAACTTAGACAGGCTAAAAGAATGCTTGGAAATATTGGGGCTGTGGGTTATTATCTGCAATATTAATTAATCAACTAAAAAATTATGCTCTAGTCTCTTTTATTTTATTTGAAAATTTAGTGACCCACTTTTTTTAAATCAACCACAGGTTTTGAGTTTCTACCAAAAAGCAAATGCAGGCAGCAATCTCAAATCAAGAATTGGATTTTAAAAACAACAAGATGTAGTAGCTTTTCTGTACATATTTGAGCATTGATACAAACTGATTGGTCAATGACAATGCTTCTAGAAATGTTCAATCAACTGAGTTACTCTAAAAGATCAGGACATCTTACTCCATGCACAAAAACTGTGTTTCTTAGAGAAGCAAGTAATTGTTTTTCCAAAGCTAATATGAACTTAATTGTGTTCAGTTCATTGTCCATTATCCTACCATATTTATGACACTATCACAAAAAACAAGATAAAAGGATTATGTTAAGGTAAGAATTAGAGTTATTAATTGGCAGGCAAATTGTAAATGGTTTAATTTAAATGTAACTTCAAAGGAAATATGGAAAAAATAAGTTAAATGTAATAATTTGACCAAAGGATGTTTTTATTCTAACATTTACAACATCAGTCATGAGAAGAAGACCACAAATAGTGACTGAAGACTGCATGACTCTTGGTTGGCAAGTAAAACTGAGAGGCTAGTAAAACAGCTGCCTAGAAAAATTATTCTGCATACAGGTTAAAATATATAAGATAGCATATCTTTACAAGGTTCTCACGAATCATTGCCTGAGCATTCAAAGCATTTATGCAGCCACATTAATTTTGGAAATTGCTGAAATACTGCAATTAGAGACCACTATTCTGAATCATGCTGCCCCAACTCCTACATGCATACACAATTAGAATTGTTCAGTCTATATGTGCACAAGATGGAGACCAAATTTGTGAACACATAATGTGGCATCTAGGAGTGCACAGACTTCAATGTTTACTTGCTGCCCCAGTGTGTTTGCTGACTAATTCCTGACACTTGTTTTAAAAAAGTATGAATTTGTTAAATCCCTATTTCTGTCCAGCCATCTGTGCTTGAAGTTCTTTCACTCTTTGTTCATCTTGCTGAGACATGGCAGTCAACTTTTTACCGATCCTGTCATGTATTTCCATATATTTTGCTACACATCTGTCTATACACACTGTTTCACCTTTGGAAAGGTCAGACTCCTTGTATTTGGGAGGAATACATTTCTTCTGGCATGTAGAACTCATTCTGGAAAAAATGAAAGAAAACAAGCGCTTTATAAAAACATCTATGAAATAACTAAATTTTGTTTCTAACAACCCATTTTGACTATCCCCATTCCATCTACTCAGGTTTGGAACATTATTCCCACAACAACCCATTTTGACTACCCCCATTTCATCTACTCAGGTTTGGGAACATTATTCCAACAACAACCCATTTTGACTATCCCAATTTCATCTACTAGGTTTGGAACATTATTCCCACAACAACCCACTTTGACTACCCCCATTTCATCTACTCAGGTTTGGAATGTTATTCCCACAACAATCCATTTTGACTACCCCCATTTCATCTACTCAGGTTTGGAATGTTATTCACACAACCCATTTTGACTATCCCCATTTCATCTACTCAGGTTTGGCATGTTATTACTACAACAACCCATTTTGACTACCCCCATTTCATCTACTCAGTTTTGGAATGTTATTCCCACAACAACCCATTTTGACTCAAGTTTGAAACGTCAATATTGCACTGAGGCACTTATGAGGTGCCCAGGGACTGAACCCGGCTGGTCCATTATACTGACACCAACAAGTCAGGCCAAACGCTGTCCCCTTAGCCCCGAGTGGATGCCACTACTACCACTTTTTAAGTCCTTAGTTTAATCCGGCCGGGGTTTGAACCAGCGTCCTCCCGGTCCGCATGCACACGCTCTACCACTAGAGCTAATATGGCCTGTGATTGGACAACAACATATACAAATTAATAATCAGCAGATCACAGCTTACAGTACAAATTTATTACTAGGTGTTCTGTTAACCACTTTTATACTGAATATGCTGTAATGTAAATGATGTTTGTAGTTAATTTGTAATACTACACATCAAGTGCTTTATGTCTGGGTACCTGAGTAAGTTAAATCTACTTACGTTTTCATAGGAATTGCACATTATTTTACTAAAAAACAAAATTATTTTCTGCATGAACATTTTAATTTGACCTATTCATCAACAGGTCTCAATTCAGAAGCCAAGATATAATTTTCTATCTATCACTTTGACAAATACATGGGTTATTAGATACTTAAACCTTAGTTGGAGTGATCAAGAAACCTGGTTCTTCAATAAAACTTTCTTTGCAGCTGTAAAGAAGTATTGATAATTTTATATATTTCAAAACTTTAAATTTTTACAATTTAAATGTGTAGTTTCTAAAGACAATAAATATGTGATCAATAAATAATGGCATTGATTTGATAATTATTCTCATGAGAAAAAGGCATATTTTAAAGCATCTTTGTTTTCTTAACTTTGATGCTAATAAAAAAAGTTTGCTTCCTTGAAAAAGAATAACCAAAGTTGGTTTCTGCACAACTTGATCTTCAAAAATCTAGGTGAGACTCAAACATAAAAGAGATAGCTGCCTCCAATTGCAAAATTAACATGGATAAATCATTTGCATATAAATGTGCATCACTTTTATTAATAACAACAGGGACGGATGGAGAGCTGGTGTTTAGACGTTCAAGCCGCCTGCTGCCTACCTCAGTATCTGGGACACCCGCAGCAGATAAATAAACTCAGGATATGATGATGATGATGACTTTTATTAATAAATATAAACAAGAGGGCCTTAATGGCCCTTAATAGCTCACCTGAGGACATAGGCTTTTAGTAGGCTCATATCTGGCATTAAGTAATTTAAGAGTTATTTACTTAAGAAATCTTTGGTGAAGATTGGACCATTCACATGGGCACTGGGCTGATAACATTTTCTAGAATTTTACCATGTGACCTACTGAATCCATGTGACCCACTTCAAAACATATATAAAATTTCATACTGGCAAACATTCCGGCCAAGTTTGGTGAAGATTGCGCCATCAATTTGGCCTCTAAGCATTTTCACAACATTTTCCTAAAATTTGACCTAGTGACACACTTTTTGATCCCACGTGACCTTGTTACAAACTCAAGATTTTTTGCAGGCAAATATTCTGGCCATGTTTAGTGAAGATTGGGCCTCTACTGTGGACACAAGTTTTTCCTCAAATTTGACTTTTGTCCTAGTTTTTGACCCCAGATGTCCCAATAATGAACTCATCCAAGATTTTAAGCAGACAAACATTCTGGCCAAATTTGATGAAGACGGAATAAAAACTGTAGCCTCTGGCTAAATTGTTGTCGCCACATGATGAACGATACAGTATTTTAGTTATCTGGGGCCGTGTCCATTTGAAGCAGATACAGACCTGCCTTCACTGTGTATAGCATGCCATGAACACCTGGCATAATACCACACTAAGTCACTTTATCCTGACTCCATGCCAACCAGTCATGAAACTACCCTTATATTTGCTTGAGCGTTAGCTATACACTACCATTTTTTACAACTTTTTATGACACGGCCTGGGTTCGAATCCGGGGCCTCCTGTACCCAAACCTTAAGCGCTAACCATTGAGCTACAAGGTAAATTTCCTGAGTTTTCAGTCACAGCAAATGCGAGATGTAGCAAATACAACAGAAAAGCTAGATTTTCAAAAGTATATTCCAATTTTCAGAATGAAACCATTTTGATTCTTAAAAATTACATAATTAAAATAACTTAATTAAAATAAATAGTTTTCTACATGGCTTACTTTTCACTCAAAAAGGGAATACATTATATATACGTCATCATACTGTAATTTCACTTTGAAGTGATTTTTTATGGGAGCAGTCAGATTTCTTATAAACTCCTGACTTCTTATACTCATTTTTCAGAATCTATAAAAATTCTGCCAGTATATACTAACCATAGTCCTCATTATTCATTAAAACTGTAAATGACTAGATTTGGATCTTTGATTTTTCTTTTCTATGATTTGTGTGTGTCCTGTAAGTTTAAGTAAATTCTCTGTAAAAAGGATATGTATGGCTAAAATTTTCCACCAATGATTGACCAAAAACGTATGCCATCTATTTCATAGATGTTCGTTGCTGCATACACACCTTGTTTCCTGTCTCCAAATGATCATACAGAAAGGTCAGTGTGTGACTTCATCTGCAACTTTGGGCGGAGTGAACTGTGTTCTATGCATTATGCTGTCTTAAGTAACAAAGGATTTGAAATACATTTGAAATAAGTTTTAGTTCTGTTGGAAAGTGGATTAATTTAGAACACAAAAACAGGTACGGTAAGTAGATTTCATCTTTCATAAACAGCAACATTACTTTAGCGACAATAAATTTTCTTGGAGAATAGAGAGAAAAAAGCAATGTAATTATAATAATCTATGCATTTCACAAAACACTGTCCGCTTTGTGTGGGTATTTCATTCTATAAAGAAATGGCCAAATATGTAATCAAAACATTTTTACTCAATGATCAGGTGTCACTGATTCCACTTCTGTCCGTAAGAGCTAGAGTTTAAGGATGGTAGCCCGGGCACATTGCTGGGGATGGATGTTGTGTGGGCCATGCATATTCAGGACAATTGCCAATTGCTTTTCTGCCTTGCTTATTCTGGTTATACCCTATACCCTACAGCAACAATGAAGAGGAACATGTTGTCAGTCTAGTATGGAAGAACAAGACTGCTTTCCGGGCATCATTTAGCACAGATGAATCCCTCTCATCCATTCTCAAAGTGAAGGTTAACAACGAAGACCCCCTTGGACAGCTTTAAACCATCAAAGACTGAAATGGAACACTCGAAGAAAGTTATGGGGGAGTACAACAAAGTTAGCCCAGGAACATTTGAGTTAGCTCAAGTCATTAGATTTCATGACTATTTGGAGTTAGTGTTTGTTTAATTGTCGAGCTACTGAGTAATTGATTTGTACAAGTTCAAAGTGCAGATTTGACAAGACTTTGTGATGTTATTATTTTGAAACTCCAAACTGTTAAAAATAAATTTACTACTGCAGATTCATAATCAAAACATTATGTTTGCAGCTTCAGGGGGGCAAAGCACACCCCTTGACTCCCCCTCTCCCGGTATTTCACTCTTAGGTGTTAGTAGCCCATGACAGCAGTAGATCTTGTAGTCTGCCTGCGACATTTCTGGGTTAAACTGAGGCCACTTTGACATGAAATCTGATGCACCCATTGACCCCGATTACGAATTCAGCACCCTGGCAACCCATATTCTGAATTCTAAAGCCCCTGGATGAAGGTTCTTGTTACACCTGTGGAAGGCACTGATATTGTACTGATAATTCTGAACAACAGAGCTAGAATTTAAGCTTACAGTCTCACTAAAGTTGAGTCAGTTTTGCCAAAAGCGACCTCAAAATAAATCAACTTACTAAAAATTGCAAGTCCTGAATTGAACAACAAAATCTTAGGACCAAAGATTTTGAACCACATTAATCTTTATCATGTTGCTTGGATGCTTTGCAATACAATAAACACATAAGCCTTAAACACTTTCATGATTTGGATCAAGAGTACCGACTTTGCTGAAGTAATGCATACATGTTATACACTGTTGTTACAGTACATGCAATTCAATACTTTTTGTGTTTCCTTTGCATAATGTGATGTATTGTATCATCTGCTCATCTAAAATGTTAAAATTTCTAAAAACACACCGTAACCAGAAAAGATACAGACGATGAAACAAGGAAATCCCCAAAAGTACATAAAACATCAAAAGCCACCGAAAACAGTCACTGAATCCCTCAAGACTGTAAAAAATATGGATGATAGGCTTACAGTACAATTGTGTAAAACATATGCATGTTTATAGCAATACAAAATAATATTCCTTAGCACAACTGACATGTATTGTTTTCAGAGGAGTACTGGTCAATTACATCAATGTAATATATATAACAATACTGTTATTATAAAGTTGTTCTTAACAAGTAAGCATGATATATATATTTGCTTAAATTATTTATAATATTAACAGATGTATTTGACATTAAATTTATAACTTTTTGCAGTGTGGGCATGTAAAATAATATGGTCTGATATACTTTTTTCTTATATTGGAGTATTTTGGACAGATTTAAATAAAATGGTATTCATTTTTCTATTTGATTTAGGTTACAGTTTTGGCAATTTCAGTTATTTCGTGGCAAGTTAATTTGTCGTCCTGTTTCGATGGCTTAATTGTGTGATCATGTTCTTAGTTTTGTTAATGCCATCCTATACTTGGGTTCTGTAATTATGTTTAGATATTTTTCAAAATTAAATGAATTTTTGAACAGGCAATAAGTATTAAGTCGAGGAGAATTATTGATTTGTGCATACCATTGTTGTTGATAAATATCAAGAATACACTGTTTTATGGGTTGTAAATCTATTTGAGTAATAAATTGATTTTGTCATATAATTGTTAATCCTGATTCATCTAGTATTTGTTTGATATAAAATGTCTAGTTATCACCATTCTATATAATACTATTATCTACATCTGATTTTAACATTCTACAAGTTTTTGCAAGTAGACACTATTGATCAAGTTTCAATATTTTTATCCAATATTTGATAATTATTATTTTCTTGAATTTTCAACATCTTATATTGTTCTACAGAATTTTGTATGTATAGCTCCTATATCTGGTCCTATATGTGCTCCCCAAGCCACAGCACTGTAATTAAGCATAGATCCAACTAGTGAAACAAATAACTGACTTTTCTGTGAGAATGGCAGATTAACTTGGTTGTAAATAGTAAACAGATTATGTAGTTTGAATGAGGCGTGCTGACCAATACACTTTTGAGTTTGATTCCAGTTGCCATTCTTATAAAAATACACACCTAGATATTTAAATGATTTCACATTATCAATTTTTGTATCATTTATAACTAAGTCATGATTTGTTGGATGACCCTTTTCAAATATCATGATTTGAGTTTGGGTAACATTCAGATTAAGTTTATTCTTTTTACAATAGCCTTTCACATGCATTGTAGTGACTTGGGGTTTTGAGCAAACAAGGCTGCAGCATCAGCAAATAGTAACATAAAGACATGTATTATACCTCATTTGCATACACCCTTCTATATTTAATATGACATCATCCAGTCCATAAATCACATATAGACAGGCTACCCAGTCCATAATTCTTATACAGACTGTTTATGATGTCATCCAGTTTGTTTGACTGTTCTCCTCATATAGGAGACAGATTTAGTGAAACTCAGTGAATCTAACGATTCAAAAAACACCCTTCCGCACATAGCTAGCAGAAAAAGGCCATGATTCTTCCTTTGAAACCTACATGAACAAAATTCTTAAAGTCTGGGTATTTTGCCTAGTAACATTTAATATTTAATTTGATTAACAAAAATGGAATATTAAAAGAAGAGCATGATTTTTTGCTGCATCACTCGAAAATAATAAAAAAATCCGACTAGGGTTTGAGATATTTCACATACTGAACAAATAAAATTATCATTTGAAAGCAAATTATAGTAAAACTGACAGCAACAAAAGGAATGTAAGGATTTAGATTCGCTAAAATATAACAAATAAAACTTAAAATAAATATGGCTTCGAGCCATATATCTTCCTCAGTCTGACCAACCAGACTGAAACTTGCATATTGCCCTCAAGGCATGTTTTATTTGTTTATTATAACAGTAAGAGTCATTATTCCATCAAAGTGACTATCAATATTGGTAATAATGTCATTTAGAAAGAATAAATATAACATACTGCTGGCTGGGTCTCCCTGCTTTACCCTGATATTTGATAGAATGGAGTTAGTTTTTACATTTTGATATATTTAATTGATGCATACATAGCCCTTAGTGTACAAATAAACCTAGAACTAACATTAGCATTCAACAGCTTCTGCCATAGTGGTACACAGTCTATCCTGTCGTACATCTTCTCCCAGTCTAAATATGCTACATTTAATTTTTTATTATTATTAGCTAACGTTTTTGAAATAAGTGCATGTAAAATAAATATATAGTCTGTAGTTGACTTATTTTTTTGAAATCCGAACTGATTATCAATAATATTGTTATGTTTTATAGCCCATTTGGTTAGTCTGTCAACTAACAGTTTAGAATAAATCTTGGCTGAAATGTTATTAGGACTTAGTCCTCAAAAGTTTTTTTGCTTCGTGGCTTCCACCTTTAAACATAGGAATAAGAATCCCTTCCGTCTTATCATCTGGAAAGTTCCTGCCTTTGACGATTTTATTAAATAACTGTAATAAAAACGGCCGTATAAGATCATAAGTATTCTTAAAAAATAAATGTTAAATTCAATCCCTCAACTGATATGAAACACTACACCCTTGATCACTTAGTCTGATCTCCTCGATACTGGTGCAGTTAGTGAATATGTAAATAAATCATAAGAACTAAAACTAACCTGATGAAAACTCAAAGTCAACTTATTTACCAACATCTCATCTTCTCATTACTAAAAAAACAAAGTTCTATAAATTTCACAATTTATTGTTCATGAATGTTAACAATGGCAGCCATATTGAATATTAGTAAACTAGGTCACTCCAAGTGACCTGTGTAATGGTAAAATTATCCAAACTATGGGATGCCAGAATTGCCACTGAATTTAGTGTTCAATTTAAATATGGCAATAGTCACACTAAGCTTATATGAACAGTTAAATGTTATTTTCTGACATAGAAAATTTAACTTTAAAAATGAAACTGTAAATAACATGAACTAATAACTGATCTCTTGAGGTGGCGCTTCGGCAGGAAAAAAAACATGATATTGTGCAATCGCCTCACAGCGATTACGTCACGCGTTGCTACTTAAATCTCTGCCCCCAGCAAGGATCACATGACGATAGAGTATCACGTGAAGTAAACATGGCGGCCTCCGTAAACACGCCACGAAAGAAAGTGAGCCAAAATTCATAATTTCATATTTATTCATATTTTAAGTTACTTTTAATTTTTAATATGATAAATTAATATTTTTAAAGGAAAGATACTATATGTTGAGGAGATAAGTCCAGAAAAAAAAGAAAAAAAAACTATCCGCCTGTATTTGGCGAAAAACTTGCTCGTGGCAGTGATATTATGTACTGTCAAGGGAAGTTATCACTGCGGGGAGTTTGGATATTGTGTTTACACCAGTACCGTGGAGCCACCTGTACCGTGGGGCTCGAGTATACTGAAAACATTCCACATGCCTGTGGTTAAATGCATCCGATTCATTAAAAACAACTCTGGCTTGGCTATAACATAAACTAACAGGTTTCTGTGGGTTTTGTACAGAGTACTGAAAGAACAATTATTTGCTATAAAGCTCATTTAAGTGGGCGCTGGCAGTCGAGGTGATAGCTTGTGTACATGACAATGGTTGACCTCTATTGGGAACTGGCCTGGGAAGCCACACGATTATTATTTTTCCGTACCGGTTATACATGTCTGCCATCATTTCCATCTCCAATTCTGCTACAAGTTTCATTTGCTGCTCTGTTAGTGCTGCCATCTTTTAATCTTCTATATGTCTTTTCAGAGGAAAAACCAACAAATGGTATCTGCTGTGGCCTACTCGTCTGTCAAAACTTTCTTCTCACATGTTAACAACCGGAAATCGGCATTCGTTGCACGATTGTTTAGTATGCGGTTTGTCATGGAACTTCCTATTTAAGCTAGTGGACTGTATAATCGGATTTTTTTAAAGAGTACATCATGCCTTGAAAAACAAGTATGATAATAGATATGAGGGGCCTTTGCAATGTGTTTACAGTTTAATTTAGCAAGTGCAAATATTACCAGACCATGGAAAACTGCGAAATAAACTGGGAAGGTTAAACATGGACAAAACCATTTACCGTCATCTTTTCAACTTCTACTTTCACATTAACACTTTTCTAAATTTTATATGCCTTCATAAATCGTTACTTTATTTCAAATTGCAACATAAAATGTACTTCATAAAACAGGATAAAATAAGTATGAATCAAATATGGGATAAAAACAGGTTGAAAACAGAATGAAATGACGTAGCACTACTTTCTTTTGAACTACTTTTGACCTACTTTTCTAATGCATTTCGTTACAATATTTCTTAAAATGTAACCTTCGAAAATCTTCCGGCGGTATTTCCAAGTATGTAAAAGGTTAATATTATTTTTCATTCATTAAAATTATATTTAAAAAAGTTAACATATAAATCTTGCTGGTTCCAATAAGACAAACAAAATGTTTAATATGTTTATATTCTCTATTGAAAACACCAATAATCTTGATAAACAGTTCAGAGAAAATCACGTACAGAGACTGTGCTACCACTAGAACATGTACTGTACAGCTGAGATCAAAATCATACTCATTTGTTTCAGTGGAATTCTCATGATGTCATTAACGTTCCTTTTAACCAATTCCCAAACACAAAACTTGTTTAATTTTTTACCAATGTGCTGTAAAATAGATTGTATCTAAAGAAATTTCACAGCCTATTCTCCCTTCTGTAAGTTTTATAGTATTGATTTCAAAGCACAGGGTCCAGTCACAGAAACAGTAAGATAAAGGATTAATTGTGGATGTGGATGTAGAAGTTAAAAAAGAATAAAAGACCCATGTACAATTACATTTCTTCTCCAGACATTCAACTGATTGTTAAACGTAAAGCCAAATTGTTTATTTCAAGTGTGTTTAATGCTTGCTTTTACCAAACACTGAACAGTATACTAGTATGTAATTGATGCGAACAATAGCCTAAGTGAAGCAAGATGATTTGAACCTACTGTTGGAGGCTATATGAACCACTATATGAGATGACTGGAATGCTATAATATTCTTTTAGAAAAATGTGTACTGGTATGAAAATAGATATAGATATACACACATTCTATCCCTTCACTTAACGACAATTCTGACAATTACAGAAACATATCACTTACATAAACATGCTTTAAACAAAAAATATGAATGCATTTTATAAAAATCGGGACTGATGCTAGCCTTTAAATCTTATCAGCAGTGGTTAATTGAGTGAGAAAGCCATACGTTTCAGATGTGTTCATATTTAGATTTAACCATCAAAATGGTTAGTCATGTGATATCCCCAAATATTAGTTCAGACTACTGCTTTAAAGGGTCCATGAAAACTATGCTTTGATATCCTAAACAAGCACAATATCTATCCAATCCAAAAAAAGCACCAATGAACTGCACAGACAATCCTTACAACATACCAGTTGGTTAAGTAATAACCGTAAGAGACCAACAAGTTTATAGCCGGACCTAGTTGTATAATCAGTAGAGCTCCCTGTACAGGAGGTCTAGGGTTTGATCCCAAGCCATGACATACCAATCTCACTATGAAATTAATGGTGGTGATATAGCTCCATTGCTAATGTCAGCACAGTGTCAGGATAATTTGAATGGTTGTCGTACCATGCCAGATGTTCATTGTATACACAGTGTAGGCATCACTTTATCTGCTTCAAGTGGACACTGCCTCAAAAAAACTGAAATACTGATGGTGGGCCAAGCATGAAATAAGTACAGTTGAGTGAAACAGACAAGTAATTATGTACATATGAAATAAACCCGAGACAGAATCGCACATTAAACCATTGGGATACATTGGTGAAATGGAAATTGTCTCCCTTGTTAGTTTAAATCCGAGGTATTCCAAACGGTAGGTAGGTCCTTGTAGTTGAAATTCTTAGACTTTATCACTGTTCTTTTGTAGATATTGCAAATAACAAACAGTAAATTTTTTACTTTTGCATTAATATAAGCTTAAAATTAATTTAAATACTTATAGAGATATGTTATTTAAAAAAAGAAAATGGACATGTTTATTGATGATGGTTAACCTGGGTATCATAAGAAAGGCAGAAAAGTCAACATACACTCCAAAGAGCACAAGCATAAAAACCGAGTAAAACAAATGAAAGGACCTACTTGCATTTAGGCATTATTCAGGGGAGACTATTCATTAATGTCTCTCATTAATGTACAAAGCTGTAACACTGATGTGAAGACTGAGCTTGCAGTATGTAAATTTGTTCATCGTGCAACTGTAAACATTGGTAATTGTAATTTAATATTCTGTAAGACTTTTCCACTTTCATATGATTTTACACATTATCATTATCTTCTCTCCAGAATAAAACAACAACACATGACTCAAGTCATAAAGGCACACTTAGCCCAGACATATCTGGAGAATTAAGGAGACTAATAACGAAGGGTGGTATCAGCTATGTGTGTGTGTGTGTGTGTATATATATATATATATATATATATATATATATATATATATATATATATACATATATATATATATATATATATATATATACACACACACACAGCTATATTTATTTATTTATTGAATTTTTAATTATTGTTATTAAGGGCATCTACTTGTCCATATAATTTCCTATATATTTCTATATTTGAACACCATACTATTTTTTTTTTCTAGATTTTCCTTTAATTGTTTAGCTCACTTCAGCAATGCTGAAGGCAAGCTTTTCTTATAACCCAGTCATGCATCATGTGTTGTCAATTATTTGCTTGCAGGCTACAGGCTACATTTTTTGTCCAATTTTCACCAAGCTTGGTCAGAATGTTTGTCTGCAAGAAATCTTGGATGACTTTGTAGCAGGGTCATGTGGGGTCAAAAAGTAGCCACTAGTTCAAAGAAAAACCGTGTGAGCACACTAGAGGCCAAATTAATGGCCCAATATTCACTAAACCTATATTTCAAATTGCAAAGGATCATTCCTATATTTTGATGTCACTTGGATCTTTCCTATATTTTGATGTCACTCAGGTCATTCCTATATTTTGATATCAGTTTGGATCATTCCTATATTTTGATGTCAGTTTGGATCATTCCTATATTTTGATGTCATTCCTATATTTTGATGTCAGTTTGGATCATTCCTATATTTTGATGTCACTCAGGTCATTCCTATATTTTGATGCCAGTTTGGATCATTCCTATATTTTGATGTCAGTTTGGATCATTCCTATATTTTGATGTCAGTTTGGATCATTCCTATATTTTGATGTCAGTTTGGATCATTCCTATATTTTGATGCCAGTTTGGATCATTCCTATATTTTGATGTCAGTTTGGATCATTCCTATATTTTGATGCCAGTTTGGATCATTCCTATATTTTGATGTCAGTTAGGATCATTCCTATATTTTGATGTCAGTTTGGATCATTCCTATATTTTGATGTCAGTTTGGATCATTCCTATATTTTGATGTCAGTTTGGATCATTCCTATATTTTGATGTCAGTTTGGATCATTCCTATATTTTGATGTCAGTTTGCATCATTCCTATATTTTGATGTCAGTTTGGATCATTCCTATATTTTGATGCCAGTTTGGATCATTCCTATATTTTGATGTCAGTTTGGATCATTCCTATATTTTGATGCCAGTTTGGATCATTCCTATATTTTGATGCCAGTTTAAATCATTCCTATATTTTGATGTCAGTTAGGACCATTCCTATATTTTGATGTCATTCCTATATTTTGATGTCATTTAGGATCTTTCCTATATTTTGATGTCAGTTAGGATCTTTCCTATATTTTGATGTCAGTTAGGATCATTCCTATATTTTGATGTCAGTTAGGATCATTCCTATATTTTGATGTCATTCCTATATTTTGATGTCAGTTTGGATCATTCCTATATTTTGATGTCAGTTAGGATCATTCCTATATTTTGATGTCAGTTTGAATCATTCAGGGATTATCCTAGGTCATATTTTTAATGAGAGATTTTCTCCCATTCACAAAAAAATGATGGGATTTTTCTGATTTTGTTGGGAGAAATTTTCCCATTCATCAAATAATAACGAGATTTTTATTCATGATCTCAAAATTTATTCCTTCTCAGATCAAATCTCTTAAAGATTAAGAAAACATTCAAATACAGAAGGAAAAGAACAGATATGCTCCAAACATACAATATAATCAACAATTATGATAAAATAAATAAAGAAAAATTAATGTAACTGATGTTCCCACCATATAGTAGCTTAAATAAACATTAGGCAAGTGACAGTAAATTTGAAGCAATATGTTTAGGAACACAATTATCAAATAAATGTAGTAGGACAGGTAAACTATTGTATTAATATATTTTCAGTACTTATATTTCAACTGCATTAACAATGAATACCATCAGATTCAGAAAGCAAATTTAGTTCTTCAAACCATTTTTTTTTCACTTTAAAGTCACTTAGATTTGATCAATGATTTAAAAAGTAAATGCTTTATAAAACATGTAAGTATCAGTAGAAATCATTTAAAAACCCTATGAAGATAAAGCACATTTTATGTTTGGCATGTATACTGGGGTTCATAAATTCAAGTGTTTCTTCACAAATTTTAAATTGTGATGATTTGAAGTATCCTTTGATACTTGACATGTTATTAGTTTCACAACTAATATACAGTTTAACGTGAACCAAGAATTAGGGGTTTGTAATAATTTTTCAACACTGTTGATGAGAGTTATGTTTATTTATTGATGTGTTGGGTTTAACGCCGTAGCAACACATTGTATAGATCATATAACGGCGTCCAGCGCACCTAACCTAGCTTTCTTGGAACCTTGTCTATAACCAGTACTCACCTACCCTTCCACAAAAGTAGGATTTTAACCATTTAGGTTGGAAAACAAGTTTTGGTTTCTTTGGCGACGATGGAACTTCAGTTTTGTTATTGTTAACTTCGGCAGAAGATTTTATAAACGAAAGCATAGACGTCTGCTTTTTTCCGGGCGACGCCATTTTCATCACGATAGAGAAGCGATTATAAAACAACGTAAATTGAATTCTAGACGATCGTAAGCGTCCAGATGATATCGATTGAGGCATGAGACCCAATCGTACCTACTCGGCGATCTCCGGCAAGCTTCGGAGATAATGCCTCGTATGTAATTGTATGAATACACCAGTTGGTGATTTGCCCCGGCGAATAACTTCTCATTGCATTATGTAAACAAAGATGGCTGACTTTTCAAAGTGCATGCAGTACGCTTTAGATAAAATGGAGATTCAATACTCCTTGAAGAAAGAGCAGATTGCTTCGTTGAAGAATATTTCTAACTTAGTTGATACTGTATGTATATTACCAACAGGATTTGGTAAAAGTGCAATATACCAGTTATTACCCTGCATGCACTCGGATCACGCTTCGGTGACGTTTTTTTTTTTTGAAGCTTGCCGGAGATCGCCGAGTAGGTACGATTGTCATTTTGGAAGTAGTTCGTCAATATGGCGGCGACCGCATTGTTTCCGATGTGATTACGTAGAGGACGGAATTACCCGAGGAGTTCCGAGTGGCATGAGACCATTAAATTGGTCACGATAAAGAAGCGCTTATTAAACAATATTTGTGGATTCTAGACGATTATAAGCGTCCAGATGACATCGATTGAGGCATGAGACCAGTAAATCCGCGTACCTTCATTTGGCTGGATGCGGCGCGATATTTTCTCTCATTTAAGAATTTTCATTGCGATTTTTGCCGTTTTAATGCGAGAAATCGCGGAAATCGCGTCCTAGGAATATCCCTGATCATTCCTATATTTTGATGTCAGTTTGGATCATTCCTATATTTTGATGTCAGTTAGGATCATTCCTATATTTTGATGTCAGTTTGGATCATTCCTATATTTTGATGTCAGTTAGGATCATTCCTATATTTTGATGTCAGTTTGGATCATTCCTATATTTTGATGTCAGTTTGGATCATTCCTATATTTTGATGTCAGTTAGGACCATTCCTATATTTTTATGTCAGTTAGGATCATTCCTATATTTTGATGTCAGTTTGGATCATTCCTATATTTTGATGTCAGTTTGGATCATTCCTATATTTGGATGTCAGTTTGGATCATTCCTATATTTTGATGTCAGTTTGGATCATTCCTATATTTTGATGTCAGTTTGGATCATTCCTATATTTTGATGTCAGTTTGGATCATTCCTATATTTTGATGTCAGTTAGGATCATTCCTATATTTTGATGTCAGTTTGGATCATTCCTATATTTTGATGTCAGTTAGGATCATTCCTATATTTTGATGTCATTCCTATATTTTGATGTCAGTTTGGATCATTCCTATATTTTGATGTCAGTTAGGATCATTCCTATATTTTGATGTCAGTTTGAATCATTCCTATATTTTGATGTCAGTTTGGATCATTCCTATATTTTGATGTCAGTTTGGATCATTCCTATATTTTGATGTCAGTTAGGATCATTCCTATATTTTGATGTCAGTTTGGATCATTCCTATATTTTGATGTCAGTTTGGATCATTCCTATATTTTGATGTCAGTTAGGACCATTCCTATATTTTTATGTCAGTTAGGATCATTCCTATATTTTGATGTCAGTTAGGATCATTCCTATATTTTGATGTCAGTTTGGATCATTCCTATATTTTGATGTCAGTTTGGATCATTCCTATATTTGGATGTCAGTTTGGATCATTCCTATATTTTGATGTCAGTTTGGATCATTCCTATATTTTGATGTCAGTTAGGATCATTCCTATATTTTGATGTCAGTTTGGATCATTCCTATATTTTGATGTCAGTTTGGATCATTCCTATATTTTGATGTCAGTTAGGATCATTCCTATATTTTGATGTCAGTTTGGACCATTCCTATATTTTGATGTCAGTTTGGACCATTCCTATATTTTGATGTCAGTTAGGATCATTCCTATATTTTGATGTCAGTTTGGATCATTCCTATATTTTTATGTCAGTTAGGATCATTCCTATATTTTAATGTCACTCGGATCATTTCTATATTTTGATGTCCTTCCTATATTTTGATATAATTCCTATATGCTTGCTGAATTGACATTTCCTACAACTTGAATAACACACATTGTTATTATTCACTTATGGTTTGATGACAGACAATGAGAGAGATCAAGTTACAAACACCCCCAGTTCCAGTGGTGACTCAGAACAGAATAGCAACAGAGCACTGAGAGCAAAGATTATACATGAGCTATCTTTAATCAGCTATTAATATAAAACATTTATCAGTGTGAACAAATTAAAAATGATTTAAAATTATGGCACAATGATGCTTTGTGAATGATCAGGAAAGGAATGTGGATTCTAAGCTGATGCTTACCAAGCAAGTATAATGTAATTTACTTATTAATGTCTTGTAAACACACTTCTTTTGATAAGTTAACTTGAATGTTGAACAAAACAGTATATTAAAAGTTTAAGATAATGATTATTTAATAATGATAATAATAATAGCTTGATGATCTTTTTGATGTTGCTCATGCCAATGCTCTTACCAGTCCATCAGTATTACAAGAAGATAAGCATTTTTGCTAGCCCAGCGTGAAAAAGGAAGAAGAGGATTAATGGTCGGAGAAGATAAGGAGAAAAAGGCAACACAAAGAAAAACAGGAATGCAGACAAGAAGATGCAAAATAGAAGATAGTCAGAAAGCAAGTTGTTCAACAGCTGAGCTTATTTCTTCAAGTTCTGATACAACAGATACCAGCTCAGCAGAAGACGGTGACAAATTGGATGAAAAATATGTATGGGCTGATTGGGATGATGTTACTCGTGGAGGAAACAAGGGCGAAAAATGGTTTTAACACAAGGACTTGCAATGACTCTAGATCATACTAAAGTATCAGACCGACAGGCTACTATGGTCATAACCGAAACAGCAAAAAGCTTTGGCCAAAATGTTAATGAACTTGCTTTTAACAGATCCACAGTAAGAAGAAACAGATCGGAATTCCATTAAAAGAGAGCTGCAGTTATAAAGGAAAAATTTCAGAGTAATGTTCCTCTTGTAGTTCAATGGGATGGAAAGCTTATAAAAGATTTGACTAGAAAGGAAAAGGTTGACCGCCTGCCAGTGTTAGTGACAGGAAAAAATGTTTCACAACTTCTGCCAGTTGCTAAGCTTGAATCTGGGACTGGTGCAGCCCAGGCTGCTGCTGTATTTGAGGCAATTGAAGACTGGGAAATTGGCAACAGGGTTAAAACCATGTGTTTCGACACCACTAGCTCCAACACTGGTAGACTTGCTGGTGCCTGTGTTCTTCTAGAACAAAAGCTTGGGAAAGAGCTTTTGTCACTGGCTTGTAGGCATCACTTTATGGAGCTTATCATAAGAGCAGTGTTCCAAGTGTGCATCGAAAGCTCCTCTTCGCCAGACGTTCCTCTTTTCAAACGCTTCCAGGAACACTGGACATCTGTTGACACAAACAAGTATGAACCAGGCAGTTCAAATTCTGATATGACAAGTCTTGTGAAAGACATACGACAAAGCACCATACATTATGCCAGCACCTATCTTGCACAGAAGCTGCCAAGGGAAGACTATAAAGGATTTCTGGAACTTGTGATCGTGTTTCTTGGTTCTGCTCCTGCACGTGGAATGTCATTCATGTCACCAGGTGCAATGCACTATGTATGTTGGATGTCCAAGGTTATATACAGTCTCAAAATCTGGATGTTCAGGGCTCAGTTCAAGCTTACCCCTGCAGAAGAACGAGGATTGGGTGACATGTGTATGTTTGTAATTCGTGTCTACTTGAAAGCGTGGTTCTCATCACCTCAGGCAGTATGTGCACCTTCTAATGACTTACAATTATTTAAGTCACTTCTTGAGTACAAATCAATTCATGAAAACATCTCGAAGGTAACAGCACGGAAATTATCCAACCACTTATGGTACCTATCTCCAGAAATTGCCGGCTTGGCGTTTGTTTATTGTGATGTCAGCTCCGCAAAATAATTGAGGCGTTAAAGATGGATGATGACCAAGATAAACAACATGACCAGTCCAAGAGAGCATCAGTTGATCTTAAATCACTCCCAGACAACAACCTAAAGGACTTTGTTACACCAAGGTCTATAAAACTGTTTCAAATTATGGATATTCCGCATGACAATCTCGATGTTGATACGTGGCATGATAGAGATGATAACAAACAAGCAAGAGAAGCATTGGAGTCTCTAAGAGTTGTAAATGATCAAGCTGAGCGTTAGGTGTTGCTCTGATTCAGGAGTATAGTGGACTGTTGACCAAAAATGAAACTCAACTGCAGTTCCTACCGCAAGTCGTTGAGGAACACCCGAGATTATATCCGGATAGCAGGAAACAAACACTTACTAATGTGCCCCAAAACTCTGTTTAGATTTGGTGAAAACTTTTAGACTAAAGTATTATAAACTGTTTGAACAAAAAGTGATGTACAGTTGAAAATAAATTATATATATTACATGTAGACATTTTGTTGATTTTTTTACTATTTTTCTGATTTTCAAGGTCATTGAGCTACCTCTAAATATTAAAATATATTGTTTAAACTTTCCACAAAGTGTTTTCTCATCAAATGAAACACATTTGAGGGGTAAGACTTTTAAATATATTGGCTTTTGAAAAATCACAATTTTAAGAGCCACCCTACAGTGTAAACACCCCAATAAAAATTAATTCTCCCAATAATTAACTTTTTACAATGTTTGTCGGATTTATGCTGTTTGCTTGATTGTTGTTTTTAAACTGGCATTTAATAATAAAGTAGTTGGTCATATAATACTGTCCTGGTAATACATATAATACTATCCTGGTAATAATCTTTCTTGGTTAGAGAATCTTTTTTGAAGTTACTAATTAAGTTTTATGCAAATCATTTACTGCTGATCTTATAAAATTGCAAAGAATCATTATGCATACTTTCTTTGTAAGTTTGCAAAAATTCATTGTCATCCTTCTGAACCAAATCAGTAGTAGAATAGTGTCATAGTAAGATATAAATCAAATGGGTGCACATTTCTACATTTTTGTATAGGTTAAATCCACCATAGCCAAATATAGAAAAAGAATATAATTCACAGAATTTACTGTTCATAAGGTTTATTTGTCATTTTGAGCACATTTTTGTTCTTTATTATCATTTCGTTTCAATAAAACACTTTTTCGTGAATAATCCCACTGGTTTTGCTTATTATGAACATTCTGATCACAAAATTTTGCCATTACAAAACAAGAAAAGATTTGTCTCCCTACATTGCAGTTTGTCTAAATAACGTTATGACTACCAACTAACCCTTTACAGGCCACAGTAGCTCAATTGGTAGAGAGTCAGCTGGTGGATCTGGAGGTTGCGGGTTCAAACCGCAGCCGGTTCAAACCAAAGACTTAAAAATTAGTAGTAGTGGCTTCCCTCCTAACACTCGGGGCTAAGGGGACAGCATTACTCCTGACTTGGCTGTGTCAGCTTAATGGTCCCTGGGCACCTCATAAGTGCTCCTTTGCTATAATGATAGAAATGTCGCAGCACAGTATCAGCAAAAATGCAGGCAAATCCCAAATCCCCAAACTTGTATAAAGGACAAAAGACATATGAGATTATAGGGTTAGGGGGTGACCAAACTTGTAATCTCACGTCCTTTGACTGGGATATACAAGTTTGGTCCTAGCCCCATAACGCTGCAATCTGTAATTTGTGAGATTGCAGGGTTATGAGGCAAGGACCAAACTTACATATACCAGTCAAAGGACATGAGATTGTAGGTTTAAGACGAAACTTGCTCTTCCTGGTCAAAGGACATGAGGTAACAAGTTTGAGGGCCCAGTACTAAACCTACACCAGCAATTGACAGGATAGGCAGAGATGGATTAATAATATGTCGAGATGTTTTTTTACTCCAGGACATATTCTGACATTTGTATAGTTTGTTTTGTTGATAATATATGAGGAGATACTCTATGAATTTGAGGGAAATAAATATGCAGAATTTATCTTAATTTTATGAGAATTTACTGTATTTATGTATATATCTAAACACTAATTATATTTTATTCTTTTTCTAGCATCATGGGAGACAGGGTAGAAATTCCTCCCAAGAAGAGAGCCACAAGCAGGGGTTTCTCTAAGAAGGCCACTGGTAAACCAATAGAGGCAGAATCACAGTCAGCTGTCTATACCACACGTGTCATGAAGTCATTTGATATCATAAAGACCCAAGGTTTTGACAAGATGACAAAGGCTGCAGCATCACATGAAGATGAAGGTACTTATGTAGTTGTTATACTAATCACCTGATGACAAAGGCTTTATAGAACAGCATTATATTTATTCACCAGGCATTCAAGATCCAGAGGTATCATTTTAAGCTTATTTTTATGAACAAAGTTATTTCTTGCCCCTGTTAACTAAGCTTTTAGCAATGTCCATGAGGACATAACATTAACCTTAAAATTTTGTGTAAGAACCATCAAACTTATTCCTCAATAAACAGTGTATATATATTGGAATGAAACTTCATATACTGGTATGTCTTCGTTATAATACCTACATCCATAATCAAGTTTACTAGCGCTTTTGGATTTGAAATAAAGTGTTGACTTTGGAAAAGTTTAGCTAATAAACATTGGGTTTCTTACAGGTCAAAGTTTATAATAAAAAAAAGGGGAAAAAATGGAATTAATATAATTTGTTGTTTTTGTCGTTGTTTTTTTGTGTGTTGTTTTTGTTGTTGTTTTTTGTTGTTGTTTTTTAACTAATTATCCCTGTCCAAGGTGGAGGCAGGTCGAGGACCCATCCTGGTATCATCCTTACAATAAATATTAGTAGTAAATGTGTGTATTAGAACATATTGTAATGTGAGGTGAAATAGGCATAGGTATAAAAGTTTTTGTTGTGTTTTTTTTTCATTTTGATATGTAATCAAAAGGCAGAGAAAGATTAATATCATATATATATTGCATTTGTGTTTTTGTTACAGATACAACAAAGGTATACATTATAAATTAGTAAAAAGTTGCCCAGTTTTGTCTGAATGAATTAACAGTTTTTGTTTCTTAATATGTATTAAATGAGAAATTTAAATTTGATACTAGTGCAGTAATTGTAGTGCTGATAGCGAATACAATATTAAAATAATGTGCAAAAAAAGAAATTTACTATTTTCTGCACTGTTAATTTTTCACTTCTGTGGGTTTCGAATCTACGTGGACAGCCGGCATTTTTGCCGATACTGTGCAGCGACATTTCTATCATTATAGCACAGGGGCACTTATAAGGTGCCCAGGGACTGAACCTGGCCGGTCCATTATACTGACACCAACGACTCATGCGTAATGCTGTCCTCTAAGCCCCGAGCGTTAGGAGGGAAGCCACTACTACCAACTTTAAAGTCTTTGGTTTGACCCGGACGGGGTTTGAACCCATGACCTCGTGATTCCACAAGTGTTTAAGTGTTTCTTCTTGCTCTTCGCAAAAGGTACATTGTTAGATACTATATTAATTTTATATAACAAGGGAATATTGTTCAATATTTATATTGTGCTTACAAATGAAACGTTTTATTCCAGAAGTAAGTGTATGGTACTGCAAAAAATCCACTTTTATATTAAATTTACTTTTAATTTCTTCTCTTTTTAAAAAGTATCATTTTGTATCATAATGTCTTTTACAAAAAATATTTCTTTTGTCGAACATAGTTTTTATGGATAAATGGTGTCCCATGTTTGCACTAAATAATTCGTTGTAATAGAGAGGCAGGTGTTTAAAAAAATCTTCAGTTCTATGGATTGGGAATTTTTTTACAAATGTAACATATGCCTTTAAGACATCCTTCCAGAAAGTATTTTTTAAACTTTTTATTCAAATTTAGTTGTATAATGCTCCTGTTGTTAATATCTTTCGAAGGTTTAATAGGGTATCTACTAACTGGAAGCATTTACTAATACTACTGGAATTTACAATATAAGATCTTAACCTCTTGACTTTTAATCTATGGATATATTGTTCAATATCAATCACACCAAGTCCACTTTCTCTATACTTTTTTGTACTAATATTTCTAGATTTACCTTCCCAAACACAATTTTACAAAATACTGTTAATAGCCTTGGTAGTTTTGTGTATCTGGAGTAGGAAGATTAATGAAACAAATGGTAAACAATGGCAAAAGTAAAGACATGACGACAGTTACCGGTATTTTCCAGTTTTTGTTAATTTACATCTTTTCCAGTATAGTATTAAGTTATTAAGTTTAGTTATTTTCGAGTTAAAATTTAAATTTGGTATATTTTCTAGAGATACATCAAAGTTTATTCCTAATACAGGAAATTGTGTTTCACCCCATTTTAATTTCCATTTTGTTTTTATTGCTCTGGTATTGTACTTCATTGATCCTGTCCAACAAAGTTTTATCAAAATAATTTTAAGTCATGAGATAATTGCAAATATGCCTAAAATTTCTAAGGCATTTTTAGTGATTGCTTTGATCCATCCATTAAGAGGGAGGTATCATCAGCGAACTGAGATATTTTATACTCTTCTCAATAAATAGTAATTCCTTTAATATTTTTAGAATTCTTTATTTTAAATGTTAATATTTCTGTCCATAAAATAAAAATATAAGGGGATATGGGGTCTCCTTGTCTACATCCACGTTTTACTGTGAAGAATTCTGACAAGAAACCATTTAGTTGAACACAGGCACTTGTATTATAAAAGAATAATTTCGTCCATTTAATAAATTTATTTCCAAAATTTAAGAATTATAATACCTGTTCGATGAAGTTTAAAGATAGTGTATCAAATGCTTTTTCAAAATCGATTAGCATTAATAATCCTGGTATTTGTTTATTTTCAGTGGTATTCATAATATCATATAGCAGTCTTGTGTTTTCACTAATATTTGTACCCTGAACGAAACTTTTAGTTGCTTCGAGGTGAAAGACATTGTAAGAAATAGAAGTCCTTGTAAATGGTGAGAATATAGGATCTTTTTAAACTTGAAAATTAGTTACATTTGCATTATAAAGGATAAACATTTTACATGGGTTTTAATGTTGAGGCTTTATGTGGGTTTTTTTTTAAAGTATTGCATAAGTTAAATTTAAACTTCACACATATGTTTCAAACAATTTTGTTTTCTCTTTCTCATTTACAAGTTGTTATCTAGAAATTTGGTACAATTGCTCAAGGTAAGATTTTCTGATACCCCATCATTCCAATTTGCTTGTGAATAATATAGAGGCTACAGACTTAATCCAATTTTAACCACATAGGTCTGAATGTCTCTCTGCATGAAATCTTGGTAAGTTTTTAGATAAAATTGTTTGTCACTTAGTCAACGTCAACTTTAATATAAAAAAAAAAACCTTGTTAATGCACTAGATGCTACATTTATGACCCTATCTACATTTAGTCAGAATGTTTGTCTTCGTGTAGTATTAGATGAGTTCATATTTGTAAGGTCAAAAAGTATGTCTCTATTTCAAATCCTAGAGAAACATTCTGAACATACTAGAAGCCTTATTTAAGACCCAATCTTTACCAAACTTTAGTTTGTAATTGGGTTTTGTGGGATCAAAAAGTAGGTAACTACAATGTAAATCAAATCACAGAATATCAATATGAACACCCTGAAGGCCACATATATGACCAATTCTTCACTAAACTTAAACAGATTGTTGGTTTGCATTAGGTCTTGGAGGAGATTGTAACTGGGCAACATGGGATAAAAAATAGGTTTAGCAGACCAAATAATTAAATAACCATTTTCTTACATTGATATGCAAAGGTGCCTAAGCATAATAGATTCAGCAAAAACATGTGCAGATCCTGATCAAACTGCCCCCAGCAAGGAGCTGGCAGATTTGGATCTGTGCTATTTGCCAGTTGTATAAATATGTCTTTAGCAAGCTGAGGGTTAAAGCATACTGGCAGCCAGGGTCCTTGGGTGAACGGCTCATCATGGCCCTTTTGTTTTAAATGTGAATAAATTGTGTGTGCTGCTTAATCAGAGGCTGTATCAATACTAGGCTCTTTCACAGCATACAGCATAAAACAAATGTACCAGTTAATCATGCAAATGTTAAAGAAAATGCTGCCCAAGTGGCCGTTATAACCTATGTAGAAAGTTTTATGCAAATTATACTTTGAATATTGACAGTAAAAATAATTGCAAAGTGTTTGTCCTTTCTCTGGACTGAGAAAGTAGAAATAGTCAAAGTGGATAGTCATCTGAATGTTAATTTTGGATGATTATTCATTGGAAATTTCAGCCAATTAAAATTCCTGACTTAATTTATGTGTCAATAGTTTTTATTTATACTTTATATTACATTTGTATTATGAGTTTAGTAAGATTTAAAAATGTGTGTGTAAAGACTTTATTACTGTGCTATTCACCAATAGAATAGATGGTTATTGTTTTATTATTGTATAACACATGTATGTTCCACAAAGCAGTCCTATGTAGCTTAAAAAGCAGTTTGTTAATGCAAATATAATATTAATTGATAATATGTGTTAAATATCAACCATTCAGACACACTGCTTATTTGAGACAGCTAGGGAGAGAACTAGGATGCATATATGATGCATCCTGATTTGTACAGATCTCACCTACTGGTAAAGGTTACTGTATTTAGAGCCAATAAACATGTTAGCATTGTTCCATTGTTTAACAGTTTATATACATACATATAAATATGCATACAATATAAAAAAGACATGTATACCCATATAATTACATTTTCATTGGTCACACCTGACCTGGGAAAGACAAAGGTTATAATGTGCCACCTCTCTGATCATTCTAAGCAAGCTGTAAGATATAAATATACACCCACTTTTTAATCATCTGATAAAGAAAAAACATTGCCAATGAAATTGTTCGAATTTTGGGGACAAAATTGTAATCACTATTTAATCAAATATAAAATTGTGTTAACTATCTATCACTACACTTAGATAAAACGTGAAAATGACTACCTAGATCTTGTTTTTAAGTTCATATTAAAATAATAAAAATTACAGTAGTCAGCCATAATAGATTTGCTTTAAAATTGTTTCATTAAAATAAGATACTTAAGTTTTAACTATTTTAGATGCTGATAATAATATTTAATAAATTCAATTAAATATTAAATGTTTAAATACATAACTAATTTTGCTGCTATAAACACAGTTGAGTTGCCAAGCACACAGTAATGCATTCTGTATTTAACAGTTTATGCAAACAATTATAAAGATTTACAGCACCTTACTTGGGGTGAACACCTTACTGGACATCTGTCACCCTACCTGTTTCATAAATTGACAGTTTTATGACCCAGGCCCCAAAATGCGGCTTTTGTAGGTTGCTAATTATTACCTCCACTAATTAGCCACAGGACTGTTACATCAAAGGCACCATGCACTTCTTTATAAGGTCTACACTTGAGATTACAAATCTACATCTAAAATCTGATGACCTTACTTGGCTTCACAGAATTTATCAACAAATAGGGCAAAGTCCATTCTGCCAGCACCAACGGCTAAACAATTATCATATTTTCGGAGAAAATAACATATTGACAAAACAATTTACCAAATGTTATTTTATCCTTAAAATAAGGGGCTTTTGCTCTATGTTCCAACAAGAAGCACAATGCTGCCCCCCTGAGAGCCATATGGTCTATAATGTAGGTTCTAATTTGTAAAAAAAGAAAATAAATTGGCCCATGCTCATTGTCTTCTTGAACTGTCTATTTTCATATCCAATGTTCCTCATAGTGACCCATTCCTGAAGCATTTATGCTTACACAAACTGCTTATGAAAACATCGTGTCTGAAGTTAAACTATTTATTAAAAGGTTGTTGTAATGTATATAAGGTATGTAAAGCAAAGCCTAACATAATGTTAATTATGTATTTTTGTCTGAACAGATATTGAAGATGACTTACCAGAAGTATGCAAAACTAAAATCATGCCAGACATTGATGAGATGGCACTACTGGACAAAGAGGAAAATTCACAGAATGTACAGTAAGTGACACTTTATGAAACTCAAAGAATGTACAATAAGTGACACTTTGTGAAACTCACAGAATGTACAGTAAGTGACTCTTTATGAAACTCACAGAATATACAGTACGTGACACTTTGTGAAACTCACAGAATGTACAGTAAGTGACACTTAATGAAACTCACAGAATGTACAGTAAGTGACACTATGAAACTCACAGAATGTACAGTAAGTGACACTTTATGAAACTCACAGAATATACAGTATGTGTCTTTTTGTGAAACTCACAGAATGTACAGTAAGTGACACTTAATGAAACTCACAGAATGTACAGTAAGTGGCACTTAATGAAACTCACAGAATGTACAGTAAGTGACACTTAATGAAACTCACAGAATGTACAGTAAGTGACACTATGAAACTCACAGAATGTACAGTAAGTGACACTTTATGAAACTCACAGAATGTACAGTACGTGACACTTTGTGAAACTCACAGAATGAACAGTAAGTGACACTTAATGAAACTCACAGAATGTACAATAAGTGACACTATGAAACTCACAGAATGTACAGTAAGTGACACTTTATGAAACTCACAGAATATACAGTACGTGACACTTTGTGAAACTCACAGAATGTACAGTAAGTGACACTATGAAACTCACAGAATGTACAGTACGTGACACTTTGTGAAACTCACAGAATGTACAGTAAGTGACTCTTGATCAACTCACATATCACATAAGCATAACACCTATCTTAATGGGTACCAGTTCTAGATCCATGCCATGCAACTTGTGTACCCTTAATGGGCATCAGTTATAGGACCCATGCCATGCAGCTTGTGTACCCTTAATGGGCATCAGTTATGGAACCATGCTGTGGGACTTTTCTACCCTTAATGGGCATCAGTTATTTACCCATGCATTGCAGCTTGTGTCCCCTTAATGGGCATCAGTTATGGAACCATGCTGTGGGACTTTTGTACCCTTAATGGGCATCAGTTATTTACCCATGCCTTGCAACTTGTGTCCCCTTAATGGGCATCAGTTATTGAACCATGCTGTGCAACTTTTATAACCTTAACGGGCACTAGTTTTAGACTCATGCCATGCAGCTTGTGAACCCTTAATGGGCATCAGTTATGGACAACAGAAAGACCCGAAAGGTGTAGTCTACCAATCCAGATCAATAAATTGGCCCTAAATGTAACGTCTACACATGCCGTTCAACAGATTTGTTAAAACATATTTTCAATATATATTCAGTATGATGTACTGTTGCAGGAGCAGGGCAGTGACTTTAGATGACTCTCATATATCGTTCTCTCCACCACCACCACCCACAGAGACAAGTGGGGTGATGGGTAAAACTAAAAGGAAAAGAGTAAAATGGGGAGCAAAGAAAAGACAACAACAACTGCTCTCAGCTGCAAGGTAACATAATGTTTGTTGTTGTGATTTTTTTGGAAAAAACTCTAGAGCAGTGTTTAAAAATTGAATTTGCATTCTGCTATGCCCCATTAATAATGTAAATATGAAATATATATGAATATATAGAAATATACCATAAACATTGAGTGAGGATCTTGCTGTTTTTAGTTGTCAAGTATTTTGTAATGAACATGAAGTTTAAATAACTTCTATTTTCTTTTTTATATGTAAAATCAGTATTTATTTCCTACAGCTTGAATTTATTTTATGGTTAAATTCAGGGGGTGAGGTGGGGGGCTGTAGATTATGGTACAGGGCCTGACTCTTTTTCCATGCGATAAGCTTATTTTCTGTAAATGCCGATGTTTGTACCAATGTAGAAAAACTACTTTAAACATGTAGTTTTTAAATACTTCATGATATTTTCCAAAAATTTAAATTAGTTGTTTTTGCATTTGCATGCTTCAAAAATTATACACAAAATAAGAATAACTTCACCTCATCAAAATGAGAACCTTCTTGTGGAGACCCGAGAGGTCTTCCAGCTAACCTGTAGAGCGCTGGTGGTTCTACCCAGACATATGTCTGTGGTCTACATCCACCAATAATTAGCTAGACATAGCCAATATGACCTATATTATGCTAGTGCAATGATAAAGAACAAAAAAAAAACTGGAATAAGAATAATCAACCAATTTTCTCCAATTTAAATATTACAGACTTATTTTTATATTTGAGGATATTGGGTGTTAATGATGCACATTTTTGGAAAGATAATACTTTTAACAGAATCAGTAGTTCAATTTTCAGTCTACTTTATTGTTGTAAATGCAAATGACATATTGGTCCCTGTAAGGTCACTTAATATCCTTGTAAGATTATAACAAATATGATGCAGAGATCACTCTAGTTTTACATGTTGTAACAATCTTACTTAAACCTGCACTTACATCGTAATTTAAATCAGGGTTGTGATCTTTCCATGTATACACATATTTCCTCGGATTTGGGTCGGCCAAGGACCATTTATGCAATTTGTGTAAATTCCAGCAGAAAATTTTATGGTGGGTGTGTAAGGGGGGAAGCAGTCACCCCGGAATCGGTTGAAGTTCCTTATAGACGACAAGCAACCGATGAGAGGACAGAATTCTCCGAGGAACATTGTGATTGGCATAAACACAATTCAACATACCAAGCAGAACGATATGTAACACGCAGTTTCATTGGTTGTTATCCAACTGTTCATCCAATTAGAAAATCTGTCTCGGTGGCGACAAGCGACCGTCGAGAGGACAGAATTATCCGAGGAACACCGATTGGAGTAGACAGCAACATGATTAAACTAACGATTAGTAACACACAATTTCATTGGTAGTTACCTGACTGTTCATCCAATCAGAAAAGCCATAACTAACCAATAATGTGTCTGGTTAAGTTTTGATGGCAGCTGTTTAGAACTAAAAAATTATAGTGGAAAAAAAAATGTCAGATAATTGAGCATACAAACAATTCTCACTTAGCGATAGATGTAGATGCAGATTGTAAAAGAAAATTCAGATGGGAATGGGAAAAAGCTAGGATCTTTTTATGCTGAACTGCCCATGTTTTTATACAGGGTCTCTGGAAGAATTTAAGACCACTTTCTTAAAGCTGATAATCATTTTTTTCCGGGGGGGTGGGGGGGGTGTCTTGCCCCAAATCCCCTCACCAAAAAATTTCTTACCTTTTTTATGTCTGACTAATCACACCCCTGCTTAATTACTATTATTTCTCCTTTAGGAACATTATTTTCTTTTGATGTTGCTTCGTTACTCATGGTTGTTAAAGTCAAGGGGCCTTAAGTCTGAAACAACCTTAGACAAAACTCTCCCAATCTGCCTGACCAAGTACATGGGAGACACCGTAGGGCACATTGACTAGACCATGGAAGACACCATAGGCGACATTAAGTACATGGGAGACACCGTAGGGCACATTGACCAGACCATGGAAGACACCATAGGCGACATTAAGTACATGGGAGACACCATAGGCTATATTGACTTAGTACATGGGAGACACCATAGGCTATATCGATTATGTACATGGGAGACAACATAGGCTACATTGACTAAGTACATGGGAGACACCATAGGCTACATTGACTAAGTACATGGGAGACACCATAGGCTATATTGACTAAGTACATGGGAGACACCATAGGCTATATTGACTAAGTACATGGGAGACACCATAGGCTATATTGACTAAGTACATGGGAGACACCATAGGCTACATTGACTAAGTACATGGGAGACACCATAGGCTATATTGACTAAGTACATGGGAGACACCGTAGGCTACATTTACTAAGTACATGGGAGACACCATAGGCTTCATTGACTAAGTACATGGGAGACACTGTAGGCTACATTGACTCAGTACACAAGAGACACTGTTGGCTATATTGACTTAGTATGTGGGAGACACTGTAGGCTACATTGACTAAGTACATGGGAGACACCGTAGGCTACATTGACTAAGTACATGGGAGACACTGTAGGCTACATTGACTAAGTACATGGGAGACACTGTAGGCTACATTGACTCAGTACAGAAGAGACACTGTTGGCTATATTGACTTAGTATGTGGGAGGCACTGTAGGCTACATTGACTAAGAACATGAGAGATACCATAGGCTACATTGACTAAGTAGACAAGAGACACTGTTGGCTATATTGACTTAGTATATGGGAGACACAGTAGACTACATTGACTAAGTACAAGAGAGACACTGTAGGCTACATTGACTATGTACACGAGAGACACTGTAGGCTACATTGACTAAGTACACGAGAGACACTGTAGGCTACATTGACTTAGTACATGGGAAACACATTAGGCTATATTGACTCAGTACATGGGAGACACATTAGGCTACATTGACTCAATACATAGGAGACACAGTAGGCTACAATGACTTAGTACATGGGGGACACCGTAGGCTACATTGAGTAAGTACATGAGAGACACAATACATGAGAAACACAGTACATGGGAGTCTCAGTACATTGGAGACACAGTACATGATAGACTCAGTACATGAGAGACACAGTACATGAGAGACACAGTACATGAGAGACACAGTACTTGGTAGACACAGTACATGAGAGACACAGTACATGGGAGACACAGTACATGGGAGACACAGTACATGGTAGACTCAGTACATGGGAGACACAGTACATGGTAGACACAGTACATGAGAGACACAGTACATGGGAGACACAGTACATGGGAGACACAGTACATGGTAGACACAGTACATGGGAGACTCAGTACATGGTAGTCTCAGTACATGAGAGACACAGTACATGGTAGACACAGTACATGAGAGACACAGTACATGATAGACACAGTACATGGTAGACTCAGTACATGGTAGACACAGTACATGGGAAACACAGTACATGGGAGACACAGTACATGGTAGACTCAGTACATGATAGACACAGTACATGGTAGACTCAGTACATGAGAGACACAGTACATGGCAGACACAGTACATGAGAGACACAGTACATGAGAGACACAGTACATGGTAGACTCAGTACATGGGAGACACAGTACATGGGAGACACAGTACATGGTAGACACAGTACATGGGAGACACAGTACATGGGAGACTCAGTACATGGGAGACTCAGTACATGGGAGACACAGTAGACTACATTGACTAAGTACATGGGAGACCCAGTACATGGGAGGTACATTAGGCTACATTGACTAAGGACAATGGGGGACACCGTAGGCTACATTGGCTCAGTGCATTAGAGACTCTGTAGGCTATATTGACTTAGTACATGGGAGACACCATAGGCTATATCGATTATGTACATGGGAGACCCAGTACATGAGAGACACAGTACATGGGGGACCCAGTACATGGGAGACACAGTACATGAGAGACACAGTACATGGGAGACACAGTACATGGGAGACACAGTACATGGTAGACTCAGCACATGGGAGACACAGTACATGAGAGACACAGTACATGGGAGACCCAGTACATGGGAGACACAGTACATGGTAGACTCAGTACATAGTAGACACAGTACTTGGGAGTCTCAATACATTGGAGACACAGTACATGAGAGACACAGTACATGGGAGTCTCAATACATTGGAGACACAGTACATGGGAGACTCAGTACATGGGAGACTCAGTACATGGGAGACACAGTACTTGGAAGGTACATTAGGCTACATTGACTAAGTACATGGGGGACACCGTAGGCTACATTGGCTCAGTGCGTGAGAGACTCTGTAGGCTACATTGGCTAAGTATATGGGAGACACGGTAGGCTACATTGACTAAGTGCATGGGAGACACCGTAGGCTACATTGACTAAGTGCAGGGGGGGCAACATAGGCTACATTGACTAAGTGCATGGGAGACACCATAGACTACATTGACTAAGTACATGAGAGACTCTGTAGGCTACATTGACTAAGTATGTGGGAAACACAATAGGCTACATTGACTAAGTACATGGGGGACACATAGGCTACATTGGCTCAGTGCATGAGAGACTCTGTAGGCTACATTGACTAAGTATGTGGGGGACACCATAGGCTACATTGAATAAGTGCATGGGAGACACCATAGTCTACATTGACTAAGTGCATGGGGGACACCATAGGCTACATTGACTAAGTACATGAGAGACACCGTAGGCTACATTGACTTAGTACATGAGAGACTCTGTAAGCTACATTGACTAAGTACATAGGAGACACAGTAGGCTACATTGACTAAGTATGTGGGAAACACAGTAGGCTACATTGACTAAGTATGTGGGAAACACAGTAGGCTACATTGACTAAGTATGTAGGAGACATAGTAGGCTACATTGACTAAGTATGTGGGAGACACCATAGGCTACATTGACTAAGTATATGGGAGACACAGTAGACTACATTGACTAAGTATGTGGGAAACACAGTAGGCTACATTGACTAAGTATGTGGGAAACACAGTAGGCTACATTGACTAAATATGTGGGAGACACTATAGGCTACATTGACTAAGTATGTAGGAGACACAGTAGGCTACATTGACTAAGTATGTGGGAGACACCATAGGCTACATTGACTAAGTATATGGGAGACACAGTAGGCTACATTGACTAAGTATGTGGGAGACACAGTAGGCTACATTGACTAAGTATGTGGGAGACACAGTAGGCTACATTGACTAAGTGCATGGGGACACTATAGGCTACATTGACTAAGTGCATGGGGACACCATAGGCTACATTGACTAAGTACATGGGAGACACCATAGGCTACATTGACTAAGTGCATGGGGGGACACCATAGGCTACATTGACTAAGTGCATGGGAGACACCATAGGCTTCATTGACTTAGTACATGAGAGACTCTGTCGGCTACATTGACTAAGTACATGGGAGACACCGTAGGCTACATTGACTAAGTATGTGGGAGACACTGTTGGCTACATTGAATCAATGCCGCTGTCAAAAGCTTGCTTGTGAAGTTTTCATTATTTTTTACCTTAATGGAGCCATAAGTGATTGTTGCTTCACTATATGTGTTCATTTCTCTTATTGGGAAGTTTCCGGACAAGTGAGTGCTTTGGCCTAATTCTACTAGCTTACATGAATGTATTCTATGATTCTGTAAGCCAATGGTGACATGAGTGATAACAATTCAATGTAGTTATTCTTCATGTTTTATACACTTCCTTCATTGAACATTTTCTACTGGTTGAATCTGTCACAATTTTGCATAATGTTTAAGAGAAATGCAGGTGTTTTTTTTACATAAATGTGCATAAAATTTAAAAAAAAACAGATGCAATAATATTGCTGTATTAAAGTAATCTTTACTCAACACCTTTTTTTCTTACTTTTTACTGAACATCAATTTAAAAACAACTAATTTGACAATAAAATATGAGTACACATACCATTTATTAAAGAATCAATACAAGATTTGTCAACAGTTAACCAGATAACCAGCTTTCACACTTGTATCTGAAAAGCAGTTTGCTTTTTGGTCAACTCTATATAAGGCACATAACTTAAAAATAAATACTGTTATATGTCAGTCTTTGCTACATTTGGTTTCTGTCTCCCATCTATATATTGGCAATGTAATAAAAAAAAAAGATTGAAATGTTTGATGTGAAAAAATATGTTGATTAACCAATGTTGTTAACTTTGTGATAAATATAAAGAATAACTAGAATTGGACACTGCTTTCTGAAAAAACAATGTCTTGATACATTATCAGCATCATGTAGCATTTGGGGTTTGCTTAAATTCATCTACTGTTATGTTAATTAATCTCAATATGCATGCTTTATGTTTAATAATGAAAACCTATCATCCAATCTTGTTTATACCTGTAAGTTATTATGAATAAAACATCTGTAACAATCCATTTTAAAAAGGGATTATCAGTATTTGAAATTGTCTTATAGTAGAGTGTTGTTAAAAAAAAGAAGATTGATAAACAGAAGGTAGTTCCATTTACTGAACTGACTTTTTCTCAGTTTCTATCACCTTGAACATTTACAGAATATAAGTATATCTGCAGTGCATACTTTTGCCTTCAATTGTCAGACTTTAACTATGTCTATCCTTTGTTGAAGTTGCTTAGAAGAATAATAACTACACAACCTGTATGTTTGCTGTCATTGTCAGAAGTCAGCAGATTCTTTGTCACGTGACTAAGGTTGACTGAGCATTCAAGGATTTTGTGTCATTTTATTTTAATTATACCCCCACCACAAAATGTGTGTGGGGGGGGGGGAGTTATAATGGATTCGCTTCGTCGCGTCCATCCTTCGTCGGTCGGTCCGTCCGTTCGTCTCCATTATCATGTCTGCTCTATAAATCCTATATCTATTGAAGGATTTTCTTCAAACTTGACTGAAATGTTCACCTCTCAAAGGGGGATGTACAGAACCCATGTTGCCCATGTGTCAGCTCAAGGTCAAGGACACAATTAAAGGTCAAATATCAAACAATCAAATATTAGACATTATGTCGTGTCCGCTCTGTAAGTCCTACACTAATTGAAAGATTTTCTTTAATCTTGGCTCAAATGTTCACCTAAACAAGGGAATGTGCAGAACCCATGTTACTCTTTCGCCAGCTTAAGGTCAAGGTCACACTTGAAGGCCTAAAATTGACTTAAAAAATATTCTTAAATTTTAACATGTATTTGAATATTTCTGTAACTAGAAAAAGTATTTGCTTGAAACTTTAAATATATATGAAGTGTCACAATTAGGATATGCATGTCAAGTTTCATAACTCTGTATTGCATTTTGACAAAGTTATGCCCCTTTTAAGTCTTCAAATTTACATACAATCAAGTATTAGACAATATTTCGAGTCCGCTCTATAAATCCTATACTAATGGAAGAATTTTCTTCAAACTTTACTCAAATGTTCAACTCAACAAGGTTATGTGCAGAACCCATGTTACCTTTGTGCCGGCTTAAGGTCAAGGTCACACTTGAAGGTCAAAATTGACTTAGAAAATGTTCTTAAATTTTAACATGTACTTCAATATTTCTGAAATTAGCACAGGTATTTGCTTGAAACTTAAAAAATATATGACGTATCACAAGTAAGATATGCAGGTCAAGTTTCATAACTCTGTATTGCATTTTGACAAAGTTATGCCCCTTTTTAAGTCTTTTAATTTACTTACAATCAATACTAGACAATAAATTGTGTCTGCCATATAAATTTTATACTGATGTAAGTATTTTCTTCAAACTTAACTCAAATGTTCACCCCCACTGGGCAATGTGCAGAACACATCTTACCCTTGTACCAGCTTTGTCAAGGACATTGGTGGGGGTATGAATCGCATTCAGCGATAGTTCTAGATAAATATGTCATAAACAGACTATTTTCTGATTGATCTAGTAAGTGTACCTTCTAAGTATAATAAAAGTTGAATAACGGTTCCTTGTAAAAACAATTATGAGTCAGAATCTTTTGTTGTTTATGCTGGTTTACATTGTCATCTCTGGACCCAATTAAGCCACTTATTATCCTGGATAGCCCCCTTAAGTTTTTATGCTCCCCGAAAAAAAATTCAGGGGAGCATATAGTCGCCCTTTTGACCTTTTGTCTGTCCATCTGTTGCACTTTTGTCTAGTCTATATCTGTATTTAGGTCTTTGGTAAAGTTTACACCATATATCTATGTTCAGGTCTTTGATAAAGTTTACTCCATATATCTATGTTCAGGTCTGTGGTAAAGTTTACTCCATATATCTATGTTCAGGTCTTTGGTAAACTTTACTCCATATATCTATGTTCAGGTCTTTGATAAAGTTTACACCCTATATCTATGTTCAGGTCTTTGGTAAAGTTTACACCCTATATCTATGTTCAGGTCTTTGATAAAGTTTACACCCTATATCTATGTTCAGGTCTTTGGTAAAGTTTACACCCTATATCTATGTTCAGATCTTTGGTAAAGTTTACACCCTATATCTATGTTTAGGTCTTTGATAAAGTTTACTCCATATATCAATGTTCAGGTCTTTGGTAAAGTTTACACCCTATATCTATGTTCAGGTCTTTGATAAAGTTTACACCCTATATCTATGTTTAGGTCTTTGATAAAGTTTACACCCTATATCTATGTTCAGGTCTTTGGTAAAGTTTACACCCTATATCTATGTTCAGGTCTTTGGTAAAGTTTACACCCTATATCTATGTTCAGGTCTTTGGTAAAGTTTACACCCTATATCTATGTTCAGGTCTTTGATAAAGTTTACTCCCTATATCTATGTTTAGGTCTTTGGTAAAGTTTACACCCTATATCTATGTTCAGGTCTTTGGTAAAGTTTACACAATATATCTATGTTCAGGTATTTGGTAAAGTTTACACCATATATCTATATTCAGGTGTTTGATAAAGTTTACTCCATATATCTATGTTCAGGTCTTTGGTAAAGTTTACACCATATATCTATGTTCAGGTCTTTGGTAAAGTTTACACCATATATCTATGTTCAGGTCTTTGGTAAAGTTTACACCATATATCTATGTTCAGGTCTTTGGTAAAGTTTACACCATATATCTATGTTCAGGTCTTTGGTAAAGTTTACACAATATATCTATGTTTAGGTCTTTGGTAAAGTTTACACCACATATCTATGTTCAGGTATTTGGTAAAGTTTACACAATATAGCTATGTTCAGGTCTTTGGTAAAGTTTACACCATATATCTATGTTCAGGTATTTGGTAAAGTTTACACCATATATCTATGTTCAGGTCTTTGGTAAAGTTTACACCATATATCTATGTTCAGGTATTTGGTAAAGTTTACACCATATATCTGTGTTCAGTTCTTTAGTGACCTAGTTCAGATTGAAATCTATCTCAAAATAAGCTGTTCTTCCTTTCATATTTTGCCATCCTTCTTTCTCTTATTGTGTCACTTCTGTTCATACTGTTATATTAATCTGAATGCCTTGGCTATTTTACTTTTGTAAATAGCTATTTCATTTCTTTAACAACATATGAACTACATCAAATATTGTTTAAAATGAATGTCTTTAACAGTGATCATTTTACCTTATTTTCTTACGAGTCCACAGGATGCACGTTTTCTGAAATAAAGAGTCCTGACAAAAACTAATGGGTCTCGATATTATGTTTACTGTTTATTATTTTAATTTTACCCAATCTTCCGTCTGCACCTTCACAATAACACAAACACTTATAAGTTTTTTAGTCGGTGTTGTTGAAATGTTATTTCTTAGTGTTGGCAACAGTGAATCATCAGTATCATTATTGTTTTCATCAGGTTCCTCGTCACTAACATTGCCAAAAAGTGCTGCCAGCATATGCTGTCTATTATTTAACTACGGACAACTTTTGGAGGCATTTCAAAAAACTCTTACGGACAGTTTGTTTATACGCAGACAAGTGTTTAATATAACCTCTTTAAAAGGCCTTTTTCCATTGGGTAACTGTCGAAATCAAACCAGTTGGATTATTTACAAATGTGTCCAGTGCGCATACAGATTTTACCCAGTGCGTATGAAATTTTGACTAAAATAGATATATCGTTTTATTGTATGCATGTTTATAATGGGAATTTTGGATTGATTTTTGCAAGGAGTCTAAATTGTATGTGTCCTTGCAGATTCAAGTATTTTTGGGGATGCAGAGGTTAATATGATCACTACTTTGACTTGTTGTATAAGATTATAGATACAATTTTAGCTCTCTATACAATGATTGTTTTACCTCTGTGTCCTGCATTCAGGATGCAATAATACTGCTGTGGATGCAGATTTTTATTTTATGTGTGTTTGTGGAACGCATGTATTTTACTAGTAGCGAGTCGAGTGTCGGACTGTCAAGAAGCATTTTGTATGTGAGTTCTGCCATTCGGGGTAAAATTACACTTGCACCATTTCCTCTCTTTTTGTTGTGCCTGTTAGGATTGGATAAACAGTTAGCAAATAACAAATATTTGTTGGGACATTTCCACAAATAAATGATGAGAAGGTAATTATATCACTTGCTTTTTAGCTCACCTGAGCACAACATGCTCAAGGGGAGCTTTTGTGATACCACTTTGTCCATCATCTGTCGTCAACATTTTAGCTTGAGACCACATTTATAGGCCAGCTGATTGTGTATAAAGTTGCATGCAGAGGTTTGGCATTTGTCCCTCATCATTCTGAATAATAAGGCCCAATTTTAAATAATGTTAGGATAGAATCATACTCATATGATAAAAAATAAATTATCCTCAGAACGCTGTTACGTGACCTGCAATTATTCCCCTGACCCCACCCTTACCTGTCAAATCCCACTCTCACTAAGAGCATAGTTTGAATGTCTGAATAGTTCATGTAGCTAATGTTGTCTTAACTCTGTTTTTAGTGACCTGGACCGTCAGATGTTTGAGATGCAGAGTCATCTAACAGCAGTGTCTTCTATCACCAGCCCTGATCAGGAGGTCTATGTAATTGACTCCAGTGATGAACTGACAGTGCGTCTGGAACTTATGGGAAAAATACAGAGATTTATTATTCAACATGTACGTAGTCAAATGTAATGCTGAAAAATCTGTATGCATGTCAGCAGATAAATCATCCAGCTATCAGAAGTAAAAAACTGTTCAGACAATTATTATTTTCTATGATTTTTTTACTAACAGCTGCTCCTGACAAACACCTGCCAATAGTGATCACCAATGATTTGATGGCAGTAACAAGATGAATATTGTAAAGCCATTGATTTTCGATTTGACAAACATAACAAATAGCTAAATCACGAATAAGGGCGTCAACTGTGTCTAACTTTGGACACATCTTTTGAATGGTTAGACTTGACCATGGATGATTCTGATGATAAATTTTATTAAAGTTCTGTGCAACTGATCTACAAAATATTGCAGAGGTTGTTGGTGAGTTCAACTTAGCAAACTGGTATTAAATTGAAACACAAACACAAAATAGATAAATACATAAATCGGCGATAAGCTGTATGACCTAACAAGTGTCAGTGTGCCATAAAACCCAAAATACAAAAAATAAGTATTTTAACAATCAGACACTGGAGGAAAATGGATACACATGCCACCTATGCCTTACAATATAGGATTGCCAATACTTGTACTTCCATATGTTTTATTTTAAAAGCATAATTGTCTGAATATTTGCAAACAGTATGTTCATTTATTATTAGTACTACAATGACGCTTTCATTATTCATACTGATCATAATCATCATTGTAATCTTGTAAATAAAGAGATTATGATATATTTATGAATAAAAACTATGATCAAGTAACATCTGACAAATATTTCAATGGATTTTGGCTTCACTCTTATTAAGAATGATGTGTGTGAAAGCTCGGTCAAATTGTATTTGTTCTTTTGTAAAGTTTTAGGTCTATATTTATTTTATAATAATATTATATAATACATAAATGCTTGCTTTTAGGTATTTCCCAGAGGTTTCAGTATGCTCAGAAATCATTGAAGTTATTATCCAAAATTTGTATTTGAAAATGAATATCTAAGAACAACTGAAGGAGACTTTGAGGCTTGCAAATAAGGAAACTGACTCCCTCCTCACACTGATCATTTTGATCTGTGCTACAGTTACCACTGCTGTCTTTAAAAGCATATGTCTTTTGGGAAAATTCAGTTTGTTTAGAGTCTACATTGAAATTGTTGACTGTGTAAACATCATGCAAATATGTTAAAAGCAATAATACCAAATTTTTTGTTGATATATTACCTAGACTTTATCATTAAAATAAAAATATAATGATATGATCACTTTAGAATATATTAAATATATAATGGTCACATTGAAATCTTGTTTGGCTGCCATTCTTTAGTACATTTATATTTAAGTATTCACATTTTGTGATTATTGTCCTCAGAAATGTGTCATGCCTGGAAAGCAGACAAGTGACAATCACTTTAAGTTCACTGATTATTACTTTATAGATAAGTTCTGCTCATATATTCATAACTGCTGTATTTGTAGGATGAACCATTTTCCAAGATAGTCTCACAGATTGGATCCCAGGAGTGTGTTAAAGATGGCTGTGTCATGTTAGTGTTGAAAGACAAAACATTGAGGCCTACTGATACGCCCGCATCGGTCAATCTACAGTTAGCAGATATCATACGTGAGTAGTGTATACTCTTGTCCATAAGGCAGTACTTTCCTACCTAAAGATATTGTATGTCAATAGTGTATATTCTGTCTGTAGGTTAGGTAGTCCTTTCCTACTAACAGATATCATACGTGTGTAGTGTATACTCTAGTCTATAGGTAGTCCTTTCCTACTAACAGATATCATACATGAGTAGTGTATACTCTAGTCTATAGGTAGTCCTTTCCTACTAACAGATATCATACGTGTGTAGTGTATAATCTAGTCTATAGGTAGTCCTTTCCTACTAACAGATATCATACGTGAGTAGTGTATACTCTATAGGTAGTCCTTTCCTACTAACAGATATTATATGTGAGTAGTGCATACTCATAGGTAGTCCTTTCCTGCTAACAGATATCATACGTGAGTAGTGCATACTCTATAAGTAGTCCTTTCCTTCTAACAGATATACGTGAGTAGTGCATACTCTATAAGTAGTCTTTTCCTTCTAACAGATATCATACGTGTGTAGTGTATACTCTATAGGTAGTCCTTTCCTTCTAACAGATATCCTATGTGAGTAGTGCATTACCCTGTCTATAGGTAGTCCTTTTCTTACTACAGATATCAAAAGAGTAGTGTATACTCTCGTCTATAGGTTAGTTTCCTTCCTTCTAACAGAATCCACACAAGAGTAGTGTATACTTAGTCTATAGGAGTCCTTTCCTAAAACAGATATTATTGTGAGTAGTGCTATACTCTATAGGTAGTCCTTTCGCTAACAGATATCATACGTGGTAGTGCGTACTCTATAATGGTAGTCCTTTCTCTAACAGATATCATACGTGAGTAGTGATCTCTAAAGTAGTCCTTTCCTTATAACAGATAACGTGAGTAGTGTAGACTCTAGTCTATAGGTAGTCCTTCTACTAACAGATATCATACATGAGTAGTGTATACTCTAGTCTATAGGTAGTCCTTTCCTACTAACAGATATCATACGTGTGTAGTGTATAATCTAGTCTATAGGTAGTCCTTTCCTACTAACAGATATCATACGTGAGTAGTGTATAATCTAGTCTATAGGTAGTCCTTTCCTACTAACAGATATTATATGTGAGTAGTGCATACTCTATAGGTAGTCCTTTCCTGCTAACAGATATCATACGTGAGTAGTGCGTACTCTATAAGTAGTCCTTTCCTTCTAACAGATATCATACGTGAGTAGTGCATACTCTATAAGTAGTCCTTTCCTTCTAACAGATATCATACGTGTGTAGTGTATACTCTATAGGTAGTCCTTTCCTACTAACAGATATCATATGTGAGTAGTGCATACCCTAGTCTATAGGTAGTCCTTTCCTTCTAACAGATATCACACAAGAGTAGTGTATACTCCAGTCTATAGGTAGTCCTTTCCTACTAACAGATATCACACAAGAGTAGTGTATACTCTAGTCTATAGGTAGTCCTTTCCTTCTAACAGATATCACACAAGAGTAGTGTATACTCTAGTCTATAGGTAGTCCTTTCCTTCTAACAGATATCACACAAGAGTAGTGTATACTCTAGTCTATAGGTAGTCCTTTCCTACTAACAGATATCACACAAGAGTAGTGTATAATCTAGTCTATAGGTAGTCCTTTCCTTCTAACAGATATCACACAAGAGTAGTGTATACTCTAGTCTATAGGTAGTCCTTTCCTACTAACAGATATCACACAAGAGTAGTGTATAATCTAGTCTATAGGTAGTCCTTTCCTACTAACAGATATCATACGTGAGTAGTGTATAATCTAGTCTATAGGTAGTCCTTTCCTAATAACAGATATCATACGTGAGTAGTGTATACTCTAGTCTATAGGTAGTCCTTTCCTACTAACAGATATCACACAAGAGTAGTGTATAATCTAGTCTATAGGTAGTCCTTTCCTACTAACAGATATCATACGTGAGTAGTGTATAATCTAGTCTATAGGTAGTCCTTTCCTAATAACAGATATCATACGTGAGTAGTGTATACTCTAGTCTATAGGTAGTCCTTTCCTACTAACAGATATCACACAAGAGTAGTGTATAATCTAGTCTATAGGTAGTCCTTTCCTACTAACAGATATCATACGTGAGTAGTGTATAATCTAGTCTATAGGTAGTCCTTTCCTAATAACAGATATCTTACATGAGTAGTGCATACTCTAGTCTATAGGTAGTCCTTTTCTACTAATAGATATTATATGTGAGTAGTGTATACTCTAGTCTATAGGTAGTCTTTTCCTGCTAACAGATATTATATGTGTGTAGTGTATACTCTAGTCTATAGGTAGTCCTTTCCTACTAACAGATATCATACATGAGTAGTGTATACTCTAGTCTATAGGTAGTCCTTTCCTACTAACAGATATTATATGTGAGTAGTGTATACTCTAGTCTATAGGTAGTCCTTTCCTACTAACAGATATCTTACATGAGTAGTGCATACTCTAGTCTATAGGTAGTCCTTTTCTACTAACAGATATCTTACATGAGTAGTGTATACTCTAGTCTATAGGTAGTCCTTTCCTTCTAACAGATATCACACAAGAGTAGTGTATACTCTAGTCTATAGGTAGTCCTTTCCTACTAACAGATATTATATGTGAGTAGTGCATACTCTATAGGTAGTCCTTTCCTGCTAACAGATATCATACGTGAGTAGTGCGTACTCTATAAGTAGTCCTTTCCTTCTAACAGATATCATACGTGAGTAGTGCATACTCTATAAGTAGTCCTTTCCTTCTAACAGATATACGTGAGTAGTGTATACTCTAGTCTATAGGTAGTCCTTTCCTACTAACAGATATCATACATGAGTAGTGTATACTCTAGTCTATAGGTAGTCCTTTCCTGCTAACAGATATCATACGTGTGTAGTGTATAATCTAGTCTATAGGTAGTCCTTTCCTACTAACAGATATCATACGTGAGTAGTGTATAATCTAGTCTATAGGTAGTCCTTTCCTACTAACAGATATTATATGTGAGTAGTGCATACTCTATAGGTAGTCCTTTCCTGCTAACAGATATCATACATGAGTAGTGCGTACTCTATAAGTAGTCCTTTCCTTCTAACAGATATCATACGTGAGTAGTGCATACTCTATAAGTAGTCCTTTCCTTCTAACAGATATACGTGAGTAGTGCATACTCTATAAGTAGTCCTTTCCTTCTAACAGATATCATACGTGTGTAGTGTATACTCTATAGGTAGTCCTTTCCTACTAACAGATATCATATGTGAGTAGTGCATACCCTAGTCTATAGGTAGTCCTTTCCTTCTAACAGATATCACACAAGAGTAGTGTATACTCCAGTCTATAGGTAGTCCTTTCCTACTAACAGATATCACACAAGAGTAGTGTATACTCTAGTCTATAGGTAGTCCTTTCCTTCTAACAGATATCACACAAGAGTAGTGTATACTCTAGTCTATAGGTAGTCCTTTCCTTCTAACAGATATCACACAAGAGTAGTGTATACTCTAGTCTATAGGTAGTCCTTTCCTACTAACAGATATCACACAAGAGTAGTGTATAATCTAGTCTATAGGTAGTCCTTTCCTACTAACAGATATCACACAAGAGTAGTGTATACTCTAGTCTATAGGTAGTCCTTTCCTTCTAACAGATATCACACAAGAGTAGTGTATACTCTAGTCTATAGGTAGTCCTTTCCTACTAACAGATATCACACAAGAGTAGTGTATAATCTAGTCTATAGGTAGTCCTTTCCTACTAACAGATATCATACGTGAGTAGTGTATAATCTAGTCTATAGGTAGTCCTTTCCTAATAACAGATATCATACGTGAGTAGTGTATACTCTAGTCTATAGGTAGTCCTTTCCTACTAACAGATATCACACAAGAGTAGTGTATAATCTAGTCTATAGGTAGTCCTTTCCTACTAACAGATATCATACGTGAGTAGTGTATAATCTAGTCTATAGGTAGTCCTTTCCTAATAACAGATATCATACGTGAGTAGTGTATAATCTAGTCTATAGGTAGTCCTTTCCTGCTAACAGATATCTTACATGAGTAGTGCATACTCTAGTCTATAGGTAGTCCTTTTCTACTAATAGATATTATATGTGAGTAGTGTATACTCTAGTCTATAGGTAGTCTTTTCCTGCTAACAGATATTATATGTGTGTAGTGTATACTCTAGTCTATAGGTAGTCCTTTCCTACTAACAGATATCATACATGAGTAGTGTATACTCTAGTCTATAGGTAGTCCTTTCCTACTAACAGATATTATATGTGAGTAGTGTATACTCTAGTCTATAGGTAGTCCTTTCCTACTAACAGATATCTTACATGAGTAGTGCATACTCTAGTCTATAGGTAGTCCTTTTCTACTAACAGATATCTTACATGAGTAGTGTATACTCTAGTCTATAGGTAGTCCTTTCCTGCTAACAGATATCCTACATGAGTAGTGTATACTCTAGTCTATAGGTAGTCCTTTCCTACTAACAGATATCTTACATGAGTAGTGCATACTCTAGTCTATAGGTAGTCCTTTCCTACTAACAGATATCTTACATGAGTAGTGTATACTTTAGTCTATAGGTAGTCCTTTCCTATTAACAGATATCATACATGAGTAGTGTATACTCTAGTCTATAGGTAGTCCTTTCCTACTAACAGATATCTTACATGAGTAGTGCATACCCTAGTCTATAGGTAGTCCTTTCCTACTAACAGATATCTTACATGAGTAGTGTATACCCTAGTCTATAGGTAGTCCTTTCCTACTAACAGATATCATACATGAGTAGTGTATACCCTAGTCTATAGGTAGTCCTTTCCTACTAACAGATATTATATGTGAGAAGTGCATACCCTAGTCTATAGGTAGTCCTTTCCTACTAACAGATATTATATGTGAGTAGTGTATACTCTAGTCTATAGGTAGTCCTTTCCTACTAACAGATATTATATGTGAGTAGTGTATACTCTAGTCTATAGGTAGTCCTTTCCTACTAACAGATATTATATGTGAGTAGTGTATACTCTAGTCTATAGGTAGTCCTTTCCTACTAACAGATATTATATGTGAGTAGTGTATACTCTAGTCTATAGGTAGTCCTTTCCTACTAACAGATATCTAATGCAATAATAATTGATGTCAACAAAATGATGTCATGATGACATCCTGTGTTTGAGCACAGAAATTTGCAATCAGTTGAATATTTGATTGTTTACAGCTGACACAATATGTTTCATTAAACCTTAAATGTGATATATTGGGGTAATGTTAGTAACTGTTTGTTGCCACTATGTCCTCCCTATTTCCTTGCTACAAGTGGCTGAATTAGTACTGTAATTTACAGGACTGGTTAGTCTAGTTGCACATGTTATTGGCATGTCGTGACTGTCTTTATTTTAAAAAGTTAATAGCCCTCAATTTTAATGTTTAAGTAATGTTAGTCTGCACTTTCTATGCCCCGAAGTCAGGCATATAGTAGTCAAACCTTCTTTCAATCTGTCCCTCCATTTCGTATGTCTATCCAATATTTATGTCTGCTCAATAACTCCATCATTCCTGCATGGATTTTAAAATGGCAAAAATGTCAAACGCTTGAAGACGACCTGTCGCGCATAAGACTCAGGTCCGTTATTCAAAGGTCAAGGTCTTACTTAAAGGCCAAGGTCATAATTCCTAGAAGTGCACTGGTGGTCGTGTCCGCTCAGTAACTCTGTCATTAATTGAGGGATTTTAAATTAACAAGAAGAAATGTCAAACACATAAAAAAGGATGTGTCGCGCACAAGACCCAGGTCGGTTACTCAAAGGTCAAGGTCACACTTACAGATCAAAGTCATAATCCTTGGTAGTGCAATGGTCATCGTATATTCTCAGTAACTCTGTCATTTCTTGAGGGATTTTGAAACAACCTGGCAGAATTGTCAAAAACATGAAGATGAAGTCACGCACAAGACCCAGGTCGGTTACTAGAAGGTCAAGGTCACTTTTACAGGTCAAAGTCATAATCACTTGCACAGGTGGTCGTGTCTGCTCAGCAACTCTGTCATTTCTTGAGGGATTTCAAAATAATCTAGCAGGAATGTCAAACACATGAAGATGCTGTGTCACGTACAAGACCCAAGTCGGTTACTCAAAGGTCAAGGTCACACTTATAGGGCAAAGTCATAATCTCTAGAAGTGCACTGGTCGTCGTGTCTGCTCAGAAACTCTGTCATTTCTTGAGGGATTTTGAAATAACCAGGCAGAAATGTCAAAAACATGAAGATGATGTCACGCACAAGATCCAGGTTGGTTACTCGAAGGTCAAGGACACACTTACAGGTCAAAGTCATAATCACTTGAAGTGCACTGGTGGTCGTGTCTGCTCAGTAACTGTCATTTCTTGAGGAATGTCAAACACATGAAGACAACGTGTCTCGCAAGAACCAGCATATTGAGATGATGTGACCCAAGTTTCGCAGCCAGTAGACCTATCATGATAGTGCGTTTGCCTATTAAAAACAAATGATAGGAGGTAAAAATATCAATATAGTTATGTACATAAATCTAATGTTGTTGTCTTGTTAATAATGCAAATTCCTCCATGACAATTACAAAATTTGCTTTACTGGACATGACTTCGTGGGCATATGTCTGTTTACAACATTTCCTGTTCTTAGCTACTATTTGACAGATTTTTCCTTTAACTTCACAACAAATGTACACACCAAGCTTCTTTCTCACAGTATAAGCATGTCTTGCATGCTTCAATTTTTACTGAGTTATGGACCATTGTCACTTTTTAAATATATTGTGTCTGATCTTTTTGTTAGCAATGATTGATTCAATTTTCTTAGGCTTGCTGTACAATTTAAATTGTGTATGTCCCATTTATAGTTTAATTGAACTTTGATTGCAGTATTTCTTACAAAACATGTGTCTGGTTTAAATAAGATTTCCCCAGAGTGTCATTGCATGTTATGACAGGGAACAGTAACTGTGTCAAAGCAGGAGATATGCCATCATGTTTCATGGAAGTTGTTGTTGCTTTAACTTGTACCTATACAGCATAAGGTGACAAAGTTTAAGTAATATAAAATTGGCACACCCTTTAGAGCTGACACCAGAAATGTTATTCTCTTACTTTTTTAATATTTTATGTTTTCTTTCAACACATCAAGATGTCGTTTTGTTTGCATTGTGAAAAACATGTTCAAATCTTCAATGTTGAATATCTGCTTTATTATGCAAGTGCTTTGCTAGTTTTTTTTAATCTTATGAAACTTATTTATATTTGCATTTTTGTTGGACCAATCAATACAAGCTGTGCAACTTCCTTCCTAGAAATAATTTTTTTATAACATTCTTCATGTATAAAATTTGTTTCCTTTTATATACACAGAATGTCACATAGTGAAGAATGATGGTGATGTGCTGAATGACAGCTGTAATCAAGATACGACAACTGGGACAACCATTGAACTGGTAGTACAGTGTCAGACATCACGCAGACCTGAGAATGTAAGAGCTGACCCAGTAAGTATTTTGGTCTGAGAAAGGGCACAAAGCATGACCTTCTCTAAGTTTGCTAGCCAAAACATTTATGTGGGTAGTTTTTTTTTTTTTTTACCCTAGTTGTTTTGATAGTTATAACTAGACATGCATCCAGGGTCTTTCTCCCCAAATATAGCTGAAATTTGGCATCATCCAGGCTCATTCTTCTCCAATAAAGCTAAAAGTTGCATCCCGGCTCTTTCTCCAACAAAATAACTTAAAGTTGCCATCGTCTGGGCTCTTACATCCCACCTACGCCCCATATAACAGAAAGTTGCCATCAACTGGGGAATTTATCCCCCAATATTGCCAAAAGTTACCATCATTCAGGGTTTTTCTCAGGGGAAAGTTGCCCTTATCTGGAGAGCTGTTCCCACCAATATGAAAATTACCATTATCTGGGAAGTGGAGAGGGGTTCCCACTAAAATGAAAGTTGCCATTATCTGGGGAGCGGGGAGGGGTTCCCACTAATGTGAAAGTTGCCATTATCTGGGGAGCGGGGAGCTGTTCCCAACAATATGAAAGTTGCCATCTGGGGAGCGGGGATGGCTTGCCACTAACATGAAAGTTGCCATTATCTGGGGAGCGGGGAGGGGTTCCCACTAATATGAAAGTTGCCATTATCTGGGGAGCAAAGGGTTCTGACCAATATGAAAGTTGCCATCATGCGGGGAGCAGTTCCTGCCAATATGAAAGTTGCCATTCTCTGTGGAGCGGGGATGGCTTGCCACTAATGTGAAAGTTGCCATTCTCTGTGGAGCGGGGATGGCTTGCCACTAATGTGAAGGTTGCCATTATCTGGGGAGCGGGGAGGGGTTCCCACTAATGTGAAGGTTGCCATTATCTGGGGAGCGGGGAGGGGTTCCCACTAATGTGAAAGTTGCCATTCTCTGTGGAGCGGGGATGGCTTGCCACTAATGTGAAGGTAGCCATTATCTGGGGAGCGGGGAGGGGTTCCCACTAATGTGAAAGTTGCCATTATCTGGGGAGCGGGGAGCTGTTCCCACCAATATGAAAGTTGCCATTATCTGGGGAGCGGGGATGGCTTGCCACTAATGTGAAAGTTGCCATTATCTGGGGAGCTGGGATGGCTTGCCACTAATGTGAAAGTTGCCATTATCTGGGGAGCTGGGAGGGGTTCCCACCAATATGAAAGTTGCCATTATCTGGGGAGCGGGGAGGGGTTGCCACTTACATGAAAGTTGCCATGATCTGGGGAGCAGGGAGGGGTTCCCACTAATGTGAAAGTTGCCTTATCTGGGGAGGGGGAGCGTTCCTACTAACATGAAAGGTTGCCATTATCTGGGGAGCGGGGAGGGTTCCCACCAATATGAAAGTTGCCATTATCTGGGGAGCGGGTAGGGGTTCCCACTAAAATGAAAGTTTGCCATTATCTGGGGAGCGGGGGAAGGGGGGTTCCACTAATGTCTGGGGAGCGGGGAGGGGTTCCCACTAATATGGAAGTTGCCATTATCTGGGGAGCAAAGGGTTCTGACCAATATGAAAGTTGCAATCATGCGAGGAGCAGTTCCTGCCAATATGAAAGTTGCCATTATCTGGGGAGCTGGGATGGCTTGCCACTAATGTGAAAGTTGCCATTATCTGGGGAGCTGGGAGGGGTTCCCACCAATATGAAAGTTGCCATTATCTGGGGAGCGGGGAGGGGTTGCCACTTACATGAAAGTTGCCATGATCTGGGGAGCAGGGAGGGGTTCCCACTAATGTGAAAGTTGCCATTATCTGGGGAGGGGGAGGCGTTCCTTCTAACATGAAAGTTGCCATTATCTGGGGAGCGGGGAGGGGTTCCCACCAATATGAAAGTTGCCATTATCTGGGGAGCGGGTAGGGGTTCCCACTAAAATGAAAGTTGCCATTATCTGGGGAGCGGGGAAGGGTTCCCACTAATGTGAAAGTTGCCATTATCTGGGGAGCGGGGAGGGGTTCCCACCAATATGAAAGTTGCCATTATCTGGGGAGCGGGGAGGGGTTCCCACTAATATGGAAGTTGCCATTATCTGGGGAGCAAAGGGTTCTGACCAATATGAAAGTTGCAATCATGCGAGGAGCAGTTCCTGCCAATATGAAAGTTGCCATTATCTGGGGAGCGAGGATGGCTTGCCACTAATGTGAAAGTTGCCATTATCTGGGGAGCAAGGGGTTCTGACCAATATGAAAGTTGCCATCATGCGGGGAGCGGTTCCTGCAAATATGAAAGTTGCCATTATCAGGAGAGCAGAGAGTGGTTCCCACCAGTATGAAAGGTCTTTCCCACTCTGTGTAGTTGTTTCTGTGTCCTCTGTGTTGTTAATTTTTTTATGGATAATTTTATGAAACAACAGCAGTCTAGCTTCCTTACAGGTTTTTTTAACAGATATCTATTTTAAACAGATGTCTATTCCAAGGTTGAAAACAAATCTGTTACGCTGGACCTGTTATGATTACGATTTTTAGCTCACTTGAGCTAACATGAAGACTGTGTTTATTAAGTGACAACATCTGTTTTCCTACTCTGATATCTGTGACATCAGCATCTGATGCAAGAGCAATGTAAACAATAAAGATAATGTTTCAGCTGATCAAGAAAATAGCCCTAGAAAATACTGGTTAAGGAAAAATCAAATGAAATAATTTTTACAAATAAATCAGGGGCATTTAAACTATGGATATTTTGCCTCAGGCTATTATTTTGTTTATATCATCATATTTTGTTTAAAAGATTCTGTATAGAGCTTAACATAACATTTTTGTCATTTACATAATTAAGTAAATATTCTGTCAGATTATGCAAACAACATCCAGCCAAAAAAAATAGGAGTCCTGTTGTTACCTTCCAGTATGTAAGATCTGTAATATTCTAATTCTACAGGCCAATTAAAATATACTGGTAAGTGGGCCAAGTGAAGGCATGCCAATCAAAGACAAATTAATAAACCTGCCTGATCAGGTGCACGATGATTGGATCTGATTGACAATGTGGTATTTATTCATTCTGATAAATGTGGTGGGATTATGTAAATAGGGTGATGATGGCAAGGGGTTCATTGGAGATTTTTAGCCAGACACAAACTTGTACTGACACTAAATACTATAAAATCAAATACAGAATAGATAAATTCAAGAAAATCTTTATAGTAATTTTTGCTTGTTCTATGCTATTACTTCAACTGTTTCCCAAATTGCCCGCACCATACTTTAAGACTGGTTTTATCAGGGTTCAAGTATTTATTTTGGTTCTACCCAGATAGTTGTCTGTAGTATTCCTCCACCAAAATATCTGGACATCACTATAATGATCATTATTGGTCACTGCAATGTATCTCAGAAACAAAACAAAACAAATATATTTTGAAAGAATACCCTTAAGCTGACATTATGTTTATTAGACTTCCTTCATAATTCCATTGATCATAACTTCTTAGCAGTCCCCATTCTGAAATACAATAAAATCAGTTTTATTGTGTATTTTCATACCAGTTTGTTCACTAACTTTATGTTTACTAATTTAACTATAACTGTTATTTAATTGCTGTGTCGGCACAGTAAGGGACATCATCTATGAAAAGAATCCATATAGTATCTGGTATATGTTTGGTTATGGAAATGCCACAATGCTGTTTGTTATGAATAAAGAGAGACACCTCCCTATTTATAAACAGATTAAAGACTATCATGCATGGTTTTATCCTCTTGTTTTGTCCCAATGTTACACTTAAAGCTTCAGTAGCATTGTTTTTATTTAAACAAAACTGTCTGTAAAGATTTGAATACAAAAAATCCAAAACATTCCTTTTATAGAAATAATTTATTCCAAATGTTTTAAAATAGTTGTGATGTAATAAACCATTGTATGCCTTCTGGCAGTCCACATATAAAATACAAAACTGTTGGCCAGGTTTAGATTAAGATTTCCGAATTATACTCTGAAGAGCGGACATAATTATTTTCTACAGTGGAATATCCGTTTTGAAAACCAGATTGTGACCCAATAAGCTTACTAAAAGTTTTAGACCAAGTTACCAGTCTTAAATTTGTCTTGGTATAATCATGTGTAATAAAGTACACAGCCTTGAGATAATCATGTGTAATAAAGTACACTGCTTTGGGATAATCATGTGTAATTAAGTACACTGCCTTGTGATAATCATGTGTAATAAAGTACACAGCCTTGGGATAATCATGTGTAATAAAGTACACTGCCTTGTGATAATCATGTGTAATAAAGTACACAGCCTTGGGATAATCATGTGTAATAAAGTTCACAGACTTGGGATAATCATGTGTAATAAAGCACATAGCCTTTAGATAATCATGTGTAATTAAGTGCACAGCCTTGAGATTAACATGTGTAATAAAGTACACTGCTTTGAGATAATCATGTGTAATAAAGCACATAGCCTTGAGATAATCATGTGTAATAAAGCACATTGCCTTGAGATAATCATGTGTAATAAAGCACATAGCCATGAGATAATCATGTGTAATAAAGTACACAGCCTTGGGATAATCATGTGTAATAAAGTACACAGCCTTGGGATAATCATGTGTAATAAAGTACACAGCCTTGGGATAATCATTTGTAATAAAGTACACAGCCTTGGGATAATCATGTGTAATAAAGTACACAGCCTTGGGATAATCATGTGTAATGAAGTACACAGCCTTGGGATAATCATTTGTAATAAAGTACACATCCTTGGGATAATCATGCAAAACTACCAGTAAATAGGGGAAAATCTATGATCCTATGCTTTTCAGTTCCACAGAAATCTTACCCTTATTTATGTTAGATAAATGAAAATGTCACATGCTTGTTTAAGATGCTTAAAAGTACCCATGAAGAGCCCTTAATTTATATCTGAAAAATCAGCTGGAGTTGGTCTTAACATGTATCAACCGATTCTTATTTGTGTAGTTCTTTCTTCATTACAAGTTTTTTAGGTGGCTCCACATTAATTACATTCAGACTATGTGTGTTTAAAAGATAAAAATCATTAACAATGAAATAGTTATATTCAATTTAGTTTCCTATCCATTGGTTATGGCATGATATAAATTGTTATACATATATGCAAAATGCTTGCCACTTTTAAACCAGTCACCTGTAACTTAACTTTATAGTTAAAAAAAATTGCCATGATAGGTCATTTAAACTCAATATTTTTGGCTTGTTGATCAATGTTTATAATAGATATAACTTGTGACAATAGTTTGCCATTATGAGATGATGTGTTGTGTGCCCAAACCCAGAACCCAATGCTTGCTCATAGCTCAATATCACACTGAGGTAAAAAAACAAAAAGTGCTTCTTAGTTTTCATTGCAGGCTCGTCATGTTGCCTTTGGGCACCTAGACTAGTTTTTTATATATGTGATAAAAAGTATTTAATGTCATTATTTACAAATATACTTTTATATATAATCGGATTGACTTGTATTTTTAGGACCAACCCTTGTCATATGTGATGAGAGAATATGCTAAACGTGTAAACAAAGACCCGACGCTGCTCCAGTTTTACTTTGATGGTGATGTTGTGACTGGCTGCCAAACAGCTATGGATCTGGGCATGGATGATGGAGACATTCTGGATGTGAGAGAGCAGGAGGTAACACTCATCACATGATCCTGGCTCCTCACCATTGTAGGCACACATCATCACACCTCAACATTAGGAGTGATCCTAAGGAGTTGTTATATCAAGGAATATCATAGTTCTCAGTTAAATCCTTTATTGTCAGAATCAGCCCTGAGCATGCACAGTCGGAAGAGACATAAAGGGCATAACTATGGTTAAACCTGGGAACTATACAATGATAGTCTGGAAATTTTCCAACTCAGGTAATACTGACTTGTATTTAGAAGTTAGACTTGGTTCTCTTGTGTCAACTGGCATGTCATGACTGGACAAATCTTGCAGAAAATAAGTCAAGTTGAAATAATTGCCTTCACTTTAGAGTTCATCTTTGTGGCATCTTAAAGATGCTGGATCAAATAGTTTTATTGGAATGCCATTGTTTAATTTAATTGTTTGACTTGTTTTATCAAAATGTTGACAATATTTTTAGCCAAACATGGCTACATTGTTTTTATACTTTTTCATGTCGAATTAATTTATGGCATTTTCATTTGTATGTTATTTTTGTGTGTATTGTCTGTCCTGTACATTTTGAATGACAAGGCAATACTCAATTTACAGTTTCTTTATTTTGAAACTGTATTTGTTTTGCATGACATGTACATTGCTAAATCATGATATGCTGTGTATATGTGGCTTGTTCTATGTTGAAAGCTGTATGTGTACCATAGTTAATAAAATGTAAATAATCTTTTTTTATATATTATTTTCCTGCTGGAAGCGATATTCTTGAATATAAATATTCTGAAACAGAAATATTTACTATTAATTTGATTTAATGAATGGAATTTTACACAAAACAGCAAAAGGTTGATATCTCAAATTTAGTAAGTATCAGTAGGAAATGTGATATGTCACTGTATTTTCACCAGCTCCAGATAACTCAAGGTAGAGGGTCTGGCTTAATAAGAATGTTCATGGAAGATAAATTCCAATGGGAATTACTAGCTGATAATTTCTATCCGATGATCTCTTTATCAGCCTGTTCGTCCCTGCCCCATACGTACGGAAACTTGTGCATCATTGCCATCTGACCAGTCACCTTTTTTCCACACCACAGCTTGGAGAGGATTGAACTTTCATCATTGCAGTACTGGCCCGTTTCAAATGTGAAACATTTTACATTGAGCAGACCAAAGAAAAGCTTGCCCACGGTGTTTGCTGTGGGAGTGTTCACATCCTGCAGCAAGAAAGATTGAAAAAGGCTGAATAAAAAGCTGAATGGAAATGGTACCAGTGCTGACATTGTCGCTTAAGAACATTGTTGGTACTGGGTTGTGATCTCCTCCCATGTGTTACATTTCACCACTGCCATCATGAAAAGCACACAACTGTAATATAGATCATGCTTGTGTTCTCAATGGTATCATCTTGTTCATCTTTTTTTTTTCACTGAGGCAGAGGTTACTGTGATCTGAAAAGCAAGTGTTTAAGTCAATATTAACCAAATGTTCAATGAAAGACTGGTGATTTGAGTGTTTTACTTTGTCCTGATGGTTGGAGTCAAACAGTCCTTGTCTGTCGAATAACCCTGTTAAATAGAAAATTTTCTTACTGATGTCCTATTACAGACCGAGACTAATACAGGTCAAACTGTGAGAAAAGCAGGTTTCACAACATTTAGTTTCTGCAACAGTTCTACCACTTCAGAGAAATTTAACTGAGAAAGAGTGGGAAAGGTAGTTTTAGTGAAGCATGTAAAAATGCAACTTTGATTATGTATTGAACTTCATCTTTGTGTAAGTGCATACACAATTTCTCCTTTGACCCTTTACTGGCAAAATATGTTTTCAGTATCTACTCTCACTATCATTTGCAGACTACTTGTTGCTAAGGTAAGTAGAGGTACTGCTTGAGATTGGAGACAGCAGATCCTTATAGAAGTGGGCTACAATTGACACTGGATTGACTTCAACAAGCCAATGTCTGATTGATATTTCCTTGCATATCATATTTTGAATATAGATTGTTGATGTTACCTTGAGGCAGTTGAAGAGATGCCTGTCACACTCACAGTGACTGATGGTCCATGGAAATGCATTGTAGTAGTGGTACTTGCTCTCAAACCGGTCGATATAGTACGGACAATGGTCATGCGTGCGGCAACATGCATCTGTTTTCGCGTAGACACCTGGTTGTAAATTGTAAGTTATATGTGTTAGAATTTTTTACAAATTATCTTGCTCAATTTATAGATCACCACCGGCAAACACTTTAAGCACAATATCCTTGGTATAAGCTACAAACTTGTTCAATAAAGTATGTACATTGATCTTGCACCAATAGTTAACGTTATTGCTTTGATTTGAGATTTTTTCTTAAGATGTCTTAAGGGAAAAATGTCCTGTTGATTTACAGATATAAGAAATATTGCACTGCTGATACCACACCTAGGTCTGTCATGGACAGGGCGTTGTTCTCGTAACCACACCATTTAGTTCCAGGGAAGATAGCCATGTGGGCCATGTTGCCTTCTGGACTGCCTGTACCAAAGTCACCACTGAATGGCTTACCCTTAAACAGGAAATGTCATAGTCTAAACAGCAGTACCTCTCTTAGCCGAAAAAATCAGTTAAAACTTTCTGTAGAGGTTATAGATTTAATGTTCTTATGGGGCAAACGTTAAGTACTAAAAAATGTCTGCTTTGTAATAAACTCTGTATAGCTCATGATTGCCTTTGACTATGCAATGTTGTCTTCTTGGCAACTGTATCAATCAATCAGAGGCAATTATGAACTAAGCTATTTATGGCTTCCTTGATTTATTAGTATGACGCTCTTATTTATTTTTGATTTGGTCACTTTCCTTTCTGTTTTACCTTATTTGACTTCACATTTGTTTTTTTACATAGAACTTGTTTTCGTTTCCTTTCGTTCTCTTTTTGTATTTCTACTTTTTTTATTAGCTCAATGTGAGCTATTGTAGTCAAGTACTGTCCTGCGGCAAACATCACCCATTCATCAACATTCTTTTAACATCTCCTCTGTAACCCCTCGGGCCAACTTCAACAGAACTTTTTCAGAAGTTTCAGCAAGCAAGGGGAACAACAATTTGTTTCAAGGAATTTTGATTGGTCAAAAAAGCATTGTTGCCAGGGGCTTGGCCATTTTGCATTTGGGGCTAAATAGGAAAATCCTGTCAGAAACTACAAGAGCTAGAGCATTGATATTTGGTATACATATTCCTTTTCTGGCCCCTTATCAAGATTGTTTAAAACATTTCATCCGTCAAAACACATGGCCATCAGGGTCGTGGCTATTTTCCATACATGGTTACCGGTAAATAGAAAAATTATGGTTATAAAATAAACAAAAAACTACAACAGCTTGAGTCTTATTTACTATACATGTTCCATGAGTGGACCTATATCAAGATGGTTCAAAGAACTGGGATCCAACATGGACACAAGAGACATGGCCATTGTCTGTATATCGCTATTAGGAAAACATTTGAAAATCTTTTGGTAAGAAACCCCAAGAACTGATGCCTTGTTACTTAGTAAACATGATCCTTGGGTGCCCTGTACCAAGTTTTTTAACATAATTTTGATTTGTCAATAAACGTGACTGCCAGGGGTGTGGTGATTTTCCCTATATGGCTTTATAGGGAAACTTAGAAAATCTTGTCAGAAACCACAAAAGATAAACTTTTATATTTGCTATACATGTTTCTTGGGTGACCCTGTATCATAATTTTGATCTGTCAGAAAACATGGTCCCTAGGGGCATTGTTCAAAGATCTTTAAAATTATAATAGTTAGAGCCTTGATTGTTTGGTAAACATGTTTTTGGCTGGGCCTCTATCAAGTGTGGTCAAAGAGTTTTCTTCCATAAAAAAGAATTGGGCCACCAGGTGTTTGGCCATTAGCCATATTTAGCCATGTAGGAAAAAATGGAACTAATTGTCCAAATGTTGGTTGCGTACATGTGTTACAATTATTCTAGTCTTTGGAACATTGCTTATATTCCTTGCTATTTTTAGCTCACCTGGGCACAACGTGCTCTAGGGGAGCTTTTGTGATACCGCTTCGTCCGTCGTCAACATTTAGCTTGTAAACACAATCAATCAATATTTGGTTTTGTTTACCCTCGCCCTAATTATTGTTATAGGGCGAGCATTAAAGTATGGGAGTTTAAAATAAAATATCACAGTATTATATTAATGGGTGAGGGTTGCCTAGTGTCTGGTAGATTAAAAAGGTAAACACACTACAGACCACAGTTTTTATCCAGTCTTCATGAAACTTGGTCAGAATGTTTGTCTGCATGGAATCTTGAATGAATTCGTAACTGGGTCACGTGGGGTCAAAAAGTAGGTCACTAGGTCAAATCTTAGAAAAAGCTTGTGAACACGCTAGAGGCCACATTTATAGCCCAATCTTCACTAAACTTAGTCAGAATGTTTGCATGAAATCTTGAATGGGTTCGTAACTGGGTCACTTAGGGTTAAAAAAAGTAGGTCACTAGATCAAATCTTAGAAAAAGCTTGTGAACACACTAGAGGCCACATTTATAGCCCAATCTTCATCAAACTTGGTCAGAATGTTTGTCTGCATGAAATCTTGGATGAGTTCATTATTGGGTCACGTGGGGTCAAAAAGTAGGTCAATAGGTCAAATCTGAGCAAAAGCTTGTGAACACTCTACAGGCCCCATTTATGGCCCAATCTTCACCAAACTTGATCAGAATGTTTGCCTGCATGAAATCTTGAATCAGTTTATAACAGGGTCATGTGGGGTCGATAAGTAGGTCACTAGGTCAAATCTTAGAAAAACCTTGTGAACACACTAGAGACCACATTAATTGCACAATCTTTACCAAAGTTGGTCAGAATGTTTGCCTGCATGAAATCTTTGATGAGTTCATAACTGGGTCATGTGGGGGTCAATAAGTAGGTCACTAGGTAAAATCTTATAAAAACTTTGTTAACACACTAAAGACCAAATTTATAGCCCAATCTTCACCAAACTTAGTCAGAATGTTTGTCTGCATTAAATGTTGGATGAATTCATTATTGGGTCACGTGGGGTCAAAAAGTAGGTCACTTGTTCAAATCTTAGCAAAAGCTTTTGAACACACTAGAGGCCCCAATTATGGCCCAATCTTCACCAAACTTAATTAGAATGTTTGTCTGCATAAAATCTTAAATGAATTCCTTATAGGGTGACGTGGGGTCAAAAAAAGAGGTCACTAGGTCAAAACTTAGAAAAAGCATATGAACACACTAGAGGCCACATTCATAGCACAATCTTCACCAAACTTGATCAGATTGTTTGTCTGCATGAAATCTAGGATGAGTACACTATTGGGTCACATGGGGTCAAAAAGTAGGTCACTATGTCACATTTTAGAAAAAACTTGTGAAAACACTTAGAGGCCACAATGATGGCCCAATCTTCACCAAACTTGGCCAGAATGTTTGCCAATACGAAATCTTACATATGTTTTGAAGTGGGTCATGTGGATTCAGTAGGTTACTTGGTAAAATTCTAGAAAATGTTATCAACCCAGTGGCCACATTAATGGTCCAATCTTAATCAGGTGAGCGATTAAGGGCCATCATAGCCCTCTTGTTTCTAAATGTCTACTGCACACAAGTGAGCGATAAAAGGCAATCATGGCCCTCTTGAATTTATTCAATATTTACTCAGCACATGACCTTTATCTCTCGTCCGATCGGGTGTTTATATTCTTTCGTTCTCCAACTGTTATACAAGAGTCCGGCATGTGTTGTATTTGATTTTGTGACGGTTGCATTTTAAGACACTGCTAACGTCACTGACAGAATGTTCCCGTCAGGTGATACTGATTTCAAGAAGCTCGTAGTAAATGTGTTGTAAATTCTGCTGGAGTGTTATAATGGCTGGAGTGTTATAATGGGTGATACAACTATCTATAGAACTGTGGGTGTTTTCATTCTGCTGGAGTGTTATAATGGCTGGAGTGTTATAATGGGTGATACAACTATCTATTAGAACTGTGGGTGTTTTCATTCTGCTGGATTGTTATAATGACTGGAGTGTTATTGCTGGAGTGTTATAATGGGTGATACAACTATCTATTAGAACTGTGGGTGTTTTCATTCTGCTGGATTGTTATAATGACTGGAGTGTTATTGCTGGAGTGTTATAATGGGTCACACACCTATCTATTAGAAATGTGGGTGTTTTCTTATTTAACGTTAGACCTGATTAGACCTTCAAAACTTAAAAGACCAGCCGTGAATACATGTATTATAATAAGTGTTTTCAAATTACAGTAGTGTGGAATATACTTTTGGACTACAGCTAGTATTTGGAGATTTATTTATATATTATCGCCATCTTCTAACATAATTTTAAATTTATAAATACATGGACTTTCACCAAGTATATTTACAATTTTGTTAGAACAACTTTGACATTATTTGGGATAAATGGTTAAATTTGTTCTGTTTGTTAAATATATGTAATAAATCGGAACGTGTTTGTTTAAAAAAAATATATAGTGTTGTAAAACTTGTTGCAGGTTGTTTGTTTTTTTTACTTTCTGTTGTGCCATTGATCGAATGCATCGTCCACACTTTTATACTTGAGTTAAGGTTCTGGACCTGTAACTAACTTCGGTAAACATCGGCACTCGGTATGATCCGGTTTCATTTGAATAGCATTCGTCGTCAAGTTACGTATTTGCTATTTTTAGTAATTTTTTACCACGTGACAGGGATTTTCCATGAAGTCATTGGGTTACCCATTTCTCCAAAATGGCGGAACCGGGAGCTCAACATCGTGATCGTCGAGGGCAATATTGTAAAAAAAAACTAAAAATAGTGGTTTACCGACAACAAAGTCATGTAAAGGGGTCAAAACTGTGAGGGACAACCACGTGCCACTAATACCAAAAGAGTGCTTGACTCAGTTATTCCTAAATCTGTCAGAATTTTTTACCAAAAACGTGTAAAGTGGTTAATTTCAAATATTTCCCTCAAGCCACCCAAGTCAGTAAACAGAAGGTTTTCATGTGATAATGCAGAGTTTACATACATATTTCCATCTCCAATACCAACTGTAGGTGATTTTTTATATAAAGAAGTATAATCTGTAATTGACCATTTTGACGTTATTTTTCGCTACAAATTCTCTTGCAGTTTCATTATAGTAACATTTACAAATTCTTATAAATTTTATTAGGAACGGTAAAATGCCTGTAAAATCTCATATTATGGGCAGTTTATATTGCAGAAAATTTTAAAACTAGTTGTATGTGTCTAACTAGCTTCAAACTTGAGGATATTTGCTTTTATAGATAGAGTAAATTTTTAAACACACCCAAAAAACTCGGTATTTTTGCTTGGGGGTACATGTATGCAAAGCTCTGTATCTTTATAAGTATTTATCCAAAGTGTAATCTTATTGTTCTGATTTATCATGACATGATTGTGTAACCGGAACATTGGTTAAAATTTGAATATAGAACAGTAGAATTTGAAAAAAATAGTACTTTTTCATTTTTTGTCCCAGCACAATTTACGGTGTTTTTGAAAATCAAGGGTCACTTTATAAAAATGCACATAACTTGAGTTACAAACGGTAAACTTCCTTAAAAATTCAGCATATGATGTGTTTTATAGTATAGATTCAAGAAACAGTATCATTATAATGATTGTGGAAGGTCACCATTACAGGTCCAGAACCTTAAATCGTGTATTTTACTTATGTCAACACTATTCAAAAGCTAGACTAAGACACAACACTTGGAAAAAAAAATAATTACCCCCAAACACCCCCACCCCACCCGCCCCCGCTTTTGTTAAATAGAATAACTTCCGTTAGACTAAAAATAGATGCTTCCTTTCAGTCATTCATCTGAAGAATGTCTTAATATGCCTTTCGGCTACTTTCCTATTTGTTGAGATGTAATTTGTGTTGTTTGCTGGTGCTGAAAACAGCCATTGCATTAATATACATATTTTTCAGCTTTTACTGTCCGAGCATAAGTGTGCCTAGAGTGAGTGTGACACACTTAAATAAGGCACGACTGAGCTAGTTATTTGTCAAAGGTGTATTGAATCCGGGCTCACCAACTCCTTTGCTTTAAGACATTGAGGCTTGCAAGCACCATTCATTAGTACTCTGAGGTTTGTCCGAGACTAGGTTTCGTTCACTAACCCGACTGTGTGTGTCTACCCTCCTCCTCCCCATACCCTCTTCTCTGGCTCGGGTGCACGTTATGCATGCGTCATTGATCTCATGAGCACTTACGCCCTTTACTTTAGCTTATTTAATAATCATTTATCTAGGCCTGGATTTACCGGGGGCGTAAAATTTATGAAAGGGTCCGCCTTTGCTAAAATCAACAGAAGTAATTTTGCTCTGGAAGGATTCTGTTTTAGCAATAACACAGGCTTTACAGAATTATATATCTAGTTGCCAAAAAGTAGAAAAGGGTGATATATTGCTAAGTTAATGATGATTTTGTAATCTAGTGATCTGCAGCTGTAGGAAGCACCATGTTTTCGTTGGCTCAAAAATGTTGCTGTTTCAAACATTTAAACACTTCTATAATATGCTAACCTGAAAGTGCACTTATTTGGAAATATTAAATTATATTTTGTGTTGCCCCATGTATAGCCTAAAGTATATATGTATTCTGGAGAGAAAAATGTTGCTTGTTTGTTATTATTGATCGTAGTTATATTTTCCTTCGTTAATACTCTACTAGAACACGATGGTAGTTTAAAGATGTGTACACAAACGCTGTGCTTGGTTGTTGTACCGAAAATGCATTGTAAAGTTTAGAGAACATATCTTGACAATGCTTAGTTAAATTTGGTTTGCTCTACAATATTTACTGATAGCAGCATATTTCATCTGGTCCAACATCTAATAAAGCCTTCTTAGCAAATCAATACTGTTTAGTTTGTCACATCTTTTGTTGAAGGCTTCAGTGGAAATTCTGGTATTTTATATAAGACGAGTTTTAGTTGTAACTTCCATAAACACTCTACATCGAAATTATCCGTAACACATTTTCGAACACCCAACTGAAATCTCAATGCAGGCAATATTCATGTATGTTTGTAAATTCCGACTATACTGCAATGATTGTTTTCTGACAAACTTAGATAGTTTTCTTTCGTTCCAATTATATGCAAACGACGATCGATGGAAAAATAGAGGTACTATTGTAATCTAGCTGCATTTTATAATCCAACTCGAAGGGAAGTATATTTCGGCATATTTTTGTGAACAATTTGAACCAGTTTTCAACAACAAAGTTATATTGCTAAAATGTATGTCTTCGCACTTGAGAGTCAGTTTAATAACCATTAAAACGAGTAACTTTTTGTCCAGAGACACTTCAGAACGCATTTTAGATATTTTAGAATATCCCAGAATATATGTCAAATTCAGTCTCCCGATACAATACCCCCACCCACCCCCATCTCCATCTGAAAAAATCTGGATCCGGGCCTGTTACCAGTAAATTAAGAGCACAGATGCATATTGAGTCTGTCCTTAGCATATCAGTGACTAACACATCTACCGATTGCGTCACTATCCAGCCTATTAGGGTATTGTTTACACATAACAGGTATACTGGCTCGGCTTGTTGAGCTGAAACATTTGTAAAGCATCGCGAAACTTTAGGTTCTCCCAACCTTATGACAAGACAATGTTTTGAATGACCCACAGCATATTTACATACAGGTGTAGGCTCAATAACTAAGTCTCTTTAATTACAAATGTTGAATGTTTTGGCTTTAGTCTATGAACAGCCGTCGTATTTATCCACCTCAACATAAAAACACGTAGCTAGCTGGTATTTGTCTATGGAAGGGGGCATCCGCCAATATTTAATTTCTTACTGGCAAATTGCAACACTGCATATGCTTAAATTTGCTATTTGTTTGCACAAACACGTTCGTTTTTACATGTATCTAATTCACATATGTCGTATACAATTTGGAAATTACAAATCTCAAGTCACAATTATCAAGTCACAAATGTTATGTTCGCTATGTGTACTTTCAAGTTGTGAGTTTCTTACCGACAGAATCCTACACATGTATTATTTATCTGTGCTATTCAATATTAGGGATATCATTCTGTACTTAACTGCTGATCATGATATGACTATGTATATATAGGCCTTTATTTGTGATTATAGAAGATCACGTGATAATTCAGTGTTAGTGGCACATTAAGAAAAATGCGTGGTACATGCATTTATAATCATTCGTGACACGTACTGTAGACATGCACCAATAAAAGTTTGTCCATATTTACTCGTCTACCTTTTCCTTAAACTGTATGATCGGTTTAAATGTTCGTATACTTTTATCTCTCAGGACTGACAGCCCCTACACCACCGCCCCCACCCCCTTTCAACCTCTATGGCCCCACCCTCTTTCATTTAACTGCATATATCCTGATTTAACCGAAGTGATCCGAGCTTGCAAAATTCCTTTAACGGTACACTGTTTTGAGTTCGAACCCAAGACCTCCTCCGTAATCAGGTGCTCTACAACCTGGCCTCCCTGGGCAGAGATCTTATAACCTTCCTTATTTTTAGCCGGGTATCAACTGGTCAGAGCTGCCATCTTTGTTTTGACGTCTGTCACAAAGGAAGTCCCATTTAGAGAAGTGGCCGAGGTTAATCCGACTACCTTCATACATCGAGAGATGATTCGGATGACATCTCACTAATGTACGATGCCTGTGAATCTTCACTTTGTGGCTGCTTCAAATTTAAATCATTCAAGCTTAATTTACCCCGCGCAGCAAAGACACAGCTGTCAAACGACTCCATTGTTTATTTTTTGTGCGAACTACATTTTCAGCATATTATTCCGACTTCCGGCGAACAAATCGATCGTGATTTCTTTAAGTATCATTGCAACAGATACATCCGAGGGATGATTATCCCGAGTAAGGAATTATACGAGATGTTCCGATTGTGTAGAATCATGTCACCAGGATGTTTACCGATAGGATCTAAGCTGTAATCTGAAATGCGGTTCGTCATCAAATGTCTTTAAAATCCAATGTCACACCAAAAACTGTCGTGATTGTCACAATAAAATACTGTCGTCAGAAAATGATAGTCAAATATGTTTAATTTCTATTATATTCTGCTTATGTAGAATTAAACCTTCTTCCTATACATTTATGTTTCTTTTTATTTTTGCCATAATTCTCTTACTGGTACAATACATACTTTTGCGTCGTCTTTGATGCTTTGCATCAATGTTCTTCTTGTTAAATTATAATGTGCAAACCCTAATTTATCGTACATATTTGGCTTAGCACAAACAAACATTTTAACTTTTGAGCTTAATGTTCTATTCATAAGCCATCATAGTACCTGGACGAGATCGTGGTTGAACGTGTCGTTGTCGTCAATGCTCGTGGCACGGTCAACACGGCCTGTCTCGTGACTTCCACACTTCATTAACATCCTCTCGATCTTTTCCAAACCTGCAATCTTATTGTGTATTACATACATGTTATGGCGTGATATCATTGATTTGTAGGATTCAATACTGGTACTCTCTATGTCTGTGTCGGTCAGACCGACATATAATTGTTTGTTGTTTACATTATCAGTTTAACGCAGACACGGGCTAAAGATGTTATTACCTTACTGTAATTCCTTTAATGAATACTATACCGTACCGATGTTTTCTATTTTGGGTTTCCCAGCGAGTAGTTTTCCGACCTTAACCTTGCTCGTGTACAGGCGACAGTCTACCAGCTCACTTAAATGTCCGTACGTCGTGGCCTTCAGCAGGAATGACCCATCGGTGACCTTGAATTGCAGAAGGCCAGTCTTTGAGTGCCGTAACGTGTAAGCCACCTCACCTGGGTGTGCATAAAATACAGTTAGGTAGTTGTTTACCAAATATTGCATTTAATATTTTTTCGTTTCGGTAATAAACATTTATAGGTCTTAGCTCATGTTAATTGTCGTATAGATCTACCTATCAAACAAAAATTTATATATAACTAATAAATTCATTGGTGTTTCAGTCTTTGCTGACAGTTAATTAAAAGAAAACAATGGAATTCTGTATTGACAGATTAACTTAACAATGTTTTATGTGATTGAGTGAGAATAGAGCGTAACTTCCCCCCCCCCCCCCCCCCCACACACACACACACACACCAGAAAACTATTTAAATGCAGAAGAGATATTTCATGCATTTCAGAAGCTGCTAGAATCTTTTCCATGAAACTGTTTTCTAGGCGACAAAGTTAATCTTTAATAAAATTTTATGAGGTGAGCGGAGAGGTCAAAATTAGCAAGAACCATATGTACGAGTAGTGTAAGTAGGATCGGTGGAGGGGGCTTGCTCACACAGGAAGAGTGTTGACGTCTAAAGCCAAATAGTGTCATTTCCTGCATTGCAGATGCTTGATAGGTCTTCATAGAAAGTATGTGTTGTGTTGTTCGATGGAAATTGTGAATAATGATCTACACAGCGCGCGTGTTAAACCTTTTATTTGGGATCTTTTTTGCCATGCTCTTTTTGGCGGTCTTTTTAACAGGCGATTCTATACAAACTCCACGCATGAGGATACAATGTACATGACACACTAATAAACATTTTCGATTATGGATACACTATACTAACATAAAGATACGAACATAACAGTATGTTTTAAACATTTCATAGGGGTCATACATAACCTGTTACTGGGCCGCAGTAAGGCGCGGGCTAACTCGGCCTAGTAGATAAGGCATAACCAGTGGAACACTCGTTTTAATAACAGTTAGCTCCCCGTTTCGACCCTTTTCTCTAGTCACTGGGTGATATTCCTTCATTCATAAATATACATTTCATGTATATCTGCCTTACACAATATAATCACTTGAACTTCGAGTTTAAATGTATTAGAATTTTAATGTTAACATTTGAAGTATATCTGGACACAACTGACGCGTATAGTCTCCTTCGACAGACACATTTGTGTCTGTACACACATTACTTCTTCCCAGGCATGACCACTGACTTCGAGTTGTGGTCTTAAAAGATTAACATTGCCGTCAAATTGTCACATTTTAAAATTATATGTAGTAACAAATTGTCTTTTGATGCATGGGAAAGGTCCGAATACAAACACTAGAATACATCATAACATTTGACTTGTAGCCTACATAGAACATCGTCGTAACAATTGCAAATTAAAATAAACAAATCATTCTTAAACATACGAAACATTAATAATTTCAAGTTATAGGTTATGATGTTGCAGCATTTTAAATTATAATCTTATTATATTCTGATATTTACCAAAGTTGAATAATAACCGAAATTCAATGCATAAAGCGCCGCACTTAACCTGTTTATAGAACAACGTGGCCAATCTCCTCACAGCGATTACGTCACGCGTTGCTTCTTATAATGAACTGTCAAGGGAAGTAATCACTGCGGGGAGTTTGCAACGTGGCGCCATCCATAGGACTTTTCCGGGAACGACTACCAATCGGAACGCCTCGGATAATTCACGAATAATCTCTCGGATGTATTGCGGGAAAGCCCCGCAAAAATAAACATGTCGATGCCTATTAGGTCATCAAAACAACAAAGAAAATGTCTTGTTATCTCTACTGAAAATGCAGTAACAGTTGTATATCAAACACGATTGGAACAGTTAAATTAAAATGAAAGTTAATAGAAATAATTCCATACACTTCACCTTTCGCTTTTTTTTTAGAACTTTTACGGCGTGTTCTTGTTCCGGCAAACAAAACGATGGTGATTCTGTAAGTATCATTGCACCAAACACAACCGAGAGATGATATTCCCGAGGACGGAATTAACCGATTGCATATAGAAGTCGAGCTGATTATTATACATTGGGACAAAAGCTACATCAGTCACAAACATTCAATAATAGAAACCATTTTATTAAACATTAAATACTATCAATATCGTTTTGCATTTTAACTTAGATTAGGTCTGAAATAAACGCTCTTACAAGCAACCGGATTCGACCAAAATAAACCGAGTTTGAAATTAAAAGATTACGTCTTACACCCCTGTGATCTGAATATAAAAGTCCAGAGAGCACCATTTCTCTCCGAACGCGTGCGGTTGCTCTTTGGACTGCCCAGTCGACCCTGTCCTCTTCTAGTCTACGAGTAATATTCCTACGCGTTGTTCATTTATAAATCTGCATTTCATGTATATATTAATTATATAATATAGTGAACTTCCAGTTTGAATAGTTATCATTTGAAGCATGCCTGGACACAAGTGACGCGTCTAGTCTCCTTAAATATACCCATTTGTTCTGTACACGCACTACTTCTTCCCAGGCATGAATAAGTGACTGCAAGTAGTCAATGTCATATAGGGTCAATCCTCTGTACTTCTGAAATCCAGCTTTCTCATCACTCTGCGACACCGCCCAAAACTAATGCATGTGCACAGAAAATATTTGTTTTATGTAAAGTAAGAGCCTAGAAGGTAATAGTTGGGATGGTATTAATGTTTGTGGCGATGATGGATTGTGCAAGGTAGTGGCGTCCTGATAGTTGTGGTTGGAGTTCTGGTGGTGGTACTGGGTTGTTGTGATGAATGTTGATGAGGGTTATGATGAGGTAGTTTTGATGTTCGAGTTAACAGTGTAGTTGATGTTGGCGGTGGCGATAATAAGGGTAATTTAGTGGTGAAGAAGGTTGTGATGATGATGGTGGTGGTGATGGCGGTGATACATCACGACATAGCTGGTAATGATGGGTGTAGTCGTAGTAAAGGTTACACTATTGGTGGTGATGGCTTTGGTTTGAGTGCTGATGTGATAACTTTTGTAGTGGTGATTATGATGGTTATGGTGATGGCATAGGTAACGGAGTCAATGATAATATAATTGTGTCACTTGTTGTAAACGGACCGTGTTTTTGAAGTGAGAGGGGGAGGATTTCAAGCTTATGGACATTATTTGTTTTTATTTTCGTAAAGTTTGGACAGGAACCAAGACTGTTGTGATTAGAGTGTGCTTAGTTGTGATGACAAGAATAAATAAAAGGAAAGGACGTAGTAGTGGTAGTGATGGTGCTGCGACAAAGAGACAGAAGGACATTACACGGGAAGGCTCGGTCGGGGTTCTACAGAGCAGCCTTCACACAACGCCGACTCAGTGCTGTATGTTGATAGTCTTGATGATGTAAACGACTTGCTAGACAGTGTCTTCTTCCCGACAACACCGACACTACTGACGGGTAGCAACCGAAGCGCATCCGAGGTCGTTCGTTCTGATACAGGGACAGATAGACGGCTGGGCACGACAGGAATGGCGATCTTAGTCGGTTATGGGGTACGTGTGGGATTCTTAAGTGTAGACATCGTTCAGATGCTGATGAAGACTGACTCTAAGCTAGATTCAGTGGGTAAAAGACTGCGATCACTGAAAGAGGTGAAGGTAAAGGTAGATGGGATAGAGGCCAATGTGGCCTGCTTTTGGCGAGAGGGAGAAGAAAGCAAATAGCAAATTGACGGCACTGGAAGTGAAAATGGACTATACCGAATACGAAAACGGCAGGTTGGGCGACAAGATCATTTCGTTAGAGCTTGAGAGGGTGGAGCTTAAAGATGAAGTGATGTACATCCAGTCTCAGTCTCAAAAACAGCCATGTCTTTGATAACATCGCGGACGGCGTGTCTGAGACCCTGGAGGGAGGTGAGGAGAAAGTTAAAACGCTCATTCAAGAACAGCTGAAAGTGGCGCAGGATGTTGTTGATAATATAAAGTTCGAATGTGTTCATCGAATGTCCTATAAATCGGATGGAAGACATGCAGTGTAGAGGTCTTTGTAAACAAGCAGATAAACACAAAATGCATGTATTTATCAGCATGCAGTGTAGATGTCTTTGTAAGCAAGCAGATAAACACAAAATGCATATATTTATCAGCATGCAGTGTAGAGATCTTTGTAAACAAGCAGATAAACACAAAATGCATGTATTTATCAGCATGCAGTGTAGAGATCTTCGTAAACAAGCAGAAACGCAATTTGCATGTTTTTGTCAATATGTCCTGTAGAGGTCTTTGTTTGAAACACAGACTTTTTACTAACTGAGTTTTAGATTAGCAAAATGTCAAAATCCAGACGGTAAATTTTGGTTTATATTGCGCATACTTGTGTCTTTTTAGGCATACACTATAACTCTATTGATTACTTTTCAACAACCCTTAATTTGAAACATTTTGCTTCATAATCTTATTGAAACGTTCATGATAATAGTCAGTTTTCAGATGTTATCATCGGTCATTAAAATTAAATTCATTAAGAAGATATCTAAAGTACGCATAATATCAACTGATCGTACAAGTTCATTACATAAAAAAGGTTAGACTTGCCATCGTTCAATGTCGTCTTCGTGTAAACTGTCGGGATAATCAGAAACAGAGCAACAAGTTTGAGCATACGTTCCATGCTTCAAGTTTCTTGGAAGGAAACGCAGAACAAAGAGGTCTAACTTAAGTTCGGAGATAAGACAATATACCGGTAACTTGTGCCACTTTCCTGTTATCGTTCATGACCTTACAAACGAACGGAGCGGTATGTAATCTGGTGGAACCATTCCATAAAGTTCTAAGTACTTCTTGTCTATAATTGCCCAGCGGTACACTTAATGTAGGCCAATAGTTAAGAAAGCAGATGATTCCAGAAATGAAAAACAACAACACAAAAACAAACGAAAATTGTTTTCGCTATGACAAAGGATTAACTATAATTATTTTTAAATATCTCTTAAACATTTATTGAAAATACGTTGGGGGGCAACAAATATATATTGTAAAAACTCATTCATGAATTAATATTATGAATATACATTTATGTTATATGGAGGAACCGCTTGGGTCGATTATTTTAAAGGTTGGTTTGTCCTAAATGGCCACATTATGCTGGAATGTTGTGTACACTTTTTATTAAACTGAAACTCTACAAGTACAACAATGTTTGTCATTCTAGAATTTGTATTTAAACAAAAGACCTTGCCAAAAAGGGAGTATCAGAAAAGGCATCATATAAGGCAACTAAAGATATGTTCTAGCTTTGTAGTGAGATCCTGTTTTGAAACTTATTCATAAAGTACATAATCCTTTTATTCGATTGATTTTAATAGAAGGCAGTGATAGTTCGACCAAAATCTTATGTAAAAGAGGATATATAATAACTCTTTATAGCGAGAATCTTAATCAAGTTAAACATATTAGGAATAGATGAAGACCATCTCGAGATTTTCATGTTTTATATTTTCATACCATTATAAAGTGATAAAACATTTTAACTTTTAACGCAATATTCATAAGACCAGATTTGTTCTCAACATCCACACACACGCCAACCTGCACACACGCACAAGCACGCACCCATACGCACACACCAGACATACACCACCACACCACACGCACACGCCCCCCCCTCCCCCCCCCCCCCCCCCCCGAGACAACACACACACACACGCCTCTCCCCCCCCCCCCGACCCACACACCACACAACGCGCGGGCGCGCGCAACAGCCGCGCAACACATCACGCACTTCACACACGCAGCACTACGCTCAATATTTTAAAGGGAATTTTTATGGCTGTTGCCTGGTTCAGAACAATACTTGGTGTGAGTATCATGTAGTGTTACAGTATCGACAGTGACAAAAACATTTCCCCTAACAAAAATAAATATTGTACCTGACGATCCCTCGCATGCGGTTATGACACCATTTAAAAGTGAAGCATGATAACCCAATCATCATATTACAAACACGTTTTACCTATTTGAGCCACTCTCTACAGTTAGTTTTTTTTAAACTTAATAAGTCACGGGATCGCTTACTTTTGATATCACATTATATCATCATCAGTGTAATCCGCTGTGACGTCGTTGTCTATGTTAGGAAAAGTTCCAATTGTGCTTATTTATAGATTTTGGAAAAAATGAACATTTAACGTATTTTATCGTCTTATAATTGATGTTACAGGTAATGTTCATAATTGTCTTTGCTTAGACTAAATTGTGAGTTTCTGCAGAAGTTATGCATAATACCCCAAAACAGGGATCGGGTATTGTTACATGTATTTGAAATAGACAAACTGCTGAATACCACCTTTAATGACGCGTTAATAAGGCGGCACACATTGTATCTATTTGAAGTAAATACCGTCTCCATGTAACTGAATGACAGTTAGTGGGACAAGAAACTGTTTTAACTTACGTTCATTTTACAATGTATTATTTAAATAAAACATCTTTCTGCAGCAATTTCAGTATTTTGATGTTATTATGTAAACTTAGATCTTAATTATACAAAGCGCAACTCCATGTGCCTGCAGCTTGCAACGGGTGTACAATGGATAGATTTGTGATAAGTGTACAGTTATGTAATGTAATGTAACTTGTGCGCTTATGATAAGCCCACTTGAAAATAGCTAGTCGTATTGGGATACTTGACTCCGTGTGCGGTCACAAAGGTCTCGACGGAAAACATTGGCCATAGAGGAAAATAAAGGCATTCAACACACTTCAAAAACTACATCAAATTTGTTCTTTGTACTAGCTTCATTGATTGCTGCAATAAAACCTATAACTGAACAGCATGAACTGTATTTAAACCATAAATGACAACACATGTCAAGTACAAAATATGTTAATAAATACGTCATAAGCGTGTTTTTTATCTTATGGTGTCCTTGACTTAAAAAGATGCAGAGGGTTCGTCAATTATAGATTCATTGTATTATAAACAGTACCCCGCCCAGACTTGCTGTTTTGTATCTAAAGAAAGTTATGTTCATGATCCCTAGAGGCATTATATAACAAAACATTTGATAAATAATGCAACAAAACCATTTAATCTTACCAAGACATGTTAAATATACAAATTAGATATTTTACAGTGGAATTTATACTAAAATTAAGTAAAGTTAAAATGTTGCTTTAAATTCATTATTTGCATATTTTTTCCATTATGACCATTATTCGACCTTGATCTTGAGATGACAATATGAAATTCAGACCAACATGTGTAATACTGGTAGACCTGTCTGAAAACATGGTTTATCGCCCCTATATTTTGCTCTTCAATTGAGATTTAACTTCCGGAAAACGCGCACCTGTTACTTCCGGGTAGTAAACTCTGCCAAATCTGAACGCCCACATTACTCGGTTCATTGAAGCGAAGTGTAAAAAGACTGACGTCGTGAGCAATACATCGAAAAAGAAAGGCTATGGGCACGCGCGTTACTGTTGTGTTTGTAAAGGCCACTTCTGTGGTAAAATGATTAATGGAGTGAGACTTTCCTTACATCAATTTCCTGTTTATGCCGCGGCAGTCCGCAGCAAAAGCAACAACAAAATTTCAGTCTCTTTAGAAAGGTATACCCAGGAATCCTTATCTGGATCTGAATTTTTTTCTCACATTTGGATGGCATTATTTTGCATCTTACGTACACAAAGTTATCGTGAACGCTGGCGTGTAGGCCTACTATATGGACATGTTGATTTACAGATGATTCGCTACCTCGATTAACAGCGCGTCTGTATAGCCAATAGCCGGCATTGTATACGTCGATATATTCTTGTTAATTTTACGTATGCATAACATTCGCTAAAATTGCACTAAAAATTGCACAAGAAAATTTCTATCATTAACTTGAATCACTGTGAAGCTCTGGAGAATCAAACATCGGCCATGTTAAAATGAGCTAAATGGGTTGACAAAAAAGACGCCGCATTTTCTTTGATCGTTATGAAATTGCCGTTTTAAAGAATAATGCCCAATTAACACACTCTTTGATGTCACGAGAAACTTATCATCTTGTCCTGTACATGTTGTATTTTTCTTTGATTGTCTGATATTTATTTAACTGAGAGAGTATGATCCTGGCAATCACGGAAATTTCCTATCTCTCACAAACTGTGAAAGGTCATGCATGGTTTACATTAGAGACAATTAGGATTAAGGTTGTTTGGAGTCACAAAACAAAATTCTTTCTCTCTCAAAACACTTTTAACGTCGGCATTCTAACGTCGGCATTATATCAAATAATTTATGATAATATGTCTGCGGTTAATGTTAATAGTATTTGTTACTGTAACGACAGCAGAGGTAGAAATATAAGCTCTTCAAACCAGCCCCGCTGCTGGATAAACTCTTTGTGTATTGGGTTTATCGTCCCACCAACAGTATTTCAGTTATCTGGATACGGTGTCCACTTGAGGCAGGTATAGTGCTACCTTCGCTGTGTGTAGCATGCCGTGAACACCTGGCATGATACCACACCCAGTCACATTATCCTGACACCGGGCCAACAAGTCATGGAACTATTCATATATTTGCTTGAGCGTTGGCAAGGGAGCTATACCAATACCATTTTTTTACGACATTGGAATGTCGTCCGGGTTCGAACCTAGGGCCTCCCATATCTGGAGAATTAACTCTTTAGCAACGCGGTTTAATTGTCTTACAAACATGTGTGGTTAAGCAATGGTTACTGTAAATGGTGAATGATTGGGTGACCGAGGGAGAGCACCGGCCTGCATTACATAACTTTAAAAACTGTTCAGTGTCTTTGAATATTGCTTTTACATCAATAGAATCTTATCAACTTTTTTAAATAAAAGTCTATTTTTTAGATTCTAATTAACTTTATGAATATGCAGAAGTGCCGATTTGCATAACTGGCACATGATAATAATTGACATTCTATAACCTTTGGGACAAAAAGTTTGAATTGGTAACTATTTTTCGTAAACCTAATCAAGACCTACACCTATCAAGTTCAAATCAAATATTTTACATTTTGGTAAAAGAACCATTGAAATGTTAACGACAAAAGAGCAAGACCCACATCTGCATGCGAGCATCAAATTTGCAAGATGAACTGACTATATCAAGTCTATTTCTTTACTTCATTCTCTCTATTTTGCATCTCTCTGTGCCCGTCTCTCTTTCTATCTATATCTCTCACTCCCTCTCTCTCTCTCTCTCTCTCTCACTCTCTCTCTCTCTCTCTCTCTCTCTCTCTCTCTCTCTCTCTCTCTCTCTCTCATTCCACAGTGTTTCGATGTTCCTATACACTTCCAATATTTGTATTATTTATCAGCCCAAAGATGGCACTGTTATGAAATGTTATTGATGTCAATATACCTTATCAGCGACATGTGAGTATTTAATAAAATATTTCCTAGTTTAAACAAAGCTTCGCTGTTAAATTGCACACTAATTGATTTAATCTAGATGTTGAAAACGCGTTTCTTATTTATATATTGGATGACATTAACAACGCTAAAGATTTGTCTCTACTACTACATGTATTTTATTTTTCCAGAATATTTACCAACAGCTTATCTTTATTGTTGTATTTTCTTTACCTTTTAAACTATCAAAAAGTATTTTGATTTTTTTAAACATTCATAAAAGCTGTTGAATTTGATATAAAGTTCAGTAAAATAGATTGATAAATAAAAACACAGTGGTGAGTTTAATACAGCACATATTTCCCGATTTCAGCCTGCATTAGCTTCTGCCTTCAAAGATGGCTGCCTTAAACTGTCTTATCAGTACCTATGACATCACATGGAATTTATCTATCTAGGCCTATACGTTGTACATACTTTTTCTCGAGATTTTTATAGTATACTGAAATTCAAAACCTTTAAATAAAAACGTTCCAAATACGTTTTAAACTGTTTACCTGTTTCAGTCTTTGCGTTGCCTTTGATGCTTCGCATCAACGACTTTTCTTCTTTTATTACATTTAATTTTAAGAATATGCTCTCTGTGGCGTCTAGGAGTGGTAAGCGTAAATGTCCACCGGAAGTTGTACCCCGGACATAAAGTTGTTGTTTTTTTTTATATTTTAAGATAGATTCTTGTGTTTTGTGACTGTATTTGCCATAATTAAGAAAATCTCAGGCAATTTGGTGCAAAACAAAGCTGAAACATTGTAGAATTATGAAAATGCAAAATAACTGCACTCAACAATGGACTGAGCCTTTTAGACCGGAACTGATCATCTCATTGAAAATGTGTGGGTTTACTACGAAAATATTACGGTGTATGTTTTCAGGGGAGGATAAGGGTCTTCGCGACTCTTAACTTTTCTTCGCATAGATCCTGTAATAAGATAATGCATTGGTCTTTTCTCACAAAATACTGTATAGTTTTGGGGTTCCCAAAGAAACGATTTGATGTTAAATTGCTTCTAAAATTGTGACATTTACTCTAGAGTAAAGAACAAATTCATTTAGTGTCGTGTAACCAGACTGTCTCGCATCCACGCTCCTTGTGGCTCAATCTACTCACAGCGATTACGTCACGCGTTGCTACTTATAATGTACTGTCAAGGGAAGTAATCACTGCAGGGAGTTTGGTTGTGGCTATCAGAGTGAGAAAGGGGAAGTAACTCCAGACTTAAATAATGCCAAACTCTGCACAGGGTTTACGACATCGCTACGCTGGCTTAAAACCACTGCCATCATACAAAATCACGCGACGATAGTAACCAACAGGCAGATTAGCTATGACGTCTTTGCCTGCCAACAGAGACTGCAGACACTCGATCTGTTTGGGTTTCGCTTTTATGGAGGAGTCAAACTCCGTTATAACTTTGTGAATTTCTTCAACACTATCCATTGATTGTTTACATTGAACCGGTGTAACACTGAAATTTCGCCCTCGGCGAAAGGACGGAAATGGCCGAGTTGTTACGAATGTAGTGATAAATACGTTCTTTTTTTTCTTTATCGTTAGAATTTGTTTTTTCATCCATTATTAGTCGTTTTTCTAACATACACATTCATTCCGATTGTCATTTTACTGAACAAAAAATAAAAGTAAAAAAATCAAATCCTTCCAGATCTGGAAGGATTTCTGTGTGGTAGCAGAGATTTTCCTTACTGAAAGGGGGAGATCACTGCGTTGGAGATTGAAATAATGCCGAACTCCGCACAGGGTTTACGACATCGCTACGCTGGCTTAAATTCTCAATCTGATCACCTCGGCCTTTATGCTATGCAAGAGACCTCTGACATAATAAGGCGCCATCTTGGATCTACTTTCAGTCACATGATATTTAAAATGGCGGCTCCACGTGTGTCTTAGTTTTAATACTGGGTATTTAATGTTGACTTTTCAATTTTCCGTAAATCATATAGATTGTATTGATAAAAAAAATCGTTGTTATTGCAAGATATACTCAACTAAATGATATATATACAATTTGTTACTTTCTCGCGAACGGACACTGTTTCATAACTCAGGCGACGCACTTTGGTGTATTCTAGAGCTATGTACGAGGTGTATTTTACGAACCATACGGAAATACCCGAAGTTTTACGATTGTTAAATTCTCTTTAGTGAAAGGGGGAGATCACTGCGTTGGAGATTGAAATAATGCCTCCATTCCGCGCCAACTATAGATTCAAGTCTAACCAAAGTTATCTGCCTTGTTACAGACATTTGGCAGATGTTGATCGACGTGAAAGAACGATTTCGAAAATTCTAAGTAGCCAGCTTTAGTAAATGTATATTTTGGTATTTGTTGCTCTTTTTCATTTTTGTTTTTATGCGTTTGTCATCATTCGTTTGTTGTCTATTGCTTTCAAAGAGTCCTGGTTTATCGAAATGGTGTATCCTCATTCCGGACCATCTGCATTCCGGACCAAGTTTTATCACATAACCTACCGCGCGAGCGTGAGGTAACACTCATGCGTTATTTTTGGTAACTCAATAGTTAGTTATCTTAGTGTGACGTCATTATGTATGTGTGGTGTATATGTCATTTCCCGATCACTTTGTTGTCGCCGTTTTATGCATTTTGTTGGACAATTTCATTTTAATTAATAAATAGATGACATTTTAGTCATTTTATAAACGAATCTGTTCCCTTTGTGTGGGAAATGGTTGAGTAAATCTTGGAACTATCTTTTGTGCGGATTCTTCCAAACCGAATTACACATGTCAAGGCCAACTGTTCATACTATAATAAGATTATGCATTGTAAACAAAAACAGCTGGTGTTTTGGTTATGTGATAAATAGAATCTAATATTCTTGGTCATTAGGTACTGAAACTATTGGACTCGTTGTCTGTAATGATACAAAACTCGACAGAGCCTCGTTTCGTATCGTTTCATTCAACTCGTTTAATATTTTCAGTACCTAATGACCACTCATATCAGATCCGCTATATAATCATCCTGTACCACTTTGGTCTTCATTACGGACCATATAATAATCATTCCGGACCATATTTATTTGATTTATGAAATAATAATCAGAACTAAGGAAAGAAGTCTTGATTAAGTAAGATCAAACTTATATTTACAAGGTCGTTGTGAGGGTACCGGTCACTTCGATAAATGACCACTTGGGTAAATTGATCTTGTATAAGGATTAGTCCAGTCGTTTTGGTAAATAGGTAAACATATAGTATAATACCTGATTGGGACGGAGAATTTGGTATGTCCACGTGTGAAAAGATTTTCACACCTCAGCCCGAGACAGATAATTTAATCATTTATTTATTTACCAAAGTGGTCATTTACCGAAGTGACCGTAAACCCATTGCGAAACACTCTTTTATTTGAGGTTTACTTGAGGTTTTAAACACCTGTCCTTAATAATACATATTGTTTGTTTTAGCAGGTAGGTCAGTTTATAATTTTATATATTGATTTGGACATAATATATAGGCTAATAAAATGTTTTGTTTATTTTGACATGGAAATGGCACCCAATAATCATGTGCGTAAATGAAAGAACACATTATGCAAAATAAACACAGGCATATTGGCGGCAAACTATCACTAACACTCTGCGGTTGTTCACACCTCTTTTTATTACTGTCGGTTGCTGATTAGTGTATTGTGTCAGTATTTTATGTGTCAATTTTTTACCTCATGTGTATTGTTGAGATGCCTAAATATTCATAGGGTTATACCTTTTAAGAGAATATTTTCTTAATTTAAAAAAAAGATTTGTGTCCACAAGTAAGAAAAAAATACATATAAAATATGTTATTTTTATTAACAACTTTTTTCAAACAATATTACATTCTAACATGTATATCAATTATCGTATATTATATGGTCCGAGATGATGACTAAAGTGGTCCGGGATGATTAAAATATGCACCGGAATGATGGTCCAAAATGATGGTCTGGAATGCAGATGGTTCAGAATGAGGGTAATTCTATCGAAATATATCCAGGTGTTACCTAAATTCGACATATTAAGTTCATTTGTTTTGGCATTTTTCAAATAAAGTTTATTTTATTTTAATAATAACCTTTTGCTACTTATTACTTAGCTGCAAACATTTTACATAACCAAAGAAATAGCCTAAGAGATTAAAAACACAAACCGAATTAAGGAGAATGTCAAATTTTGACCATATTATCAAAAATAGACGAGGGTATCTGATTTTTCCTCATCATTACATGTATCCTTCAGTTAAGCCAGGCAATCAATATCTATATTTTTTTAATAAAATAAAATTATATGTTATACCTGATAAAAAATATTTTGGAGCACCATGAAAGAAAAGATTAAAAGACACATTATAATTTCAAACTAATCACTTTGTAAGATTAATAAGTTTAGTAACAGACATTTTAAAGTACAAGCTGCCCCATAGTCAATGTGAAGAGATGAAATTTGGATAAAATAAAGAGCAAAACAGTACATACAACATTATATAATAGACAAGACTTTACATTAAAGATTTTACCTCAATACCGCTTAATAAACATTTACTCTCAAATAGAGTACCAGGATGTTCTTTTGTCTTGAATATTTTTTTTCACAAATCAATAGATCAATAAAAAAACAGGATAAGATGAGACTGACAAAAGCTGTGACATTATCATCAATGTATAAAAACAAGCAAGGTGAAAATTAGCAATGGTTATGTTTATAGGACAAAGGGAAAAACTTATCTATTATCATAGTGCTAAAACAACAAGCACATGGCATACCTTAATCCACAAACTTTTTAACTATACAAAATAATAAAATAGTAATTTGGAAAGTAATTTCTCAACTGGGATATTTATTGTGTTAAATTTTGAAATTTTCTTATTTATTTCAATGACAGTCACTTGAGTGTGACAAAACATAAGTTTTGCTTTTGATCAAAAGAGTTCCATATTTTTTACAAAAGCCATGTTTATTTCCAATGTAATTGGTCCTTGCCCAGTAACTTGGCCCGTAATTTAGTCAATGTCAATTAGAATGATATTCAATTGAAACTAAATGTTTGAAGTTTTACATAAACACATTGATGGCCATCACAGACTGTGCACATGTGCTGTGATAGCACATCCCCTTCTTGCTTTATTTTGACAATATAATAAAAAAACAGCTGAATATTAATTACTTTTTCACTTAACTGGACTGCTGCTTACCATACCAACTAAAGACAAATTTCTGTGTTGTGATTTTGAGCAAAAGAAATCTATTTTAAGTATTTGGTCATTTGGAATGTTTGGAATATGTCTTCTAGCATTACACATTTTGATATTGAGGGGTAAATAAACATTTTATTTTTTCTTGCAGGTTCTCTGTAGAGGTTAGCGTTCAACAAAGGACACCTAAGCATCTGAAATTAATAATGATTACAGTTTTAATGACCTAAATAATGAACCCATGAGTAAATAAAAAGTGGCGATATTTTCTCTATTCCTCTTCTAGAGATGGAAAATCTATACAAAATTCTGAACTGTAATGAGGACGCATCTGTTGAAGTCCTTAGAAAGTCCTATATGGACCTGGCTCTAAGGTACCATCCAGACAAGAGGCAGGGAGAGTGCGGCAGGTTTATACAAGTGAACCAGGCCTGGCGTGTCTTGAGTGATGATAATCTACGAAAGCAATATGATACCCGTTGGAGGGAAAGGTGTCTCATGCAGACATATCCGATTCAGGACACTGTAGGCCTAGAGGATTTTGTGTTTGTTGAATCTATAAACAGGCCTGAATCTGGGGCCAGAGGTTGTCAAGCTGACATGAGCTGCCCGAAGCACAGTACAGATACAGATCGTGTTTCAGTTACTACTCCAAGGTATCAGCTTTCACCTTGTAAACAATATCAGCAGACTCCTGAAATCAACAATGACAGATCAGATTGTCCACACAGAGATAGTGCTTTTGAGGATCATGTAAATAATACCTTGGACAGCCATGAAATGAAGCATACATCTGATGATATGGAGAATAACTTTGATACAAATAGGGAGTATCATTATGAATGTAGATGTGGTGGTACATACATACTGACACAGCTAGATATAGAACTAAAGTTTGATATAGTCTGCTGTGATACCTGCTCATTAGCTATCAGTGTAGTATATAATGATGATGATGACAAAAGTATGACAGAAACTGTGTAGCCAACATATCTGTATGATAAGACAGCAGTCACAATATGTGACGTTGCTACATGGGTATTTCAGAAACTATTTTAATTGAGTAGTCCAGGGCTGATGATGTATTTTCACTTTTTAATATCCCTAACTGTTGTTTTGATACTAATCATATGTAAAACATGTTATTAGTAGCTTTTAGTATTTTTGCAAATTTAATCCTTATATGGTACATTTATAAAGTGAAGAAATGCTTGTCAATACTCATTCAAATGGTAATTATTTATTTTTTGCAGGTAAAAATATACCTTTCATTTTGTTATTTAGTTTTTCTTTTTATCTTAACTGAGCACAACATGCTCAAGGTGAGCTTTTCTGATACCCCTTCGTAGGTTGTCCCACGTTCGTCGTCAACATTTTAGCTTGTGAACACGCTAGAGGCCACAGTTTTTATCTAACCTTCACCAAACTTTGTCAGAATGTTTGTCTGCATGAAATCTTGGATGAGTTTATTATTTGGGTCACGTGGGGTCAATTAGGTCATTAGGTCAAATCTTAGAAGAAGCTTGTGAACACACTAGAGGCCCCATTTATGGCCCAATCCTCAGCAAACTTGATCAGAATGGTTGCCTTCATGAAACCTTGGAGGAGTTCATAACTGGTCCACGCGGGGTCAATAAGTAGGTCATTAGGTCAAATCTTAGAAAAAGCTTGTGAACAAACTAGAGACCACATTTATAGCCCAATTTTCACTAAACTCGGTCAGAATGTTTGTCAGCATGAAATCTTGGATGAGTTCATTATTAGGCCACGTGGAATCAAAAAATAGGTCACCAGGTCAAATCTTAGAAAAAGCTTGTGAGCACACTAGAGGCCCCATTTATGGCCCAATCTTTGCCAAACTTTTAGTCAGAATGTTTGTCTGCATGAAATCTTGGACGAGTTCGTTATAGGTCACGTGGGGTCAAAACTTAGAAAAAGCATGTGAACACACTAGAGGCCACATTCATGGCCCAGTTTTCACCAAACTTGATCAGATTGTTTGTGTGCATGAAATCTTGGATGAATGTATTTGAATAAACTGGGCTTTGAACTCACGTTTTAATACACTGAGCTTTGAACAGGCATTTTGAATGCACTTGGCTCTGAACACACTTTCAGAATGCACTGGCTTTGAACTACCATAATATGCTTACTATGAATTTTATACATCATCAACTTACATAAAGAAAAGTTTACAAAAACGGAAATGTGAAATGTAGTATTTCAGATTTTAGTATCTGTATTTTGTGATTTGAAAGCAAGCCGTTGTTATCAGGGTCGTGCATTTATGCCACACACAAGTTGTTTCCCATTTCGAAACATTCTTTAAACATAAAACAAACTCCAAAGGTTGATGTCACTTTGGAAAATCGCTTGGATTGCACTTTGGTATACCGAACGAATTCTACAAACTTTAGAAATGTATATATCAGTTACAAAGTCTAAGTAATGTACACCTGAAACAAATAGATGTCATGACAACGTCAGTATCAAAAGATTTCAACAACAGTTCAAATCTTAGGCTATAAGCTGAACAATTTTTATACATATAAAAAGAATTTCGTGTGTACGAAACACAATCATGAATGACTCCTCTGCGATATACAGCACGAAAATTTCATGCAAACCCGCGAACTTAAAACTGCCACCTGGCGTGGTGTCTAATGTGTACCTCAAACAAGGATAATTATATATCCTTACTAGCCCACATTCATATCATATTCATCCTTTCCATGCATGTACTCTCGAAGGTAATAGTACTTATACACTAATCCATAAGCATTTAAGAGTACCCCCAAATACATCTCTTTAATCTCACCACTTCTACTAAAAAAAAAAAAAAAGTATAATAAATAACCTTACTCTATAGGAAATGGAAGACGTCCCTTGTTATTGTCAGCCATGTGTAGATATGTCACCCTTCCCTCTTTTTTTTTCTCGATCTTTCTTGCTGTTTTCATGGAACTCCTATTGCTCTCTTTCTCTGGTGCTTATGGACAATAACAAAATAGATGTAATAACCAAAATTACATACACGAGACCACGAAAATAAATTATTGGTCTCATCGTCCACATGTTAACCATTCTTTCCTATTCTCTGTTATATATGATATAAACAAAATAAGACAGGCCCGAAACTTTTATAATATTGGGAGTCTGTATATATTGTATATTTGAACCTGGTCCTAAAAATGTGCCGAGGCATCGGTTAAAAATAGATGGAATAAAAAAAAAACTTTTATTTTAAATACCCCTTACTTGGATTTTAAATTCTTATTGGATTTATAAATTTTTACAATGCGGTGCCCCCAAACACCACTTTATGGTCCCGTAAAGATACTGTCTACATTACCCTAGAGGTGAAAAATCTACTATCCTTTGTTAATGGTGGACTGAAACCAAATGTAAAAATAAAATGTGCACATACAATATGCTATACTTAAAAGCACAAATCATCTGAGAAAACTTATAAATATTAATAATTTTATAAAATACAACTTTCATAACCAAACATCACAATAAGCATAAACACCCAGAAGGTGTAAATAAAAGGGTAAATAAAACCATGTAGTTAGCCAAACAGTCAAACAGGTTCTTGGTGCATATTTTTGTGTGGTTTCCAAACTGAGATAAAAAATTTAATCTTCTAGATTTTAACATATTTACAATGATTATACTATAGATACTATAGTTCTTAAATATCCTTAGACTTTTAAGCCATTAAACTTCTCTACAACCCAGTACATCTGTAATAAATTTACCATTTTTAACACCTTCAGTACTGGAGCTATAAGGTAAAAGGTGGTGGTTAACAAAACCAAATTCGTCACACAAGAGGCCACATTTATGGTCCAATCTGCACCAAACTTGGCCAGAATGCTTATCTGCATGAAATCTTTTATGAGTTCATAACTGGGTCACGTGTGGTCAAAAGTAGGTCACCAGGTCAAATCTTAGACAAACCTTGTGAACACACTACAGCCACATTTAGGGTCCCATGCAAACCTTCTGCCGCCACCACTGGGGGTCTTGAACAAAATGTCATCCCAACAAAGAAACAGACTACCCATCAGAAATTAGCGGGGACATTAAGTAAAAGATAACTTGCTGCTCCCAAATTACTACAATGGATGGCAGGATAAAAATATTATCATACAATTCTGGGGGTCTGACAGCGTGCAAATTTTTGAACCTCCTGGAATTTCTCGATAAACATGAAATTCACATAATATTTATACAGGAAACCAAATTCAAAACTAATCAACCTAAAATATACCTGGATAAACAGCCTATTTTAGTAACTTTTAATTGATCTCAAACCAAAACTCATGTGGGGGATGGCAGTGTATATTAAGAATGGAATACGCCACTAGGCATTTGGAGTAGATAACGTCAGGGATCAAATTAAGGTTGAGTTACAAATTCATATTAACCTTATTTTAGATAGATATCCCTTTAACTTTGGCGTTTACTCTGGGGGGGGGGGGGGTGCTAATCCCCAGAAGTAACAGATAAATTAAGCTCAAGTCTGGATCTTGAGCATAAAGACTGGGTGGTTTCTGGAGACTTCAACGCTCACCATCCAGCTTAAGGTTCTAACAGAATAGACCGCCAAGGGAAGGTTATTTATAGCTGGGTAGATAAATTTAATCACGTCCTACTAAATGACGGCAATCCAACCAGAGTAGGCCAGTCCTAACTTGTTTAGATTAAACAATCACCACTCCAAAATTCGCGGCTCTTTCAGATTGGGGAGTAATGATAGTCACATGGGGTTGGATCTTTTCCCAGCCTTAACATCTTTACAAATTGGTAGCGCTCAAGAGCCAACAATTTAATCTGAGGAAAAACTTAATTACAAAAAAGCAAACTGTTTGGCAAATTATGTAAGGGGAATTCAGCCTAATGAGGTCTACTACAGCAATACAGATGAACACTGCCAGCTCCTCACTGATAAACTGCTGTCTATTGCAAGGGAAACCATTCCAGCCTGTAAAAATACAAATAAGAAAAAAACATAATGTACCGTGGTGGAATGAAGCTTGTTCTGACGCAATAAAATTATAAACTACAAATGTCCAGATAACTATAACTTATACATGGAAGCAAAGAGAAGCGCTTGGGACATAGTCTTACATGCTCAAATGGAAAATTGGAAATAATTCTGCAATTCGGTCAACATAAACAAGACTAATAGTACAGACTTTTAGCGCAAAATTTGTGGAAATTTAATTAGCCCCATACCTTTCCTTCAATACAATCAGACGTCCGCAGATACCACCAGAGAAAAAGCCGATCTGCTAGTTTCCCACTATAAGGATGTCTCCCGTGATTCGAAAATTCCGTACTTAACTTTCAGGCTAAATTCGAATCAGAATGTAAAGATTTACTGCAAGAATCAGGAGAAAACAGGTTAACCTTAAAAATAGCTATCTCTTTCGGAACAACAAAAAAAGAAAGCAGAATAAGGAGTAATACCGCCACGGGGAAAGATAAGATTTAATATATGCCCTTTATAAAATATGCCTGACTCTACCCTGAAACTTTGGCTGAGACTATGTATATGTATATTCAAATATGGGACAAGGGAGAATACCCAAGAACTATTTTTCGCTCCTGATAAATGACCTGCTTGAGAGTGTCATGGGAACGGGACTAGTAGTGAGGTAATAGACCATTTCAAACCAAGCGTCTAGCCAATCCTATTCCGCTGATCAAGTAGACGCTTTGTGAGAAAATCTCGCGAGACTCGACCTGTTTTGCAAAACTGGGGGCTCTTCACTTCCGGATTTTGTATTATCTAATTGAACGTAATACAGTGCTGAAAATCATGAAATTGACAAAAGTTCAACGTCTGAATAACCATAAGTTGCCAAATAGTGCACGTATACAATCATCAATTGAAAGTTAAATAAAACAACCGTAATAAAAACGAACTTATATCACGTCCATTTACATGTTAAATATTAAAGAAATTATAATCATTACCGCCATTAAATTTATCTGGCCACACATGATCATCATCATGATCCCATATTACCTGTATAATCACCTTTAATCATCATCATCAGCAGCAGCATCACCGCCATCACGATCTACATCGTAATCGTCATGGGCATCACCGTAACCGTTTTTACCATTTACATAATAATCATAAACAGCATCGGTATCACCGTCATCATTATCAGCAGTAGCAGCAGCAGCATCACCGTCATTTGCATCATCATTACTTTAGTTACAGGGGTATGGATCTTTGTCAAGCAAATTTTCTTATGCTTCTAATCTTAGTTGTTATATATCTTATAATGAACAATGTTGTAAATTTGGACAATAGTGACATCCCTATTTCTTAATGCATCGGTCACATAATGCGCTATTACGTATAAATGATTAATAGGAATTCGTGGACTGCGATTCAAAATCTGCATACAACTTTTGACTTTACTTGATTTGCAATTATTTGAATGAGGGTCTACACGCCTGGCTACGTCTTATATTCCCATTCATGGCTTGAATGTTCTATGCCAAAATGTGGTCTAAAGTGGGCCCTACCGGGTACTTAATTTTTGTACCCATTTAAAGATAGAAATGTATTAATTTAAGTTTTGTAAATTCATATTACCCGGTATGTTTCTCTATGGGCGTGGGTCCCTTTCATACCATCATAAAGTTCTACTCTAATTGAATCCCTAATTTTATGACATGAGCGGACACCCCAACTAATTAAGCTAATTGGCAGTTTTATGACACCTTGTTTGTCTTGTGGACAGGAAGTGTGACCGTGATTTGGCGTCTTTTCCCCTTCGCAAGAATTAACACATGCATCCGCTATGCAGCTGTGTTTGAAACTGTCACCATATGGCAGTCGTGTGGTTTATGACCTTCACCATTTACAGACCAATATGCATTGACTTACGCGAAGACAACAAAAAGGACAAAACACTAAGGTCTACAATATCTTTTTTGGCTCATAAAAGGACCTAACGCTATATTTAGCAGTACCCACAATGGTGCACTCTTTCCCAACCCCACTATTTTTTTCGTTAAAGGCATCTCGAAAGGAATGTGGTATCCCACTGAGCCAGGCCCCCACATGCTATGACCAGACCTGCTAATTGCTGGTCATCACTGCAGGGAGTCTTTAGCCAACATAGTACTAATCTGTCACAGTAACACCTCTGATGGGTTAATGCAAAACTAAATTACCTGCTAGTATGGATGTGAGACAGTAGGCTAGTTTTACACAAAGCCACAAACATTATTGTAAGTGACAATGTGGGTTGTTTACTATATGATCCCTTACAAATTCTTTATTGCATTAATTACTAGGTGTCAATTTTGTAACTGCAAGATTATGTATTTATTTCATAGCTAAATATTTAGTTTTGAAAATACATGAGAGATACAAGTTTTAGTATTCAAATGACTCTGAAGGACATTATTCTGACAATGAATGACTTTTTAAATTGCTTTTGTTACATTTTGTTACGTTTCGTATATATATATAAATGTACACACACACACACACACACATATATATATATATATATATATATATATATATATATATATTGGATTGCGTTATTGGTATATTCACAACTGTTTCCTTTACAAACTGTGAATGACTATGTTCAACCCCCATACATACACTTGGATCTTGAACAATACCTGTGTGACAGACACATCGTTACAGACTGTGGCAGCCTGGCTTATCAGAAAACAGATGCCCTCACATGCTGGGTGGGGCAATAAATGGGGGGGGGGGGTCACTTATATAAGGCTTTTGAGATGCCTTTAAGGAAGAGGAAACGTGGATGTTGGGATTTCAAGGAATACAATCTAATGTATATTTTTATCTCGTGTTTATTGCAAAGGTATTATTTCAATAGCTCGCCTATTCTTTTGTAGTTAATCCATACCTTAAATATAAATAATTCCTTTATAAAAATGCTTATGATCATTCAATGGACTAAAGAAGTTTGTAAGGATATTTATATAAGTAAAAACATGCGCAGTCTGAAATATTAATACATAGTAAAGTTTCCCCCCTCCACTCTCACTCTTTTAGAACTTATATTTATGCCGCGAAGGTAAATCGTCAATAACGTTGCATATTTATTCATAGCACACGCCGTTCACGTGTACTTATCATTTTTAATCTCTCAACAGTACCCAACGTTCACACCCTCTCTATCTTCTAAATGGCAGCTTGAAGACAATTATCGATCGATATCATGTTACACAGTATTGTGAAATAATGGGTCGGTCAATTTGACACAAAAATATTTCTTTTCGGCGACTTCAAATGATAGTGACCGTCGATTGTTTCCCAGAATTTTCTTTGTTGTTGCAGTGTTAGCCAGAGAGCCCTCCGCGCCAAAAAGAAATAACACCGCATTTATTTTTTACAACCTTGAAGAAATTAAAATCAAAGTGATGTAATAGCGACTCCATGTTATAAGTGCGTGAACAATGTTGTTAACAGCCGTTAATTGGCGCTAATATGTGCAAACCGAAAAAAAAAACCCAACTTGTTTTCTAAGAAAGTACGGACACAAATGATGAAATCCTTTGCGCAAGAGCCCCCAGTTTTGACAATCGAAAGAAAACGGGTCAAGTCTCGTAGCGCGAGATATAAATCGGCGCATGCGCATTGGATGTTTGAAATGGTCTATTTACGGAAGACTCCAGAGCTTGGATAGCTGGCGAAAATCTTCATCAAAAAGCCCATCTAGGATTGGTAAAAAAATGGGGTTTCAAAATTTCAAAAGATAAGTCTGTAGGCATACTCTTTGGCAAACCCACAACTAGCTTTGACGTATATTTAGGGAATCAAAAAATCAAATTTGAAAAAGAAGTTTTTGGGGGATGACTCTGGATACCAGGTTAACTTTCAAGAGCCATATAAATGACAATTAAAAGATGTCATATAGACCTGAATATGCTAAGAATGCTGAAGGGGACTGATTATGGGTAGATACAATCGGAACTCCTCGGGTAATTCCTTCCTCGGGACAATCATCCCTCGGATGTATGTAGTGCAATGATAATTACAGAAATCACGATCGTTTTGTTCGCCGGAAGTCGAAAGAATGTGCCTAAAATGTAGTTCGCACAAACCATAAACAATGGCGTCGTTTGGCAGCTGTTTTGTTTGCTGAGCTTTGTAAATTAAACTCGGATGATTTAAATTTGAAGCAGCCACAAACTGAAGTATAACTGGCATCGTACAGTAGTGAGCTGTCATCCGAGCTGCCATCTTTATTTTGACCTCTGTCCCAAAATAAGCCTCATTTAGGGAAATAGCCGAGGTGATCCGACAACCTACATACATCCGAGAGATGATTTGTGAATTATCCCAGGTGTTCCGATTGGTAGTACCCATGACAGTTTGTTGTTGTTGTTGTTGTTGTTGTTGTTGTTGATATTTTAAGTTAGATTCTTTTGTTTTGTGACTGTATTTGCTATAATAAAGATAATTTCGTGCCAATAATTGAAATATACTCATAGATTTTGCTAATTTTAAAAGGTTTTTGGCGTTGTACGATGTTTGTTGTTGTTGTTGTCTTTTCAAAAAATATAACAAAAATGTAACATAAGCAATCGAAACTCCTCAAAAATCATTTCGGTATATTGCGAGTATCTTTAAATGTTGCATTAACATTGCACTTAAGTCAGATTTTATCTTTCAGAAGAAGTCATTTCTGACTGTTTTGTTGTTAATAGATGATATCACTTTGTTAGCATGCAGTCCGAACACCAAGGCGAAGCATTTCTAGCTACTGACGTAAGTATAAACGTGCAAAGGCGTCCATGTGCATTTACCTTTAAGGTTTAGAAATTGTTATAAAAATTTAAAACAGCATCTCTCGTTTTCTGATATGTCTACATACAACTACAGACATACACAAAGTAATTTTAAATAATAATAAAAAACCCGAATGCTGTTTGCCGAATTTGGGCCCGTATTTTATTAGAGTTATTGTAAATGGGTGGTAAGCATAATGTGCAGCGGAAGTAATTCCTCTGACATAAAGTGTTGTTTTTTTTATATTATAAGAAAGATTTTGTTTTTTGACTTTATTTGGCTATCATGAGGACAATCTCATGCAATTTGGTGCAAAACAAAGCTAAAACATTGTAGAGTTATGAAAATTCAAAATAACATCACTCCTATTCTCAATAACGGTCTGATCCATTTTGACCGGAACTGATAATTTCGCTGAAAATGTGCGGATACGCAATGCAAAAATTATTGTGTATGTTTTCAGTGGCGGATAAACGTTTTTGCAACACATAACTTTTCTTCGCAGATACTCTTTTAATTGCTCTTTCTCAGCATATATAGTTGTGTGGTTTTCAAAGAAACGGTTTGCTGTTAAATTGCCTCCAAAGTTTTGACCTTCACTAAAGAGTAAAGAACAAATTCATTAAGTGTCGTGTAACCTATAAAAGTCCGCAAAACAAACTTTCCCCATGTGCAAATTTCATTGTACATTCCAAATATAGGCGTCGCGCTCCAGGGCGTCGCCAATGAATAGAAAATACGCTTGTACATTAAAAGCACCGACAACTCGGCGATTGATAAATTGATAAATTTCTTTTATTAAACATAATGATCAAAGCATAACGGACATAGAGTCCAATATCTATACATGTATTACATGTATTATATGGATATATATAAGATTATAAAATTAAAACTACCCGAACATATTGGGCAGAAAACTTTTAAGCTTGCCCTGTTGCAACTGGGTGAAAATAATGGAAGAAGTTAGATTTATTAATACCATAGCCCAATAAGCAGTTACAATTATAAGGGACTGTGAAACATGATCCCCGGGTTGTGTGACTTGGAGACTGTGGGCAAGGCACTAATAAGCTCCAGCCCTGCGTCCAAACGATACCGGTGCCGCCCAGCGGGGTAATATGTATACCAACACTCTCACCCTAAGCCACAACTTATACTACAATCCTGAACAAGTCATTGCTTAAGGCCAGGGGCGTGCCTATGCGACTTTTGAGTTTACGCACTATTCCTAGGAGAGTCGGAGAGCATGTCCCTCTCCACCTCTTTCCCCTCATCCCCCGCCTCGAAATTTCTTTTTTCCTTAGAACGTCGTAGATGGATTTTGTGGTGAGTGGAGGACTCTCACTGTCTCAGTACAAAGAATTGTCTCAGTGCAGGAATAGGTATGGGATTAGCCGGCATTTTTGCCGATACTGTGCAGCGACATTTTTATCATTATAGCACAGGGGCACTTATGAGGTGCCCAGGGACTGAACCCGGCCGGTCCATTATATTAACACCGACAAGTCAGACGTAATGCTGTCCCCTAAGCCTCGAGCGTTAGGAGGGAAGCCACTACTACCATCTTTAAAGTCTTTGGTTTGACCCGGCCGGGGTTTAAACCCACGACAATCCGATCCGCAAGCTCTACCACCTACCCTTAGTGCAGGACGAGACAGAAAAAAAGTCAAACAGGATTGCAGCAGAATGTTTAGAATTTGGAAAAATGCTTAAATTACAATTTAAATAATTAACACAACTAACTGATAGTGCCTTAACCAGACGATTATTTTTATGTGCTTAAGGACGTTTTTGTTGTTTCAATTTTTGGAAGCAACTGTACGCACGTGCGTAAGTGCGTAAGCCCAGGCACGCCCCTGACAATTGTTGTATATAAGTGTTGTATATAAAGTGTTGGTAACCGGAACTGACACACTACCTTTGAAGGCTGCCTCCTCTAGAAACTGACACTGTCTGGAAATGCTGCCGTGGATTAAAAAGTCAAATTTACCGATATACAACAGGAATAGTTTCTTTCTTTCACGATAGTTCTTATGACAAAACAACAGCTTATTTTGTGTCCGGTTTGTTGTTATCAACGAACAAAAGTTACATTTCACTATTATGCATTACACTATGCAAAAAATATGGCGTATGCTTTCATTGGCGGGTGAACGCCTTTGAAACACATAACTTTTCTTCGCTGAGGCCCTTTTAATTGCTCTTTTTCATCATATTTATTAGTGACGCGATTGTATAGTTTAGTGGTTCCCAAAGAAACGGTTACATTGCTTCCAAACTTTGACATTTACTTAGAGTAAACAAATTCATTTAGTATCGTGTAACCTATAAAGTCCGCAAAACAAACTCCCCCACGTGCAAGTTTCAGTGAGCATTCCATAAATAGGCGTCGCGCTAAAGCGCGTCGCCAATAACTGTTCATATGTAGTATGAATATATGGTAGAAATACTACTATACCATAATTAATATTTACTTCAACAATGTATATATACGGTGGCATAGGGGGAGTAAGGTTTGTAAATAACACATTATTAAATACATATTTTAAAAACTTTTTATTTTAATAGTCATAAAAGGGTTGGACGGAAGAGATATTCCAGCTATGGATAAGAAGACCCCAACTACATGTATTTATATTTAATTTGATATTTTAATGTAATATTTAATATAGTATAGGAATAGTCTAAAGGACATTTTATGTCCCGTCTGGGGGCAACGAATCGTAACAATACAATTTTATACAGAAGTATATATAAGTAAATATCTCAACGCTACAACGAGATATAGAACCACATCCAGGGTTCTGCGCAACAAAAAGAATCCACGTATATGTAAAATCTCCACGAGATCCTTAACTTACCATGGCGTAGACTCATACTAATCACAGATTTACAGATAGCAAGACATGGCAAAACTGGCAACATTAAATTAAAAGACCCTTTAGTATAATACTTTTAGTAGATATAATGCACAGAGATAGTGCATAGCCATTTTACTTTAAAATATCTAGATAGTATGACGTATTGGTACTACAATATGTGGATAATACATTCCACATATAGAGGCGAGCTGGATTATATGCGCGTAAAACTATGATAAAATATACACTCGTTTTTAATATATGATATATAGATAATTAGATATACAATTGAAGATATCTAATATAGAATTTTAAAATTCCAGAGCCTGTAATTGTGATATAAAACACAACAATTTTATTATTAAATTTTTAATCGTCCAGTATCTTATAATAAACTTTTAAGCTGTGACTTAGATCACATTATTTATAACATAAGCATTTTAGTTTACTGATCCTTATTTCGATTAGAAATAAGGACCTAATTTATTAAGGATAATAACAATAGCAATATAATAAGAAAGCATTAATCCAAGCCCAATAATATAAGGACCTACACCTCACAACCACAGACATCAAAAGTGCTAAATCAAGAAGACATCACTATAATCTTCATGATATAATGTGCTCGCTATAGACCTATAGGTGAAAGCGAGGGTAAACAAATCCTATTCGTGGTTATTTAGGGTTCAATCGTCACTAAACTTGATCAGAAGGTTTGCCTGCTTGTATATTTTGGGTGAGTTTGTAACAAGGTTACGTAGCGTCAAAAACTAGGTCACTAGGTCAAATTTTGATGGAATAAAAACTTGTGAAAACGCTTATAGGCCACGTTGATGGCCCAATCTTCAACAAACTTAGCCAGAATGTCTCCCTGTATGAAATCTGTATGACATGTTTTGCAGTGGGTTACATGGAGTCAATATGTCACTAGGTAAAATTCTAGAAAATGTAATCAGCCCAGTGGCCACACCAATGGTCCAATATTCACCATAGAAATGGTACAATCTTCACCAAAGATTTTTAAAATAAATAGCTCTTAATTAATTGACGCCAGATATGATCTTACTAAAAGCACGTGTCTTCAGGTGAGCGATTAAGGGCCATAATGGCCCTTTTGTTTTTCAAGTCACGAAAACAGGTAGCGAAAGTAGCATTTGTAATTTTTATTATTGAAACACAAACGCATATTGCAATATGCACTGCTGAAGGAAAAGACGACCCATTTACCCACTGGTACAAACAGATATTGTCAGATCCCCTACTATTTCTTGAGGTCTGCCACTAAGACGTTTAAAGGTGAAAAAGTTCCAGGAAATGCTTTAAGATACCACACTTTACTACAAGGAGCTGCACAGTGTAAGTTATTGTAAACAAATTTGCGTATCAGTCTAATACAAAATAAATAAAATTGTTTTAAAAATGTATAAATAAAATTAGAGACTATAATTCTATTTTTCCAGACTAGCTGCATTATAATTTCAAGCATAATTATAAATAAAATGTGGGTACGCGATTATTCGACTCCTCGACTTTTCGACCTCCGCTGAAAAATTTAAGGTGACTCTTCGATTCCAGTTAGTTATATGGCTGTATGTTTTTAAGGTATTTCTGTATTATTTACATGTTATTTGAGCCCCCAACATGGAGGTTTTCGCTCCAACTGGGACTCGAACCGCGTGAGGGACTGACGAGTTTCAAGTCAGCAACTCTAACTGCTCGGTCTCGAGAGGCCCCTTAAACAATGCTTAGTTAGCATTTGTATTACATAAACAATTTGTTGCAATTAACTGTAGTGAACATGTGACTTGCTGTTAAAACTTAGCATAATCTTAACATTTTTCATGTATGTAAAGATTAACAGAAGTAGTTTCAATAGGCACATAAAAGCATATATATATATAAGAAAAATGAAATCAGATCTATCCCTTCTGGTAGCCACAGCATGATATTTGTTAGACAGTACGATTTGTGACTAAACTGCTCTGATTGTTCATTCTTCCCAAATCTATCAATAAGCACAAATTAATTTCTAGTTAAACTGGGTATAATGTCACAGCAGATTACCCGGATGATGATATAACGTGATCTCGACGGTTAGTGGTAAAATGGCCTTCTTAGTTTAAAATAGCAACTGTGCAGCGTGGCTCAGATATAAGTATCCTATTTGTAATGACCAGAGGGACGCGTCCCTTTTCGCATAGATGTGGGGCGCCGTAGCGGAGCGGTTAGAATCGCTGAATTGTAACTCCTCAGCCCCTCCTCAGTCCCATACAGACTTTTTGACGAATATAAGGTAAGGTGCAGTGTTTTAATAATGAAATGAAGATAATGCTTTGTTTTCATTTCTCCTATCTGCAAAACATTTAACATTTTAACAAGACAACAACAACAACAACAACAAAAACAACAACAACAAAACACAACAACAACAACAAAAATCAGCAACACGAAGCTGACCATATTCTTATTTTTATTAGCATGATGGGCCTTTGAGCATTCTTTGTACGTGAGCATTCTTTGTACGCCTTTGTTAGCCTACAATATATGCAACACATATACTACTTTTAAATTCCCGTTTTAGTTATTGCATTCCCGATTTAGAATTCAGATTTTGTTTTAACAAACCCCCTTTAAAGACTACTGTCTAATTACTACAGCCATTCCTTTTTCTGAAACATGTCTTATTTTTATAATATTGCAAATTAAATCCGTTTCCTTTGTAATTGTCCAAATATTTATTGCCATTCTTCTGAACCATTTAGCCTATAAATTGTCAAAGGAAGATTTTAAAACTGCAAAATGTCTTCACATTTGTACACTTCTTCCCGTCCTAAACTTTATTTTTTTGTAAGTTAAAAGTAACTATTGCCGCATATATAGAAACGATACAATTCACATTATGTACTCTTTATAAGGTTTATTTGCCATTGTGAGCATGCTCGTTCTTTTATTTTTCATAAAACATTTGCTATGATTATGCTCACTTGTTTTGTTGTTATAAACAATCCAGTCACAAGAGTTTGTCACAATAAAACAACCAACGGTTTGTTCCCCTAAAATGCAGTTAGTCTGAAAATAATGTCGCAAAGGTAATTACTGTAGTGGCTACTGTCTAGTGTCTAATCATTGTAACTTAAGTTTCAAGCACTGAACACTATAGTGCCTGCGGCGCTTTGATTTTTTGAAGAAAAAAAATGATAATAAAGCTGGCAAAAACAGTTAAGTCGCAGCTGTTCTGTGACACATTTTTCAGAAGAAAGAACTGAGTATTCGGTTGTTTGTTTGTTGTTGTAGTTATGTGTGTGTGTGTGTGTGCGCGCGCGCGCGCGTGTGTGTGTGTGTGTTTACATTGTAGCCAGCAACAATAATGTGTATAGCTTGCAATTCGGAAAAGTATCTGGTATTTATAAGAATTCGTCGCTGCTGTTTGGCGAAGTATTTTACCAATAGAAACCGAGTAAACCGATGTTAGCAATGCAGCATGTGGATACAGCTGTAGCAGAGAACAAGGAAAATACATAAAATAGTAAATACTTCACATCAGAGTTATGGTTCGTTACTTTCAAATGTTTATGTAATTAATCGACAGTGTAAGAGAGTGCTTAATTCCCAGGGCAGATATCTTGGTTAAAGCTCTACAGCGCTCTTTGAGGAGCATAATAGCCCAGTGGTAGGACGCCCGGCTCCAGATCATGGGGTCCGTGGATCGAGCTCTCGTTTAACAAAACACTATCTGCTACGTTGCTTTCTACCTTGTTATTTGCTACAACTGCACGATTTTCACTTTCCGTCCTTTTTTTCAAATCTGTTAAATAGAAACTTAAGAAAGGAGAAAAAATGTTATTTAGAACGAGTGTGTCACTGACAATGCATTATATACTAGGCCGAGAGATTGCAATATCACTCCTGCGACCTCACTGCCTTCTGCGACTCTATACCAAGTTTGCAGTCGGGATTTCGATTCAAATAAGAGCGGCGTAGTGTTGACGAAATAAGTAATTGGGAGTTTGAAGCCATAGTATTTGGATCGCGTTCGGTAGCACTTTTGAGCATTTATATTATACCTAATTTTATTTAAAATAGAAATATATGGAAGGTATTGTATGTTTAATGAAATATTTTCTAAAATCGGATGTAAGTGATTGTGTTGTAACTCTTGTCCCAATGTATAATCTACATTAAGAAGAGGCTGTTGTTTTGCGGCTGAAGACTTCTTTAAACTTAAAGTGCGTTATGCGAGCGATTTACCGCGGAGTTAGCGAAAGTGACCATTATTTGCATACCTTTAATCGCTTATAGAGCAAAGCATACGACGCTCAAACAGCGTTTTTTTTGCACTTTGGTTATGCTTTAAACCTCACGAATTCTTACTGAACCGTTCATATACTGCAGCAACTCGCGGATCATCTCATCTGAATCTCCTCGTTAGAGACCACGTGCCTTTCAGGATCACCCCGTCACAAAAAAAAAAAAAAAAAAAAAAAAAAAAAAAAAAAAAATCGTCAATGAGCTTGACGAACAAGATTATCACGAGCTTTGAAACATAGTAAACCATCATATATTTTCTTACGATGATTAAATTTTAATGAATTATATGAATAATTAAAAGATAATTAAAAAAATAAATAAATAGTTATTACATGTAAATCATACGGAACATGTTTGCAATATCGATGCACACAAGCAAGATCTCCACTATGGTCATATGATTTTCAAGACGGCAGGGGTTACTGTAGCACCTGTTTGAGAAGTGTGGATCCGGAGTGTTCCTGGTTACCATAAATCGGGACAAGCTTTAGGTAGAAAGACAAATCTGTAACAACTTATTTTAGTGTGACGTATAATTATCTCCCCTGACAGGTTCATGTCAACAAATCCCAGAATATCGTGGTTGAAGACGACACAAGTGATAGGCCTACATAACTTGCATATTAATAGTTCCCCAAATCATAAAATGAACAGAAAAACACATTTTGCAAAATAATTTGATTCTGTTTAACAACATCATTATTTTTAATAAAACATAATTACCGTTTTAGATGTAAAACTACGTAAATCCTTTCTTTCGGTAGCAAAAAAACGCGCACCAGGCGCAAAGTTTTTCAGAACTCGACGCAGCGATTTCGGGGGTGACAGGTGTTTCTTTTGGTTGCCATATGAACCATCTGGCAAGTAGTACCTTTCAATTGTCGGCGCAAGTATACGTAAAGTTGTCATTTAAGATCGCTAATTTATTTAAGTGTAAAAGTGTTTTTGTTATTTAAAGTTTAAAGGGGCACTAAGCTTAAAGATGAAAAAGCAAAAACTCAAAGATGACGACGACATTGAAAACATTTATACGGTTTTGATCGATCAATTATAATTATGACCGTGATGAGGATGATGGCTGAAGATAGTCGATCTCAGTGAAAATTGGGCATAATAAAATAGAGGGATAAATAATAAAGATAAACAACAAATGAAGACTGGAATGAATAATAAAGCATAATTATAGAAGTCAAAACAGTGCTAATCGTAGTACGTTGTCGTTTCGGGGTCACGATAAAATATGTATGTATGCAATGACCCTTACATAAACTAGTTGTCAGTAAGTAAAGTTGTCGTCTGCAATTTTCGTGTTTTATTGACCATGTATGTTGCCAATCAGCGTTAATTATTGATTTAATGAATCTCGTCTGAATGTAATTTGCCAGCAATAGCAACTTCGTCATCTTTTAAAAACATAATATTGCCATGTGACATTTCCAGCAGCCCACACTTCACCTGTACACACCAGCTCAACTCAACCGAACACCGGGACGGTAAAGTCGTAAAAAGATTTCGTTTCTCATCGCACAGATTCGTCTATTGGGATAACCGCTTAACGAGGGCGAAGAAAAAACACATTTCCAAGTAATTGGTTTGTTTTCGTAACGTGAGTTTACTTTTACTTTACGTTTTTTGTTATTTTAAGTTGTTGGTGTACGTTCACATGCTAGTTTATGTTTGTTTTAAGTTTGTTTTTGTGTTATTTTGGCCCTATTTGTTGATTTGTAAACTTTTCTGGAATAGTGCCGTGCCAAACTTGGCTACAGGTCGCCATGATGCGTCTTATTTTTCTCGGAGGTGACCCAAATACTTAAAGTTTCCAAATATGGAATTAAACTCTTTTTTTGTAATTGGCTCCTTTCATGGATAGTAGTTATATTTTAATAAATTATAGTTTGTGATGAAAATACAATTGTATGTCTAAACTCCGTGAGCAGGAAAATAAATTTATCCCAGTGCATAAAGTTTGGAAGTTTGTGTATCGGCATGTTTTGTGTATTGATATTCGTTGAGTAGGGGATGGGGGTCGGCAATGTGCTTCTTTGTTCTGCTCTGCCTGTTAAACATGTGCTGGCGTGTATAGTTGTTGCGTTTGAACAGGGTGTAAATAAGATATTTTAAAAAGTTTTCTGTATTTATATGTAGTATGAATATATAACTTAAATTTTAATCATTAATACTGACAATATGCATCCATGGTGATGTACACATGGGTAAATAAATTTGAGGTATCAATAAATGATATTCAATAAATATCAAAATTATTATTTAAAAAAATCATTGTTCGTAATAACAGAAAATAAAATTTAGGCAACAGCTTAACACCCTGAAGCATCATTAGCTGAGGTGTAGTTGTGTTAAACATCAATCAACCTGATATTCTTTCATGTTGTACAGACCTTTCAATTTACAACCCATTCTTAACTTTTTGTTGTTGTTTAATTTCAAATTCAACCAAACTTCATCAGTAGCTTCAGTAGGTGGTCAACTTTGGCAATCTTACCATCAGAAATTACAACTATTTGGCATAAATGTTCTTTAGGTGACCCGCTTTTAAAATTGTTCAAAGACCTTTCATCATACAAAAATCATTGCCACATGAAGCAAGACACTTTTAAATATAATAAAGCTTTAAAAAGATTTTTTGTTAGATATTATAAGATGCTAGAGCATTGACATTTGTATCAATGTTCCTTGGGTCTCTCTCTCTCTCTCTCTCTCTCTCAGGATTGGTGAAGCAAGGCCACCAGGGGAGGGTCAATTTTCAGTTTGTGGCTGTAGTTAACTTTAAAAATCTTCATGTTATTGTCAGAAGCTACATGTGCTGGAGCCTTGATATTTGCTATTGGACATTTCTTTGGATGACCTCCCATATAGAATCTTAAAAGTTTTGATCCATGAAATTAAGTGGCTGCCAAGGGCATGGCCATCCAGTAAGTCAAACTAAAACACTCTTTGTCAGACACTATTATAGCTATTACCGTAGAATTAGGTAGTTATGCTTCTTGTATGTCCCTGTAATAAGATTGTTCAAAGAATTTCTTATCTATTAAATAATGCTGCTGCCAGTATCATTGGCTTTATTATTTGGTCCTTAATTAGCTCTTAAAAACATTTAAGGGATTTTGTTTGCCTTTTTTTTACAGCTAAATATCAGCTGTTTCCCAGTGCTAAAAAATAATAAAAATTCCAAAAATGTATGGAGTAATTTTTGACAAATATATCAGGGCGTTCTGTTGACTCTGAACTTCAAGGGTCTTTGACCCCCTCAGTCAAAAATTTCAGGGGTCAAATTCAAATTTCTGAGGGTCATACATGTGTGTCATGTATTACGACATAAAGCACAAAATTTAATGTGCTGTTAAAGCATTGTAGATTGTGTTTTACTATATACAGTTAATTAATTTTTCTGTTTTTTTTAGAATTAAGGTTTTTCTTGAGATCTTTATCTTTTTCTCTTTAAAACATAATCTTTTTCTCTTTAATTTCTTTAACATTTAATTCATAATTTTTTTGTATATAATTATAATTGTATATATAATTATATCACTGATGACCACAGTTTGTATAAATAAGCCTTGATGGAAAGTATTGATACTTCTGATAGTTTACTAGGGACAAGTAAATAAACAGAATACTGTTTAACAGTGTTTTTTTCTGCATCTCAATTATGACAATCAAATAAAAAATACAGCATATCAATTAACATTATTACATTGTCACCGTTAAAAGTAATTTCGCTTCTCAAAACTGATGTCATCCCAAAACCAATTTACTATAAGGGTCGCAGTTCTCGGCCACCCAATAACGCATATGACAAGTATTATTTCCTAACTAAATATATCTAAAGCCATCATCAGGCAAGACAACAATAACCTGGTTTTCAGTGCAAAATGTACTGTGTCAAACTGTAGTCTGTGCCTAAAACTAATTTTGACATATCAAACCATAAACATCAAACAAGGTTTTTTTAGCCATAATTTCAACCATTCATGTAATAAGTACATCTTTCATAGATACGATCAATCAATTTGCCATATTAGCACCGCTTCACACCTTTTCAGTAATCACACATTTAGGTGGCCCAATCAAGTAATTATACAATGCCTACAGTCGTCCTTAATTGCTTCCGATGCGTCGGGATGCTACAGTCATGTTTTACGAGTAAACAGATGCTGATCAATTAAGATTTATTACTTTTCTACACCTCTGTCAAAACGCCATATTAAAATTAGCCGAGCACACGAGCAAACATGTTGATTGGCAGAATTAGAGCACCTGTTGCTAATTAATTATGCAGGCTCTGCCTACAGTATTGTATTTCTCCTCGCAGAAGGTAATCATTGCGTGTTTGAGGGGAATCTGTTCTCAATAATATGCAGACTCCGCCCTATGTCGTCTTTTCTCGCTTCTTATGAAGCTGTAGGAGATTTGACCGACACATAAGTAGAAATTGTCACGAGTCAAAATGACCCCCGCCGCTTTATTGATGTGCGTCAATTGGGGGTATTTCCGAATTTTCGTGCTTCAAAACCCGGGAGCTCGGGTCAACCGAACACCCTGTATATGTAAAAGAAAGTCTCAGAAAGTCACGTCTAAACCATTTCCAGCAGTTACTAGCCTAGTCACTGTGAGATGATAGCTGGACATTATACTCAAAGGTGTCATAGGGGATGAGGATGTAAAGCAGTTAGTCACCCCCCCCCCCCCCCCCCCCCCCCCCCCCCCCCCCCCCCCCCCCCCCCCGAACGGTTATGTGTAGTAAATTGTGTGTCCAGTAAGATCAATGCTTATATATAACATTTTTTTATTTTTTTTTATAATCTTGAATTAAAATTGTGCCAATCAAGTCAATACTTGTGCCAATCAAGTCAATACCTAGTTTAAAACTCCTGTTGTCAGGAATACCGTGAATGCAAATCGAGAATGCCACATTGCCCGTGCTGTTTAGAATGAACACCCGTGACGTGGATATGACTTCAGACTAATTTTCATTTGGAAATCTGCAGAGATCATTTTTCCTCTGCAACCTGTGTCCCTGACAAACATTTGTTATTATGGACGCAAGAAAATTAAATATGTGCATCTGCAAGCATACATTACTCTTCGGGGAAATTAATCTGAAATTCCCATTACAAATTTACATACAATAATTCCGATTCGATAGAAATTACATACACACTGGGTAAAATCTGTGTGTGCACCGGACACATTTGTAAATTATCCACTGATTGGTTCAATTTCAGTGAAACAGGTTGTATTTTTAACACATACTGGTATTGTTGTCTGTTCATAAAAAAAACTGTTGGTAAGATATTTTTGCGAATGCCTCTGAAAAAGAAAAGTTAAAAGCAAGACAGGAAAAACTTTTCGGCAAAGTTATTGACTAAGAATCCTATGTAAACAATAATGATTCTGATGAATCACTTGTTGTTCACTAAGGAATCGAGAATGTTTTAACGACACTAGCTAAAAACTTATTTGGGGTCGCATTATTATAAAGGTGAATGCAGAATTTGGTAGATGGGGTAATCTTACAATAATAGCCTGTATACCTCATATATAGGGACACATTAGTTTTTGTCAGGACCCTTTATTTCAGAAAAAGTACATCATGTGGACTCATAAAAAAATAAGGTAAAATGATCACTTATTCAGTGTGTGTTTCTGTTAAGCAGCCTCAAAAGTCCTTCTGTAATGTGGAAGCTCCAACCAGCATTTTGTGCTGCGGTAAAGATGCATGTCTTCATAAGGTTGACTGTTGATAATTGGTGCATTCTGCTGTCTTTACCACACCGTTACATTTTTTGGCGTCTGTACACAATGTGCAGTACTTGGAGTTAGAAGTTTCGTCAGTCGCTAGCCAACTGAACATTTTTTCCCAGTCTTTACTGTATTTTCATTTTTTGTGTGTGCGGATTAACGGTATGTTTAAAGCTTGAGTTGGAATTATTTTCACTGCAAGAATTGAGATTAATTTCCTTACTAGACTTCATGGATGTACTGGAATTTGTATTTGTGACAACCCCCCAAAAAGTCGATTGTGTATCATCATTTTTTTTTCTTCGGACTCATTTTGCAAAATAAACGGCAGACGAATTTCTTTTACAGAAAAAGGAAGTGTTATATTTACATATATAACGTAACCCTTAATAACATAACTAATTTCATTGGTTATTCTCGAAACATTTATCCAATAATAACTGACGAAACAACAAACGAACAAAACGGTGCATGTGAAAACTTCACTCTCTTAACTACATAACTCGCACCCAAAATGCTCTGTAATAGTCGGAAAAGACTCATTAGTAGAAAAAACATACATCCTGCAAACGCAGATAAGCTGACATTTTGTGTCCATTGCCATTTTATTGTATCCTGGACGCAAGACGTAGAGGTAAAAAAATCACTGCTAAATAGACTGCTTCAAGACTTTAACGAAATTAAAAGTATTGTAAAGAGCTATAGAATGTGCAAAGTTTTTTAACAGTTTTATTAAATAAAAGCCAGTATGTGCACATTCTATTCTATTAACTTTAAATCTTTTTTTTTTTTTCCAAGCCTTACTCAACTGCAAGAGAGTATTTTGCCAATTGCCATCCACCATTATCATATTTGGGCAGTTTCCTTTTCAAAATTTTGTTAATTATTTAGTTTACTTCTTCATTCACATTGACAGGGTGTTCTATAGGTTTTTATATTGATTAAAGTTAAAAAGAAAGGATTGATTTTCATTATGAGTCTAATGTGCACACCATTGAAATGCAATGAACAGGAAGAAAACACTGTATTGCATGATGGTATAGTTCATTGACCATACTAACATACAGGGCTTAATTTCTATAGAATTGATGGCTTGTACAGCTTATGTAACGGGTAGAAACCTTTTTTGATGCATTTTTTATTAACAATGCTGTTTCAAATGTTGCTCAATTAATGTGTTTATTAAAATAATCAGACAACATTTACTGTCTCTTATACATTTCCCTTTGTTCTACATGATGCATGGCTAATTGTCTGTTGGTAAACACTCAAACAAGCTTTCATCTTTAGTCTGCCAGATACCCCAAATTGTAATTTACTTGGTGTTTCTGTGCCGACTTGCCTCATTACACGGGTCAAGTTGACTGACTCTGAAGTAACTTATTGTCAAGGTGATATGGATCAGAGAAGTTTGACAGTGAGGGTGAGAATGTTGTGTTTTTAGCACACCTGAGCACAACATGCTCAAGGTGAGCTTTTCTGATACCATTTCGTCCATCGACTGGCGTAAACATTTTGGCTTGTGAACACGCTAGAGGCTATTGTTTTTATCCAATCTTCATCAAACATGGTCAGAATGTTTGTCTACATGAAATCTTGGATGAGTTTGTTATTAGGTCACTTGGGGTAGAAAATTAGGTCACTAGGTCAAATTTTAGAAAAAGCCTGTGAACACATAGAGGTCCCATTTATGACCCAATTATCATCAAACTTAATCAGATTGTTTGCCTGCATGAAATCTTGGATAAGTTCATAACTGGGTCATGTAGGGTAAATAAGTAGGTCACTAGGTCAAATCTTTCGAAAAAGCTTGTGAACCCACTAGAGACCACATTTATAGCCCAATCTTCACCAAACTTGGTCAGAATTTGTGTCTGCATGAAACCTTGGATGAGTTCATTTTTGGTTCATGTGCATGTCAAAAAGTAGGTCACAAGGTCTAGTGGTCGAAATTAGCACTAGCCCGACAGCAAAAAAAGATTTTCAAGAAAAAATTCCCAATTTACTAGCCCGACGGCTTTTAAGATACAGATCGTTGAACTATCATTATAATTTCATTTACATTTTGTAAACAAACTATTGAGCTGCTTATTTCATTCAGCAAGCTGTTGCTTGTATCAAAAACATGTTATGCCCACTTAACCAATAATATGTTTACTGCACAGGAACCACGCTGTATTCTGGTTCTCATACACTGGAAAACATGTAGTGATACATCTTTGTTATTAAAGTTAGGATATGTGCCTGTTGAAATTCCTTAGCAGAGAAATAGTGGAAATAATTAAAAAACAAAACTGTGAGAACATAAGTTCAAGCAAGAATAATTAAACTCAGCATGCCATAATGGAAGTTAAAGTTAAATTGTGAATGCCTATTGGTTAGTATTGTTGATGGAATGTGAATGAATATGAAAACAAAAGCAAGACCCTTTTATGATTTCAGAAAACAGTTAAACAGTGACGATAATGTGATAATGCTAGGAAACACATAGTTCTTGGATAATAACATTTATTCAGTTTGCAAGACTTTCGAAACATTTTTTTACCATTTAAAGGTCGCAGGTTCAAACCCCAGCCAGGTCAAACCAAATACTTTAAAGTTGGTAATAGTGGCTTCCCTCCTAACGCTCAGGGCTAAGGGGACAGCATTTTGCCTGACTCATAAGTGTCAGTTTAATGGACCCACTGGGTTCAGTCTCTGGGCACCTCATAATTACTCCTGTGCTATAATAATAGAAATTTCGCAGCACCGCATCAGCAAAAAAGCCAGCCAATCCCTATCCCACATATATAAATGAAGCCGTTTCAGTTTTTCCCAATTTTGTCAAAAACGGTGCAAATAAATCCAAATTCTAGAGGTCGGGCCATGTTCCCAAATTTGTGGGAAAAACCCTATAGTCAGATCAATTTTACCTTTTGTTTAACTCGAGTGTCTTACGCCTTTTCAAGTTTTGGTATACCGGTATGTTGCAATGCTCATTGGAGTATATATCTCTCTGCATGTAATCTTTGTTGCCATTCGATTCATCCTATAAGGATTTTACATGTATTTTCCTTTGATGGACATTGGACCTTGGTTTCTCAGTCCATCCTCACATGAACAGGGTGAAAATAACCAATTACATTCTTCTCTGGTCATTTTTTATTGATTCAGAAATTGAGTTTCATTTACAATCAGCAATTTTGTGTAGTTCTTCTAATAGGAATTATACTTAAATCCATGTTAACAGCAGTAAGTGTTTGCTTTATTTAATGACTTGTTGTAGATATGTTCTTACTTTAACATTAAGCTTGATGGGAATACCGTTGTCCTGAGCTTTTTCAAGTTTTGGTATATGTTGCAACGCTCATAGGACTTTGTTAAACAGTCCAATCACGATACTACGAATGTCGATCGGACCGACCTAATTATTCGTTTGATCGTAGAATTCAAAGTTTTGTATACCTCAGTGACTGTAAACCAGTTTCTTCTTAACAAAATATCATTGTGGTTATTGTTATTTCCATCATTGTAATTGAGGAATAAATTTAAAGGCAAGATTGTTGTTTATTATGTATATAAATTATATAAATAATATAAATTATATATAATATATAATATATAAATTGTAAAATTTCATGTAATAATCATTGTTTATTATAAAAAAGACTACATAAAAGGATGACTTGTTGACTGAATGGCTTTATTTACCATCCCCTTTCACCTTTTGGCATACGGCGAGCAACTTATTTACCTATGGAATATACAGAATGTGTACCCTTACTTAATTTTCTCACTACCCTGTCAAAAACAAAGAGTGAACAATGTGCTTATTGTTTATTGCACTCATGATCGCGGAGAAGTGAAAATGTGGCAGAGGGTTTGGTATTTGTAAATCAGTGACTTAATTAAGTGCATAATTGATTCGAGGGACCGGAGTTATCATCGGATCAAGCATAGTATTCCGAAGTATCGCGATCCTGTATCGAAGTGTCGTAACATTTTCTACATATGACATATAGAAATGCGGACAGGATTGGCGACTGTATCCGTAGTAGCCCATACATTCGTTTGATTGTGATTCGGAGTATTGTGATTGGACTGTATTTCCTTGTTTAAAATCTGAAGTAACGGACATTAAACATTAAACCAATTACAATAACAATTTATTAGTTACGAATGCCCTACACAGCGATTCACTTTGTAACATGTTTGGTTTGTTATTTATTCTGAGTTTTTTAAGAATAGAGAAAGAATAAATAAAAATACTAAAATATTGTTTTTGTTGTCTTTGCTAATTAATAGAACATTGTAATTTTGCAATTATATTAGAGTAGTTACATTTCTTTAGAAATAAGAGAGAAATTAACCATTTTATAAGCATGAAAGGTGGCAGTTTATTGTCCATACGTAGCTATTTCCTAATGGTGGCCATGCGATTGACCTATTTGAGTGTTAATTAACCTAGTTGATTATTGGCGAATTAGCCCTGTAATGATCACCAAAAATATGTTGTTAACATTTCAATCTCTTATGTCATTTCTTTATATATTTCTGGGTAAGATTTCAGTTCAAACACAAACATTTTCTGCTGATTGTCCAAACAAGGAGATTGCAATTTTGTCAACATCTGCAATTTTGAGTTAACAATTACGTGTCTAATAATGACACTACGAGGATTGGGGTAAGGTATTTGAAATTGAATGTTACTGAAATTTTGTGTGGGGCATTCATTTCTTGAGTGAATTTTGGGTTACCTATGTGTTACTGATTACGTTGTAGGGTTTTACTTGTGAACACTTTTGTAACAACAATTTCCTCACATTCAGTTCAAAATTTGAATTAAATTATCATTTTTGAGTGGATATTACTATAGATTGCCGAAAATACTGTGGTAGGTGGTCAAATTTTGTATTTGTGTTAGAGGAAAAATGGCAGCCTATTGGGCTAGTAACTTATGGAAAACAGTTTGGGAAAACATGGGAATTTTCATCATTTTTGGCATTGGAAATCAGTCAATATTCAGTGGCAAACTATGGTCAAAAACCATTGCAATGTTTAACTTTGTGTTATTTTTATGCTCCCCGAAAACTTTCGGGGGAGCATATAGTCGCCGCCTTGTCCGTCCGTCCGTCAGTCCGTCCGTACGTCCCATTCGTGTCCGGCCCATAACTTCGTTATTTGAAGTTGAATTACGAAAGTATTTCACAGAAATGACCACCATGTTGAGACGACGTCTCGCGCGCAAGATTTGGGTCCCTACCTTGAAGGACAAGGTCACAGCGTGACCTTGCAGCCAAATCGTGTCCGGCCCATAACTTCGTTATTTGAAGTCGGATTTCGAAACTATTTCACAGAAATGACCACCATGTTGAGACGACGTGTCGCGCACAACATTTGGGTCCCTACCTTGAAGGTCAAGGTCACAGCGTGACCTTGCAGCCAAATCGTGTCCGGCCCATAACTTCGTTATTTGAAGTCGGATTTCGAAACTATTTCACAGAAATGACCACCATGTTGAGACGACGTGTCGCGCGCAACATTTGGGTCCCTACCTTGAAGGTCAAGGTCACAGCGTGACCTTGCAGCAAAATCGTGTCCGGCCCATAACTTTGTTATTTGAAGTCAGATTTCGAAACTATTTCACAGAAAATGACCACCATGTTGAGACGACATGTCGTGCGCAACATTTGCGTCCCTACCTTGAAGGTCAAGGTCACAGCGTGACCTTGCAGCCAAATCGTGTCCGGCCCATAACTTTGTTATTTGAAGTCGGATTTCGAAACTATTTCACAGAAATGACCACCATGTTGAGACGACGTGTCACGCGCAACATTTGGGTCCCTACCTTGAAGGTCAAGGTCACAGCGTGACCTTGCAGCAAAATCGTGTCCGGCCCATAACTTCGTTATTTGAAGTCGGATTTCGAATCTATTTCACAGAAATGACCACCATGTTGAGACGACGTGTCGCGCGCAACATTTTGGTCCCTACCTTGAAGGTCAAGGTCACACCACGACCTTGCAGAAAAATCGTGTCCGGCCCATAACTTCGTTATTTGAAGTCGGATTTCGAAACTATTTCACAGAAATGACCAACATGTTGAGACGACGTGTCGCGCTCAACATTTAAGTCCCTACCTTGAAGGTCAAGGTCACACTGCGACCTTGCAGCAAAATCGTGTCCGGCCCATAACTTTGTTATTTGAAGTCGGATTTCGAAACTATTTCACAGAAATGACCACCATGTTGAGACGACGTGTCACGCGCAACATTTGGGTCCCTACCTTGAAGGTCAAGGTCACAGCGTGACGTTGCAGTGAACTTGTGTCCTGCCATTATCTTCGTTATTTGAAGTCGGATTTTGAAACTTTTTCACAGATATGATCACCATGTTGAGACGACATGTCGCGCGCAACATTTGGGTCGCTACCTTGAAGGTCAAGGTCACAACATGACCTTGCAGCAAAACCTTGTCCGGCCCATAACTTCGTTATTTGAAGTCGGATTTTACAACTGTTTTTGACAAACTTACCGGTTTGACCGGCTCTTGTTTAGTCATTGCCCTTTGTTTATGTTTATGTCTGATTTCATAGTACTACAACATTTTCAAAATAAACCTCAATATTCATACAACTAACCTTTTTTTGTGACAAAGTACCCATTCGGGGAGCATCACCCGTCTCTGACGGCCTCTTGTTTTACATATATTGTGCAAAATGTTTTTTCCATTTATGAATATGTTTTGTCTAGAATAATTGCATCATAAGTTCATCTGTACCAGACAGGATGGGCTCTTGACTGCAGAGACTAGACCAGACCAAGAAGATGGGTGCCCACTCAGAGAGCCAGCAGCATGGCTGTATATACTTGGCCCAACCTGTGTGTGCCCAGTTTGACCAGGTGTATAGTCAAACTGCCCACTCCTCTCAGGACACATTCCTAGAGCACCTGTTCAGTCTGTTTGCATGCAAATCTAAAGAAACTGGTCAGTTACGCATGCGAGATGACCTAGCCCTGAAGTTTTTGGCTCTACAATGTCATACTGGTCAGTTTACAACCAGTGACGACTTCATGAAGCACCTGCTACAACTACACATACAGTGAGTTTTTTCTTTATATCCTTGCACTACAACTACTACTTAAGCATGTTTCTACCTTATATTCACCAGATAGAACTAACCATACAATGATATAGAATTTACAGAGAACTCCAAAGCATGCTCAGTTATAAGACTAAGTTTTATAACACTTCTAATAATTATGATGTCTTCCAGGTGACCTGCAGTGCAACTGTGTTTCTACCCAGACATTTGTCTGGGTTTCTTTCTTCACCAAAACAGCTGGACATCACTATAATGATCTTAGTTGGTCTCTGTGATATATCTCAAAAAACAACAAAACAAAAACAAAATAACTATAATATGAATTGCAGACATTCCAAGACTGAGGCTGCTACTAGAAATGGTTCCCAAAAGCAACACACCAGAAAGAGCAGAAAGTCTCAGCCAAAACGTAACCTTAAACATTCCCAGATGGTATCTGACCAGGATATTAGAGATGATATCCCACCTCTACTCCCAGATTTGTCCCTTAACACCTTGAATGGAGACACAAAAATGATTCAGGACAAAAAGTCACCAGTAGGAGTATCAAGGTCACATGAAACCCAGGGTCATCTTATCAAAGCAAAAGGTGAGTAACTGGTGAATATGTTATGTATGTGTTCATTTTCTTTGTGACTTTTATATGTATGGTGCTGTTTTGTGATCACTTAAACTGCCTTTTTAAAGTGCTTATCTCAGATTATACAAATTTGCAAGAGCAATGTTTTATTTGAAAAAAGAAGAAGTTTTAATAGACACTGTAGGTTATGATCAACTGGTAAATGAATAATACAGGTGGATATGTTTTGGTATAGCATTGAATACCATACTGTTTAGCTCAGCCTTCTCTTGTTGATGCCCATCAGGATTTCTCCACTTTAGGAGATACTAATATATGTAACAAAACTAGGAGTTTCACTTACAATAATGAGGGGTACTGCAGTATGGACCTGTGAAGTGTAAGCAACAACAAGTTGGTTCTAAAGAGATGGACATTAGACAGGTTGTAAGCTGTTTGTCAAATAAGGTACTTTGTACATTGATGAAGCCGGGGACAGCAATTACATCTACTTTGGCAATACTTTAAATGGTAAAAATCATTGTATAAAGCAGCGTAGACCCTTTTTTAAGCAGTTAATTAATTTAAAAGCTTATAATTAAATTGTTATTGGATTATTACCTTTCTTAAAGGTTCATACTCTTGCTTCATCCACACATTATACATTTAAAGACTAGATGGTCAGTATGGCCAAACAGTGGTGCATCTAAAGACTAGATGGTCAGTATAGTCAAACAGTTGTACATCTAAAGACTAGATGGTCAGACAGTGGAACACCTAAAGACTAAATGGTCAGACATTGGTACACCTAAGGACTAAATGGTCAGTATGGTCAGACAATGGTACATCTAAAGACTAGATGGTCAGACATTGGTACATCTAAAGACTAGATGGTCAGTATAGTCAAACAGTTGTACACCTAAATACTAGATGGTCAGCCAGTGGTACATCTAAAGACTAGATGGTCAGCCAGTGGTACATGTAAAGACTAGATGGTCAGCCAGTGGTACATCTAAAGACTAGATGGTCAGCCAGTGGTACATCTAAAGACTAGATGGTCAGCCAGTGGTACATCTAAAGACTAGATGGTCAGCCAGTGGTACATCTAAAGACTAGATGGTCAGACAGTGGTACATGTAAAGACTAGATGGTCAGACATTGGTACATCTAAAGACTAGATGGTCAGTATAGTCAAACAGTTGTACACCTAAATACTAGATGGTCAGCCACACATTATACATTTAAAGACTAGATGGTCAGTATGGCCAAACAGTGGTACATGTAAAGACTAGATGGTCAGCCAGTGGTACATGTAAAGACTAGATGGTCAGCCAGTGGTACATCTAAAGACTAGATGGTCAGCCAGTGGTACATCTAAAGACTAGATGGTCAGCCAGTGGTACATCTAAAGACTAGATGGTCAGACAGTGGTACATGTAAAGACTAGATGGTCAGACATTGGTACATCTAAAGACTAGATGGTCAGTATAGTCAAACAGTTGTACACCTAAATACTAGATGGTCAGCCACACATTATACATTTAAAGACTAGATGGTCAGTATGGCCAAACAGTGGTACATCTAAAGACTAGATGGTCAGCCAGTGGTACATGTAAAGACTAGATGGTCAGCCAGTGGTACATCTAAAGACTAGATGGTCAGCCAGTGGTACATCTAAAGACTAGATGGTCAGCCAGTGGTACATCTAAAGACTAGATGGTCAGCCAGTGGTACATCTAAAGACTAGATGGTCAGACAGTGGTACATGTAAAGACTAGATGGTTAGACAGTGGTACATGTAAAGACTAGATGGTCAGACAGTGGTACATGTAAAGACTAGATGGTTAGACAGTGGTACATCTAAAGACTAGATTCGTAGACAGTGGTACATCTAAAGACTAGATGGTTAGACAGTGGTACATCTAAAGACTAGATGGTCAGACAGTGGTACATCTAAAGACTAGATGGTCAGCCAGTGGTACATCTAAAGACTAGATGGTCAGACAGTGGTACATCTAAAGACTAGATGGTCAGACATTGGTACATGTAAAGACTAGATGGTCAGACAGTGGTACATCTAAAGACTAGATGGTCAGCCAGTGGTACATCTAAAGACTAGATGGTCAGACAGTGGTACATCTAAAGACTAGATGGTCAGACAGTGGTACATCTAAAGACTAGATGGTCAGACAGTGGTACATCTAAAGACTAGATGGTCAGCCAGTGGTACATCTAAAGACTAGATGGTCAGACAGTGGTACATGTAAAGACTAGATGGTCAGACAGTGGTACATCTAAAGACTAGATGGTTAGACAGTGGTACATCTAAAGACTAGATGGTCAGACAGTGGTACATCTAAAGACTAGATGGTCAGACAGTGGTACATGTAAAGACTAGATGGTCAGACAGTGGTACATCTAAAGACTAGATGGTCAGACATTGGTACATTTAAAGACTAGATGGTCAGACATTGGTACATGTAAAGACTAGATGGTCAGACAGTTGTACATCAAAAGACTAGATGGTCAGACAGTGGTACTCGTAAAGACTAGATGGTCAGACAGTTGTACATTTAAAGACTAGATGGCCAGACAGTGGTACATGTAAAGACTAGATGGTCAGACAGTTGTACATCAAAAGACTAGATGGTCAGACATTGGTACTCGTAAAGACTAGATGGTCAGACAGTTGTACATTTAAAGACTAGATGCTCAGACAGTGGTACACCTAAAGACTAAATGGTCAGACAGTAGTACATCTAAAGACTAGATGGTCAGCCAGTGGTACATCTAAAGACTAGATGGTCAGCCAGTGGTACATCTAAAGACTAGATGGTCAGCCAGTGGTACATCTAAAGACTAGATGGTCAGACAGTGGTACATGTAAAGACTAGATGGTTAGACAGTGGTACATGTAAAGACTAGATGGTCAGACAGTGGTACATGTAAAGACTAGATGGTTAGACAGTGGTACATCTAAAGACTAGATTCGTAGACAGTGGTACATCTAAAGACTAGATGGTTAGACAGTGGTACATCTAAAGACTAGATGGTCAGACAGTGGTACATCTAAAGACTAGATGGTCAGCCAGTGGTACATCTAAAGACTAGATGGTCAGACAGTGGTACATCTAAAGACTAGATGGTCAGACATTGGTACATGTAAAGACTAGATGGTCAGACAGTGGTACATCTAAAGACTAGATGGTCAGCCAGTGGTACATCTAAAGACTAGATGGTCAGACAGTGGTACATCTAAAGACTAGATGGTCAGACAGTGGTACATCTAAAGACTAGATGGTCAGACATTGGTACATCTAAAGACTAGATGGTCAGCCAGTGGTACATCTAAAGACTAGATGGTCAGACAGTGGTACATGTAAAGACTAGATGGTCAGACAGTGGTACATCTAAAGACTAGATGGTTAGACAGTGGTACATCTAAAGACTAGATGGTCAGACAGTGGTACATCTAAAGACTAGATGGTCAGCCAGTGGTACATGTAAAGACTAGATGGTCAGACAGTGGTACATCTAAAGACTAGATGGTCAGACATTGGTACACCTAAGGACTAAATGGTCAGTATGGTCAGACAATGGTACATCTAAAGACTAGATGGTCAGACATTGGTACATCTAAAGACTAGATGGTCAGTATAGTCAAACAGTTGTACACCTAAATACTAGATGGTCAGCCAGTGGTACATCTAAAGACTAGATGGTCAGCCAGTGGTACATGTAAAGACTAGATGGTCAGCCAGTGGTACATCTAAAGACTAGATGGTCAGCCAGTGGTACATCTAAAGACTAGATGGTCAGCCAGTGGTACATCTAAAGACTAGATGGTCAGCCAGTGGTACATCTAAAGACTAGATGGTCAGACAGTGGTACATGTAAAGACTAGATGGTCAGACATTGGTACATCTAAAGACTAGATGGTCAGTATAGTCAAACAGTTGTACACCTAAATACTAGATGGTCAGCCACACATTATACATTTAAAGACTAGATGGTCAGTATGACCAAACAGTGGTACATGTAAAGACTAGATGGTCAGCCAGTGGTACATGTAAAGACTAGATGGTCAGCCAGTGGTACATCTAAAGACTAGATGGTCAGCCAGTGGTACATCTAAAGACTAGATGGTCAGCCAGTGGTACATCTAAAGACTAGATGGTCAGACAGTGGTACATGTAAAGACTAGATGGTCAGACATTGGTACATCTAAAGACTAGATGGTCAGTATAGTCAAACAGTTGTACACCTAAATACTAGATGGTCAGCCACACATTATACATTTAAAGACTAGATGGTCAGTATGGCCAAACAGTGGTACATCTAAAGACTAGATGGTCAGCCAGTGGTACATGTAAAGACTAGATGGTCAGCCAGTGGTACATCTAAAGACTAGATGGTCAGCCAGTGGTACATCTAAAGACTAGATGGTCAGCCAGTGGTACATCTAAAGACTAGATGGTCAGCCAGTGGTACATCTAAAGACTAGATGGTCAGACAGTGGTACATGTAAAGACTAGATGGTTAGACAGTGGTACATGTAAAGACTAGATGGTCAGACAGTGGTACATGTAAAGACTAGATGGTTAGACAGTGGTACATCTAAAGACTAGATTCGTAGACAGTGGTACATCTAAAGACTAGATGGTTAGACAGTGGTACATCTAAAGACTAGATGGTCAGACAGTGGTACATCTAAAGACTAGATGGTCAGCCAGTGGTACATCTAAAGACTAGATGGTCAGACAGTGGTACATCTAAAGACTAGATGGTCAGACATTGGTACATGTAAAGACTAGATGGTCAGACAGTGGTACATCTAAAGACTAGATGGTCAGCCAGTGGTACATCTAAAGACTAGATGGTCAGACAGTGGTACATCTAAAGACTAGATGGTCAGACAGTGGTACATCTAAAGACTAGATGGTCAGACATTGGTACATCTAAAGACTAGATGGTCAGCCAGTGGTACATCTAAAGACTAGATGGTCAGACAGTGGTACATGTAAAGACTAGATGGTCAGACAGTGGTACATCTAAAGACTAGATGGTTAGACAGTGGTACATCTAAAGACTAGATGGTCAGACAGTGGTACATCTAAAGACTAGATGGTCAGACAGTGGTACATGTAAAGACTAGATGGTCAGACAGTGGTACATCTAAAGACTAGATGGTCAGACATTGGTACATTTAAAGACTAGATGGTCAGACATTGGTACATGTAAAGACTAGATGGTCAGACAGTTGTACATCAAAAGACTAGATGGTCAGACAGTGGTACTCGTAAAGACTAGATGGTCAGACAGTTGTACATTTAAAGACTAGATGGCCAGACAGTGGTACATGTAAAGACTAGATGGTCAGACAGTTGTACATCAAAAGACTAGATGGTCAGACATTGGTACTCGTAAAGACTAGATGGTCAGACAGTTGTACATTTAAAGACTAGATGCTCAGACAGTGGTACACCTAAAGACTAAATGGTCAGACAGTAGTACATCTAAAGACTAGATGGTCAGCCAGTGGTACATCTAAAGACTAGATGGTCAGCCAGTGGTACATCTAAAGACTAGATGGTCAGCCAGTGGTACATCTAAAGACTAGATGGTCAGACAGTGGTACATGTAAAGACTAGATGGTTAGACAGTGGTACATGTAAAGACTAGATGGTCAGACAGTGGTACATGTAAAGACTAGATGGTTAGACAGTGGTACATCTAAAGACTAGATTCGTAGACAGTGGTACATCTAAAGACTAGATGGTTAGACAGTGGTACATCTAAAGACTAGATGGTCAGACAGTGGTACATCTAAAGACTAGATGGTCAGCCAGTGGTACATCTAAAGACTAGATGGTCAGACAGTGGTACATCTAAAGACTAGATGGTCAGACATTGGTACATGTAAAGACTAGATGGTCAGACAGTGGTACATCTAAAGACTAGATGGTCAGCCAGTGGTACATCTAAAGACTAGATGGTCAGACAGTGGTACATCTAAAGACTAGATGGTCAGACAGTGGTACATCTAAAGACTAGATGGTCAGACATTGGTACATCTAAAGACTAGATGGTCAGCCAGTGGTACATCTAAAGACTAGATGGTCAGACAGTGGTACATGTAAAGACTAGATGGTCAGACAGTGGTACATCTAAAGACTAGATGGTTAGACAGTGGTACATCTAAAGACTAGATGGTCAGACAGTGGTACATCTAAAGACTAGATGGTCAGACAGTGGTACATGTAAAGACTAGATGGTCAGACAGTGGTACATCTAAAGACTAGATGGTCAGACATTGGTACATTTAAAGACTAGATGGTCAGACAGTGGTACATGTAAAGACTAGATGGTCAGACAGTTGTACATCAAAAGACTAGATGGTCAGACAGTGGTACTCGTAAAGACTAGATGGTCAGACAGTTGTACATTTAAAGACTAGATGGCCAGACAGTGGTACATGTAAAGACTAGATGGTCAGACAGTTGTACATCAAAAGACTAGATGGTCAGACATTGGTACTCGTAAAGACTAGATGGTCAGACAGTTGTACATTTAAAGACTAGATGCTCAGACAGTGGTACACCTAAAGACTAAATGGTCAGACAGAAGTACATCTAAAGACTAGATGGTCAGACATTTGGACATCTAAAGCCTTGATTGTCAGTTTGGTCAGACAGTGGTAATCTTAAGACTAGATGGTCCGTTTGGTCAGACAGTGGTACATCTAAAGACTAGATGGTCAGTTTGGTCAAACAGTGGTACATCTAAAACCTAGATGGTCAGTTTGGTCAAACAGTGGTACATCTACAGACTAGATGGTCAGTATAGTCAAACAGTTGTACATCTAAAGACTAGATGGTCAGACAGGGGAACACCTAAAGACTAGATGGTCAGACATTGGTTCACCTAAGGACTAAATGGTCAGTATGGTCAGACAATGGTACATCTAAAGACTAGATGGTCAGACATTGGTACATCTAAAGACTAGATGGTCAGTATAGTCAAACAGTTGTACACCTAAATACTAGATGGTCAGCCAGTGGTACATCTAAAGACTAGATGGTCAGCCAGTGGTACATCTAAAGACTAGATGGTCAGCCAGTGGTACATCTAAAGACTAGATGGTCAGCCAGTGGTACATCTAAAGACTAGATGGTCAGACAGTGGTACATGTAAAGACTAGATGGTTAGACAGTGGTACATGTAAAGACTAGATGGTCAGACAGTGGTACATGTAAAGACTAGATGGTTAGACAGTGGTACATGTAAAGACTAGATGGTCAGACAGTGGTACATGTAAAGACTAGATGGTTAGACAGTGGTACATCTAACGACTAGATGGTTAGACAGTGGTACATCTAAAGACTAGATGGTTAGACAGTGGTACATCTAAAGACTAGATGGTCAGACAGTGGTACATCTAAAGACTAGATGGTCAGCCAGTGGTACATCTAAAGACTAGATGGTCAGCCAGTGGTACATCTAAAGACTAGATGGTCAGCCAGTGGTACATCTAAAGACTAGATGGTCAGCCAGTGGTACATCTAAAGACTAGATTGTCAGCCAGTGGTACATCTAAAGACTAGATGGTCAGCCAGTGGTACATCTAAAGACTAGATGGTCAGCCAGTGGTACATCTAAAGACTAGATGGTCAGACAGTGGTACATGTAAAGACTAGATGGTTAGACAGTGGTACATGTAAAGACTAGATGGTCAGACAGTGGTACATGTAAAGACTAGATGGTCAGACAGTGGTACATCTAAAGACTAGATGGTTAGACAGTGGTACATCTAAAGACTAGATGGTTAGACAGTGGTACATCTAACGACTAGATGGTTAGACAGTGGTACATCTAAAGACTAGATGGTCAGCCAGTGGTACATTTAAAGACTAGATGGTCAGACAGTGGTACATCTAAAGACTAGATGGTCAGCCAGTGGTACATCTAAAGACTAGATGGTCAGACATTGGTACATCTAAAGACTAGATGGTCAGCCAGTGGTACATCTAAAGACTAGATGGTCAGACAGTGGTACATGTAAAGACTAGATGGTCAGACAGTGGTACATCTAAAGACTAGATGGTTAGACAGTGGTACATCTAAAGACTAGATGGTCAGCCAGTGGTACATCTAAAGACTAGATGGTCAGACAGTGGTACATGTAAAGACTAGATGGTCAGACAGTGGTACATCTAAAGACTAGATGGTCAGACATTGGTACATTTAAAGACTAGATGGTCAGACAGTGGTACATGTAAAGACTAGATGGTCAGACAGTTGTACATCAAAAGACTAGATGGTCAGACATTGGTACTCGTAAAGACTAGATGGTCAGACAGTGGTACATCTAAAGACTAGATGGTCAGACATTGGTACATGTAAAGACTAGATGGTCAGACAGTGGTACATGTAAAGACTAGATGGTCAGACAGTTGTACATCAAAAGACTAGATGGTCAGACAGTGGTACTCGTAAAGACTAGATGGTCAGACAGTTGTACATTTAAAGACTAGATGGCCAGACAGTGGTACATGTAAAGACTAGATGGTCAGACAGTTGTACATCAAAAGACTAGATGGTCAGACATTGGTACTCGTAAAGACTAGATGGTCAGACAGTTGTACATTTAAAGACTAGATGCTCAGACAGTGGTACACCTAAAGACTAAATGGTCAGACAGAAGTACATCTAAAGACTAGATGGTCAGACATTTGGACATCTAAAGCCTTGATTGTCAGTTTGGTCAGACAGTGGTAATCTTAAGACTAGATGGTCCGTTTGGTCAGACAGTGGTACATCTAAAGACTAGATGGTCAGTTTGGTCAAACAGTGGTACATCTAAAACCTAGATGGTCAGTTTGGTCAAACAGTGGTACATCTACAGACTAGATGGTCAGTATAGTCAAACAGTTGTACATCTAAAGACTAGATGGTCAGACAGGGGAACACCTAAAGACTAGATGGTCAGACATTGGTTCACCTAAGGACTAAATGGTCAGTATGGTCAGACAATGGTACATCTAAAGACTAGATGGTCAGACATTGGTACATCTAAAGACTAGATGGTCAGTATAGTCAAACAGTTGTACACCTAAATACTAGATGGTCAGCCAGTGGTACATCTAAAGACTAGATGGTCAGCCAGTGGTACATCTAAAGACTAGATGGTCAGCCAGTGGTACATCTAAAAACTAGATGGTCAGTTTGGTCAAACAGTGGTACATCTACAGACTAGATGGTCAGTATAGTCAGACAGTGGTACATCTAAAGCCTAGGTGGTCAGTTTGGTCAAACAGTGGTACATCTAAAGACTAAATAGTCAGACAATGGTACATCTAAAGCCAAGATGGTCAGTTTGGTCAAACAGTGGTACATCTAAAGCCAAGATGGTCAGTTTGGTCAAACAGTGGTATATCTAAAGCCAAGATGGTCAGTTTGGTCAAACAGTGGTACATCTAAAGCCTAGGTGGTCAGTTTGGTCAAACAGTGGTACATCTAAAGCCAAAATGGTCAGTATGGTCAGACAGTGGTACATCTAAAGCCTAGGTGGTCAGTTTGGTCAAACAGTGGTACATCTAAAGACTAGGTGGTCAGTTTGGTCAAACAGTGGTACATCTAAAGCCTAGGTGGTCAGTATGGTCAAACAGTGGTACATCTAAAGCCTAGGTGGTCAGTTTGGTCAAAAAGTGGTACATCTAAAGCCTAGGTGGTCAGTTTGGTCAAACAGTGGTACATCTAAAGCCTAGGTGGTCAGTTTGGTCAAACAGTGGTACATCTAAAGACTAGGTGGTCAGTATGGTCAAACAGTGGTACATCTAAAGCCTAGGTGGTCAGTATGGTCAAACAGTGGTACATCTAAAGCCTAGGTGGTCAGTTTGGTCAAAAAGTGGTACATCTAAAGCCTAGGTGGTCAGTTTGGTCAAACAGTGGTACATCTAAAGCCTAGGTGGTCAGTTTGGTCAAACAGTGGTACATCTAAAGACTAGGTGGTCAGTATGGTCAGACAGTGGTACATCTAAAGCCTAGGTGGTCAGTTTGGTCAAACAGTGGTACATCTAAAGCCTAGGTGGTCAGTATGGTCAAACAGTGGTACATCTAAAGCCTAGGTGGTCAGTTTGGTCAAACAGTGGTACATCTAAAGCCTAGGTGGTCAGTATGGTCAAACAGTGGTACATCTAAAGACTAGGTGGTCAGTTTGGTCAAACAGTGGTACATCTAAAGCCTAGGTGGTCAGTATGGTCAGACAGTGGTACATCTAAAGCCTAGGTGGTCAGTGTGGTCAAACAGTGGTACATCTAAAGCCTAGTTGGTCAGTTTAGTCAAACAGTGGTACATCTAAAGCCTAGATGGTCAGTTTGGTCAAACAGTGGTACATCTAAAGCCTAGGTGGTCAGTGTGGTCAAACAGTGGTACATCTAAAGCCTAGTTGGTCAGTTTAGTCAAACAGTGGTACATCTAAAGCCAAGATGGTCAGTTTGGTCAAACAGTGGTACATCTAAAGCCTAGGTGGTCAGTTTGGTCAAACAGTGGTACATCTAAAGCCTAGGTGGTCAGTTTGGTCAAACAGTGGTACATCTAAAGACTAAATAGTCAGACAATGGTACATCTAAAGCCAAGATGGTCAGTATAGTCAAACAGTGGTACATCTAAAGCCAAGATGGTCAGTTTGGTCAAACAGTGGTACATCTAAAGCCAATATGGTCAGACATTGGTACATCTAAATACTAGATGGCCAGTATGGCCAAACAGTGGTACATTTAAAGACTAGATGGCCAGTATGGCCAAACAGTGGTACATTTAAAAACTAGATGGTCAGTATGGTCAGACAGTGGTTCATCTAAAGACTAGATGGTCAGTATGGTCAGACAGTGGTTCATCTAAAGACTAGATGGTCAGTATGGTCAAAAAGTGGTTCATCTAAATACTAGAAGGTCAGTATAGTCAGACAGTAGTACATCTAAAGCCTAGATGGTCAGACAGTGGTACATCTAAAGACTAGATGGTCAGTTTGGTCAAATAGTGGTTCATCTTAAGCCTAGATGGTCAGTATGGTCAGACAGTGGTACATCTAAAGACTAGATGGTCAGAATAGTCAGACAGTGATCTAAAGCCTAGATGGTCTGTTTGGTCAAACAGTGGTACATCTAAAGACTAGATGGTCAGACAGTGGTACACCTAAAGACAATATGGTCAGACATTGGTACACCTTAAGACTAGATGGTCAGACAGTGGTACATGTAAAGACTAGATGGTCAGCCAGTGGTACACCTAAAGACTAGATGGTCAGACATTGGTACACCTAAAGTCTAGATGGTCAGACATTGGTACACCTAAAGACTAGATGGTCAGACAGTGGTACACCTAAAGACTAGATGGTCAGACATTGGTACACCTAAAGTCTAGATGGTCAGACATTGGTACACCTAAAGACTAGATGGTCAGACATTGGTACATCTAAAACTAGATGGTCGGTATGGCCAAACAGTGGTACATCTAAAGACTAGATGGTCAGTTTGGTCAAACAGTGGTACATCTAACACGAGATGGTAGGCATGGTCAAACAGTTGTACATCTAACGACCAGATGTCATTGTGTAATGTTTTAATCGATGTGTCGGAGATGTTGTCAGGCAATTGTTATTTTGCTTGTATGGATTGTTATAATGAAAAAGTGCATTTGTAATTGATGACAATGTTCATGTATAATATGTAGTAAGGATGGAAACTAAATGCATACAAATAATGCACATATTCGCAACATAAGCCCCTAGATTTCACTCAGTATCTCATTACTTAACAATTTACTATTATATTTATATACAGTGTAGTGGGAAAATAAACAACATTCTCTAAAATGATGTCTTAATTTGTCATTGTCCTTATGTGAAAAGCATCAATATCAATGCCATAAATGTACATGAAATGCACATACTACTAATATATACAGCATAATGACGTTATATAATAAGTACAATGTACTTTATATATATATATATATAAAATGGGTGTGTGTGTGTGCATGCGTGCCGTGTGTGTTTAGTATTCCCAAATTGCTCACTTTAAATATTGGTGGTTATTTATTTTAATTTATTTGGAACATTCATTATATGTAACGAAATAACCATTCCCTAACAACTGTCTTACCTTGGGCTGGGATGGGATGGGAAATTCCATTACCTGATTGGCTAAAAGGACCTGACAGTCATTACCTGAGGAAGGGTCAGCTGTGGTGATACAAGCCTCCTTTTCTTTTTCTTTTTTAAATTTGACTATTGACCAACTTTGGGGGTGGTGGGCAATAGACTCAATGATACTAGAACCTTAAACTCATTAGATAAAGGCTTAACTGTCAGGACAGTCAAGTTATGCTTTTCTATTGTCTGGTGAATTGATTGTATGGCATCTTGTTGAGCTACACTATATTTTGCACATATATATTTCGAGTGAAGGCTAGCCTAATTAGCTGCCCACAATATTTAGTCTTGAGAGACTGTAGCATTGAGCCCAGGAAAAGGAAGTCATTAGTCTGGTACAAAACCATGTGCACTTACAAAACCAAGTGTATTCAAGAAACATCTTTTGGCATTTTTTCAATTACATAATTACTTTGATATTAAAGCCATTCTGCTTTTTTTTCACTTTATTATTTATTATGTTGGTTTTTGCTTGTTTGATAAATGTTTATATTAAGACCTCTCCGATTGTCTGGTTCAAAAATTAACCTGAAAATAAATAATTTTTTAGCAGGAGACCTAAATACTCAAATAATGTAAACATAGATTGCATTCCTAATAATTCAATTTGATATTATATGACTTAGTTTAAAAGGTTTTGTTTATAGTCAACTCAAGTTCCTCAGTATTGATGCATTGATACTTATGTTAAGTACCCCTCACCAATTTGCATGCACAACAGTGTCAACAGAAATTATTGGAAATGTTCGAGTTGCTTGTACTATGAACATATCCTTTCAGAAACAAACATAAGCCTGCACTGGCACAAGTCAGTGAACAGCTAACCATCAAACTATTGCGTACAAGTACTGTCAAACTTTGGTTGTTCGAAGTTGGCGGATCCACTGATTTACATCAAACAGTGCATGGGTTGGAATTATCCAAATTGCCTTCACTTCACTTATCAGCAGTAATGTGCGAGGAGCAATATTTCTACTATAATACTTTTTTAACAGTGGAACATAAAAAAAGTTATTTGTTAGAGAAGATATAAATAATTGATTAAGCATCATGTTTTATTTTATTTTTAAAATAATAACAAATCAAAATTAATGTATAATGCAGTGTCGACCTCTGTTTTGCAACAAAAAGAACCTTTTGTTTTCAATCTGTTCCTATTTTGACAAAAAGGAGCAGTAGATAGACACAATTTGTTTAATATCACTGGATTGTTTATCTACTTGAAAGCATGTTTTGATGGCTGATTGATCAACTTGAAAACATATTTTGATGGCTGATTGATAAACTTGAAAACATGTTTTGATGGCTGATTGATCAACTTGAAAACATGTTTTGATGGCTGATTGATCAACTTGAAAACATGTTTTGATGGCTGATTGATAAACTTGAAAACATTTTGATGGCTGATTGATCAACTTGAAAACATGCTTTGATGGCTGATTGATCAACTTAAAAAAACATGTTCTGATGGCTGATTGATCAACTTGAAAACATGTTTTGATGGCTGATTGATCAACTTGAAAACATGTTTTAGTGGCTGGTTGATCAACTTGAAAACATGTTTTGATGGCTGGTTGATTTACTTGAAAACATATTTTGATGGCTGTTGATTGATTTGAAAAATGCCTTACATGCAATCAAGCTTCAACTCTGATTACATTTTCCACATATGTCAGTGATATATTTCATTTAATGACATACTGTCTAAACAAAAATAACAAATAGATCAACACAGCTATGCCACCCATCACTGAGTTTGGACAGACATCAAAAGCAGGTCTGCCATTTTGAATAATAATTGTCTACTCAGGGCCCTTTATGGTATCTAAGCTAAAATTGATACATAATTCTAGACAGACCAGATCTGGTAGCGCAATCGGTACAGCATCAGCTCCAGGTACGATCCTGAGCCGCAACATACCAATCGTTAAAAATGGTAGTGGTATCGCTCCCTTACTAAATATAAGGGAGTTCCATGACTGGTTGGCCTGGAGTCAGGATAATGTGACCGGGTGTGGTATCATGCCAGGTGTTCAGAGCATTTTATAAGCACTAAACAGAAAAGGAAAAGTTTGCTTATATTTAGCTTATAAGGTTACACTTTCTAAATAATTTGCTGTCAGTGTGGAACTGTATTACATCTTCATAAAGAAAATTTTTCCTAGTGAAATTACTAAACATTTGTAACATTTGAGTATGATAAGGAATAAAATAGACATTTTGAAAATATAATTGATTTTGTGAAGTTGTTTTAGTTCTGTAATTTTACACTTTAAGGAAACTATCAGCTAATTTGGCCAAGTATACATTTCTACTTTTTAAAATAATTCATGTACTTCCTATAAAGTTCATTGAAGTCATAGAACATAACAGTTTGTAATTATTCATTTAAATGAGCAGCCAAACTTCCTTCTGAGTACCCTCAGCTAAAATGAAACATATCTCTGTGTTCTTTCTAAATAATTCTTATTCTTGAGCATAGAACACTTCTGTAAAGAAAAATCCAGTCCCAGTTTAATGGAGTAATTTTCCATAACCTGTGTCAAGACTGGTGCAATACTGGCCCATACATGGTGATATAATTCTTGCTAGATGGGAGTGTGTGCCTTCGATCATTGTGTTCAACTTGTAAATAGACCTCTTGTCTTCCTGCACTGGGGCCAACCAAGTAGGCTATTGAATTGTTTTGTGATGGTGACTACTCTTTGCCGATTGTTAAGAAATGGTTTACCTGAAATAATTTACCTTGTCTCGACCCTTAACCTGCTGGTAGAGAAAGGCTGGAGTTGTGACATTTTGTCTAAATTAAAAAGTTGCTGCTCTTCATTGTTTGTGTGTGTGTGTGTGTGTGTGATGTGTGCGAGTATGTGGTCAACTCTTTTGTGTAAGCATTGACTTGTTTAAGTTGTATTTAATAATGTTCAGTGGAAGTTATCTGGCCAACATTTAGCATAAAACCAGGTTACCCGCATATTTCACGTAGTTGTTAAAGGAGTACACCATGTGTCTCCCCCTTTTGACTCTGTTTGGAAATGGATCATCCAGAGCAAGATAAAGAACTTACTGTTAGGATTCCTGGCTCATTGCTATGAAAGACTAGGTTCACGATTGCAGTAAAAGCAATCTTACAGTAGTATGACACACTATGGGCTGTGTTGATACACAAACAGACTGTAGATCTTGAGGACCATTGCAGAGCTGTTCTTGTAGGGAGACTGTTGGGTCGTAGGTGGTGTTTTAGTCCAGTGAACAAGAGGCCATATATAAATCACAGACCAAGACCAATCAAACTTGCTATGAGTTCTGCTACTAAGGATAATGCTGTCATTTGTTCACATTATCTTTCACATTGAAGGCAGCACTTTATCTGTTTAATGTATTTTTCATCGGCCTCTCACTATAATTTGTTGCCAGAATAATGTTAAACCAGACAAACAGTCTAATGAAGGGATATTAAAGTAGAGACATGTTAAATATATTTAGATGAAATGCTTTTTGAGAAATCATCTAATTGACATGTATACTGACAGTTAACTGTTTCTGAGTTTCACTATGCACCATGGGTCTGTGCATTACAATACAGCCAGTAAAATATCCGAACAGTATGCATAGAAACAATAAAGAGAAATATTCTTAATACATGTAGCTAATAACGCTATTATTGTTCTTGAAATACGTAGCAGGACCAATTATGGTCCAGCTGTTTTTGTAGAAAGACCCCAGACAAATGTCTAGGCAGAACCACAGGCACACTGCAGGTCAGTCAGAAGACCTTCTCATATTAAGTCTTACACCCTGAACAAACTTTCACCCACTAAGTGAGGGGCTGAGCGGTCAGAGGAGCTGTCGACTGCCACGTCAAGGGTGTCCCATAACACATTTAAGAAACACACATGCCAACTAGACATACACAGCTCAGGAAACAAATTTTTACTCTATCTATTTACTTTTTTGTCAACAATTTCTTCTTTATGTGAAAATTTACCTCTTACAGATTAGAAGATTCATTTTAAAGCATCATAAATCAATATGTTTAGAGAAACCTATTTCAGTCCATTATTATATTGTATAAATTTTTTGTTTCCTGTTCAATTGTACTTCCTGTTTATTATTGTCTTTTCAAATGATAATGTTCTTACATGGAGCTTTTTATTTTTATCATTTTCATTTTATTTGATTTAGAAACAAATGTTTATTGTACCGTTAGAATCAAAGTGATCATTGCAAATCAAAATTAACTAAAATGTCAGTTCTATTTATACAAGTATTTCAACAAGAACTGATTTTAAGCTTAATAACTAAATAACAGTGAAATTATCAAATTTCCTAACTACCAATTTTTAGGGAGCCACTTCACTTAGCCATTTCGTTATTTAAGATACTGATACTGATATAGTATTGGACATTATCATGGTTCTTATCAATCCTCATCAACTAAACAGTCCCCACAATGGGGGCCACAGGAAGGGTATGCTGAATATCTTGTCCTAGACCATTAGAGGTATTACTCATTGGAATTGTTGAAATGCAAGAGTGTGAATTGTTACCCAAAATAGCTAGTATGGTTATGAATATTGGACCATCTTTTTACATAAGCTTAGATATATACCCCTTATTCAATCATATTGAAGATAAAATTGGACATTCATTTTATCAAAGATCTTATTTTAAATAACTTGTTTCCCTATATTGATATTTGTTATCCATGGCTAGTCTTTTCCTAGAAGCCATGATCAGGAAAGGTGTAGGCACTTAAACAGCTTTTTGCTGCTTAAATAGACTGTGCCACAGTTTTGTAAAGCTGGGGGATCCTGATAACAAAGGATCAGAAAAAACCCATCACAGGTGTACCTTGAATATTCAATTTTGTGTGCCACATAGGGTAGTCATAAAGAAAAAACCTTTTCATTTAGCTGCTCTGAACCTATAAACTAAGGATAGAAGAAGAGTATTTTCTTGACTGGATTATTGATTGAGGGAGAGGTGTGCACTCCTCATAGCCCTTAACCTGTTACATTGTATAAGAAACATACTAATTTGGGGCCATTATTTGACAACTTCATGCAAATGTTATTTGACTTTTTGCAAATGACTGAGAGTAGACATGTAGATCTTCAGTAGTCAGTTGCTAATTTGCTTCACCTCAGTAGTGTATTCCAAGGTCTGATCAGTATGTGCTTGGCAGATTAAGAGTGTGACAAGGGGGAAGTGCGTAGAAATTTTTCTACATTGAAACCCTTCCATAACTTTATGTCGTTAAATCATTGGGGTCTACTTAAACCAGGTAATAACGTGCAGTATTGAGTTAAAGTAATAATCAGTGAACCATACCATAGGAAACTAGGCTATATTCACCTTATTACTGAATTTATATCCCTGCTGATGTTTAGAATTATTTAGAGAAAAAAAAGAATTCAATACAACTTTGTTGCAATTATTTTGAAAAACAGTAATAACATTGAAACTAGTTTTTTTACTTCCTTTTACTACCTATAGGTAATCTTTCAATCATGCTGTTTAATCTTTACTCTTGATCAACCAGTTCGAGTTTTGTGTTCACAGCATTATAAGATATAAGCACATTGTCAGCATAGGCAAGCATTGTCTTAGGGCTAGCATCTTATGGGCTCTCATCTAAGGGGCTTGCATTTGTGGGCTATTTTGGGCTTGCATCTATGGGCTATTTACTTTGGGGCTTGCATCTTAAGGACTATTAACATTGGGGTTTGCATCTGTGGGCTATTATCTTTGGGGCTTGCATCTGTGGGCTATTAACTTTGGGGCTTGCATCTGTGGGCTATTAACTTTGGGGCTTGCATCTGTGGGCTATTAAATTTGGGGCTTGCATCTGTGGGCTAATAACTTTGGGGCTTGCATCTGTGGGCTATTAAATTTGGGGCTTGCATCTTATGGGCTATTATCTTTGGAGCTTGCATCTGTGGGCTATTAAATTTGGGGCTTGCATCTGTGGGCTATTAAATTTGGGGCTTGCATCTTATGGGCTATCAACTTTGGGGCTTGCATCTGTGGGCTATTAAATTTGGGGCTTGCATCTGTGGGCTAATAACTTTGGGGCTTGCATCTGTGGGCTAATAACTTTGGGGCTTGCATCTGTGGGCTATTAACTTTGGGGCTTGCATCTGTGGGCTATTAAATTTGGGGCTTGCATCTGTGGGCTAATAACTTTGGGGCTTGCATCTGTGGGCTAATAACTTTGGGGCTTGCATCTGTGTGCTAATAACTTAAGGACTTGCATCTATGAGCTATTAACTTTGAGGCTTGCATCAATATCTTAAACGCTGGTATCTTATGGGATCTTATCTTAGGGGCATGCATCTTATGGGATCTTATCTTATGGGCTTGCATCTTATGGGATCTTATCTTATGGGCTTGCATCTTATAGGTTATATCTCAAGGGGCTTGGATCTTATGGGCTACTAACTTAAGTGCTAGCATCTTAGGGGCTCTTATCTTAGGGTCTTGCATGTTATTGGCTTTTAACTTAGGGACTAGCATTTATTGGCTACTATCTTAAGTGCTAGCATCTTATGGGCTATTAACTTAGCGGCTTGCTTCTCATGGACTCTTATTTTGGGCTTGCATCTTATCAGCTATTAACTGAGGGGCTTGCACCTAATGGGCTGTTAACTTAGGGGCTTCGGTGGTTTGGGACATTGTTTCAGGAGATAGCATCTATGGGCTTTTGTCTTTAAGGGTTTGGATCTTATGGGCCATCGTCTAGAAAAAAAGGAAATGAAAACAACTTCTAAACTGCATAACTCATACAGTGGGGAGAAATTTTCTCAAAGAATCGGGAGAATTGCAGCATAATTATAATAATCTATGTGAGAAATAAACATAACTCTCTTTCAGTTTCATGCTTAAATTTACTATTCAGTACAGTTTTCTCGTGTATGACACAGCGACCGATCAGCAACACTGCCTTGTGTATATCATATTTTAAGAGCCAGAGGCTGTGGTACTTGTTTCATCAAAGTCACTGCTTCATGGCTTGCTGTCACATTGTCATGGCTTGCTGTCACACATTGTCATGGCTTGCTGTCACATTGTCATGGCTTGTTGTCACATTGTCATGGCTTGATGTCACATTGTCAGGGCTTGCTGTCACATGGTCATGGCATGCTGTCACATGGTCATGGCTTGCTGTCACATTGTCATGGCTTACTGTCACATTGTCATGGCTTGCTGTCACATGGTCATAGCTTACTGTCACATGGTCATGGCTTACTGTCACATTGTCATGGCTTGCTGTCACATGGTCATGGCTTGCTGCCACATGGCCATGGCTTGCTGTCACATTGTCATGGCATGCTGTCATATATTAATGGCATGCTGTCATGTTAATAGCATGCTGTCATATGTTAATGGCATCCTTTCACATGAAACTTTCTCATGACATGTTTTCACATGTTGTGAAACGTTATCAATAAAAAAGTAGCTAATATATATACAGATGTTACAAAGTTTATTTGAAAGTTTTTAAACTATATAACCTAAAGAGACAACAAACACACATACATGCAAAAGTAATAACAAGTAGATGTTATTTGGCCTTCTTGTCCTTCTGTAATCACTTACAATAGTTGATGTCTGGGATGTTGTGATTACAAGTAAATAGGTCATCATCTTTTGCAGGGATCAGGATATGTCCTCTGTATGTTTACACACCTCCAGATAGTCATAATGATATCAAAAAAAGATTAAGCTTTCGGCAGATTTCGGGTTAGTTGTAATGTTAAACAATTTATTTTAAAAAAAATGGCTGGGAATGGTTATTAAATCAGCTTCAGTAAACAAATCCGACATTTGATAGGTTAAACTGTTAGCCTAAAAATATCTCCATTGTATATTGGTTCTTAGATAAGTTAATATACTTCTTACATAAAATTTAAGGACCTTTTGTTATTTACATGGCCTTCTTAATTATCTTAAAAGAAAAAAAAGACAATATATCCTCAGGTTATACATGTGCAGAGTATAAGGGACTTCATCAGAAATGGTTTTTTTGTAAATGATGTGATATTTATTCTTCTTTTAAGGCCCAACATCATGTTTATACAGTTTTGGATTCAACATTTTCTATCAAGCAAATGCTCAATAATACGCATATTTAATTATTTTTTTACAAGAATTTGCACAAAATACACAGACAATGCAAATTAACCCTGATGTGACTACATGTTGTGCCAAGTAACAGAACCATGTACTACTATTACAGTAAAACCAACAATGGATAAGAATAGATGACAAAGTCCTGTGAGCATTGCAAAATATATATCAAACTCTGAAAAGGCACAGGACAAAGGTATTTTATGTGCAAGCCAAGTGAAAAATAAGAACAATTTTTTTATGATTCTAAAAGAGTAAACTTGACAGTTACCGCCTTGGAACGGTCAGTCGGCAATATGGTCCGACTGGGGTGCTTAAACCGGTTTTACAGAGCTCTAACCTCGCACTTCCTGATGAGTTTCTCAAATGCAAGCAATGAAAAAAAACTGATCTATTTGAATACAAAAATGTCCAAGCGCTGATGTTTTCTTTAATAAGTTATGATGGAAGTAGTAACATCATTTAAAAATAATGTTCAAAGTTTTTAGAAAAGAAAGTGGTATTATTTCGATTAGAAAAACTAAACAAAAATGGTTGAGTATAAGTGAAATTAACTTTTTGAATCAAGAAAAGACATGACCAGAGAAGAATAAAAGGTTGTAGTATCCTGTTCATCTGAAGATGAAATAGAGGAACCAAAGTCCAATGACCATCAATGCCTATCAAAATGGAGACTGACTGGGCGTGGTGTCATGTAACATGACCATGTCCTGCTATTACAGTAAAACCAACAATGGAGACTGACTGGGTGTGGTGTCATGTAACATGACCATGTCCTGCTATTACAGTGCAGCAACAATGGAGACTAACTGGGTGTGGTGTCATGTAACATGACCATGTCCTGCTATTACAGTAAAACCAACAATGGAGACTGACTGGGTGTGGTGTCATGTAACATGACCATGTCCTGCTATTACAGTGCAGCAACAATGGAGACTGACTGGGTGTGGTGTCATGTAACATGACCATGTCCTGCTATTACAGTGCAGCAACAATGGAGACTAACTGGGTGTGGTGTCATGTAACATGACCATGTCCTGCTATTACAGTGCAGCAACAATGGAGACTGACTGGGTGTGGTGTCATCTTACATGACCATGTCCTGCTATTACAGTGCAGCAACAATGGAGACTAACTGGGTGTGGTGTCATGTAACATGACCATGTCCTGCTATTACAGTGCAGCAACAATGGAGACTAACTGGGTGTGGTGTCATGTAACATGACCATGTCCTGCTATTACAGTGCAGCAACAATGGAGACTAACTGGGTGTGGTGTCATGTTACATGACCATGTCCTGCTATTACAGTGCAGCAACAATGGAGACTAACTGGGTGTGGTGTCATGTAACATGACCATGTCCTGCTATTACAGTAAAACCAACAATGGAGACTGACTGGGTGTGGTGTCATGTTACATGACCATTTCCTGCTATTACAGTAAAACAAACAATGGGTACTGACTGGGTGTGGTGTCATGTAACATGACCATTTCCTGCTATTACAGTAAAACCAACAATGGAGACTGACTGGGTGTGGTGTCATGTAACATGACCATGTCCTGCTATTACAGTAAAACCAACAATGGAGACTGACTGGGTGTGGTGTCATGTAACATGACCATGTCCTGCTATTACAGTGCAGCAACAATGGAGACTGACTGGGAGTGGTGTCATGTAACATGACCATGTTCTGCTATTACAGTAAAACCAACAATGGAGACTGACTGGGTGTAGTGTCATGTAACATGACCATGTCCTGCTATTACAGTAAAACCAACAATGGAGACTGACTGGGTGTGGTGTCATTTAACATGACCATGTCCTGCTATTACAGTGCAGCAAACAATGGAGACCGACTGGGCGTGGTGTCATGTAACATGACCATGTCCTGCTATTACAGTGCAGCAAACAATGGAGACTGACTGGGCGTGGTGTCATGTAACATGACCATGTCCTGCTATTACAGTAAAACCAACAATGGAGACTGACTGGGCCTGGTGTCATGTAACATGACCATGTCCTGCTATTACAGTGCAGCAACAATGGAGACTGACTGGGAGTGGTGTCATGTAACATGACCATGTCCTGCTATTACAGTGCAGCAACAATGGAGACTGACTGGGCGTGGTGTCATGTAACATGACCATGTCCTGCTATTACAGTGCAGCAGCCAATGGAGACTGACTGAGTGTGGTGTCATGTAACATTACCATGTCCTGCTATTACAGTAAAACAAACAATGGAGACTGACTGGGTGTGGTGTCATGTAACATGACCATGTCCTGCTATTACAGTAAAACAAACAATGGAGACTGACTGGATGTGGTGTCATGTAACATGACCATGTCCTGCTATTACAGTAAATCAAACAATGGAGACTGACTGGGCGTGGTGTCATGTAACATGACCATGTCCTGCTATTACAGTAAAACAAACAATGGAGACTGACTGGATGTGGTGTCATGTAACATGACCATGTCCTGCTATTACAGTAAAACCAACAATGGAGACTGACTGGGTGTGGTGTCATGTAACATGACCATGTCCTGCTATTACAGTAAAACAAACAATGGAGACTGACTGGGCGTGGTGTCATCTTACATGACCATGTCCTGCTATTACAGTGCAGCAACAATGGAGACTGACTGGGTGTGGTGTCATGTAACATGACCATGTCCTGCTATTACAGTAAAACCAACAATGGAGACTGACTGGGCGTGGTGTCATGTAACATGACCGTGTCCTGCTATTACAGTAAAACCAACAATGGAGACTGACAGGCGTAGTGTCATGTAACATGACCATGTCCTGCTATTACAGTTAAACAAACAATGGAGACTGACTGGGTGTGGTGTCATGTTACATGACCATGTCCTGCTATTACAGTGCACCAAACAATGGAGACTGACTGTCCTGGTACCTTATAGCATGTCTTGTTCGGCTGTGACATTTCTGCCCACACACATTTTAATTTCACAAATCACTCCCATCATATCATTTAAAGATAGTTATTAGGTGAAGTTAATAGACTATATGGAAACAGATGTATTAAGCTTTTGTAATAAACTGTTTATATTCACAGTTTCATATTTTTTATCAACAGCTTGTTCTTAAATTTAGATGTGTTAGTGCTATAAATAGAATCAAACTTTGTTTAATATAATGCTGTGTCACAATATCACATACTCTATACATAAACATATACCAACTCCTGTTCCTTGTGCATTTGGAAACAAATAAAGCAACATGGATTTTCGACATGTGTAGACATGTGTAGACATATCCTTGTTAAGATGATACAAATCATGACAAAAACGAACAGGTATCGTTTTTTCAGTAATTTTAATTTATTTACTACAGGTTCACGATAGGGTAGCAGACCCGTTTATAATAATTGAGCATGTTAATTGGTTTGGTTTATGATGTTGGGAATATTGGTCATCCTGGTTCTCTTGTCCTGGATGTTACGCCTTTATCCATAGACTTTTCTGCTATCTACATTTCTACATATTTATTTATTTTTTTAGTTGGGCATCTTTCAGCAGTTAAATCATCCATTACTGTGACCTTATATGATGCAGAATACATGTTGTTATCTATTTGTTTGAAAGTTGTATAGGTTTGTCAGGATATGTAAATTGTTTTGTCAGTTCTAAGTACTGAGTCTTGTTCAAGCTTCAACATATTCTTATTTTTCTGGTTACTAACAATGCTTGCTTATATTTAGCTTGAAAGTGTTATACAAGTTTCTAGACCAGAATAGTGGCATGTGTTTAAGTAAGGCAACTGCTGTACCTGCTGCATTTGAACACCACTTGTTAATCACAAGCTTTTCAGGACTTGTTCAGTATAAAAATAGTAATATAGGTTGCTCCATAAACTTAATTGCAGACAAATAGGTATGCCCTTCATGAAGATGTTTCAATAGTGCAATGTCACAGAGTAAGAATGTAGCTGATGGATATGACCTTCAGACATGTTTCCATCCTAGGTCACCTTCACATCATGTCCCCTGTCTCACCCAGGACATTTGATACAAGACTGTTAATCCATGATTGTCCTCCTGCTGTATTTAACCCTTACCCTGTTTGTCACACTGTCTGTAAGCCTGGCCAAATAATGGAGATAAAGATCAGCTAGCTCATGCTGGAAGCTCTTTGGTCAATGTCTTCACGGTTTACATATTGGGTTTTACAAACATATATTCATGATGAATTGTTCCCAAATATGTGTGTTTTTTTAAGTTTCAGAATAAAAGTATGTTTCTACAGTTAAAGATGATATATGCAGATATCACAGTTAATACTAAATTTACTATCTATAATAATTAGAATATGTCAGTAGAAGATGTTTTTCCAGAAAGTGCAATGTTATAAGCCTTCACAAGGTAAGATTGATAGGGTATTTTCATGAAGAAAAAAAATTATGTATACCAGTAATGTCTGTGTGACATGATTCCCAACCAGTAATGTCTGTGTGACATGATTCCCAACCAGTAATGTCTGTGTGACATGATTCCTAACCAGTAATGTCTATGTGATATGATTCCCAACCAGTAATGTCTGTTACATGATTCCCAACCAGTAATGTCTGTGTGACATGATTCCCAACCAGTAATGTCTGTGATATGATTCCCAACCAGTAATGTCTGTGTGACATGATTCCTAACCAGTAATGTCTATGTGATATGATTCCCAACCAGTAATGTCTATGTGATATGATTCCCAACCAGTAATGTCTGTGTGATATGATTCCCAACCAGTAATATCTATGTGATATGATTCCCAACCAGTAATGTCTGTGTGATATGATTCCTAACCAGTAATATCTATGTGATATGATTCCCAACCAGTAATGTCTCTGTGATATGATTCCTAACCAGTAATGTCTATGTGACATGATTCCTAACCAGTAATGTCTATGTGATATGATTTTTATCCATTAGTGTATGTTATATGAATCCCATCCAGTAATGTCTGTGATATGATTTCCAACCAGTAATGTCTATGTGATATGATTTCCAACCAGTAATGTCTATGTGACATGATTCCTAACCAGTAATGTCTATGTGATATGATTCCCAACCAGTTATGTCTATGTGATATGATTCCCAACCAGTAATGTTTGTGTGATATGATTCCCAACCAGTAATATCTATGTGATATGATTCCCAACCAGTAATGTCTCTGTGATATGATTCCTAACCAGTAATGTCTATGTGATATGATTCCTAACCAGTAATGTCTATGTGACATGATTCCTAACCAGTAATGTCTATGTGATATGATTTTTATCCAAATTGATGTTATATGAATCCCATCCAGTAATGTCTGTGTGATATGATTCCCAACCAGTAATGACTATGTGATATGATTCCCAACGAGTAATGTCTGTGTTATATGATTCCCAACAAGTAATGTCCGTGTGATATGATTCCCAACCAGTAATGTATGCGTGCTATGATTCCCAACAAGTGATGTCTGTGTGATATGATTTCCAACCAGTAATGTCTGTGTGATATGATTCCCAACCTGTAATGTATGTGATATGATTCCCAACCAGTAATGTCTGTGTGATATGATTCCCAACCAGTAATGACTATGTGATATGATTCCCAACCAGTAATGTCTGTGTGATATGATTCCCAACAAGTCATGTCTGTGTGATATGATTCCCAACCAGTAATGTATGCGTGATATGATTCCCAACAAGTAATGTCTGTGTGATATGATTTCCAACCAGTAATGTCTGTGTGATATGATTTCCAACCAGTAATGTCTGTGTGATATGATTCCCAACCAGTAATGTCTGTGTGATATGATTCCCAACCAGTAATGTCTGTGTGATATGATTTCCAACCAGTAATGTCTGTGTGATATGATTTCCAACCAGTAATGTCTGTGATATGATTTCCAACCAGTAATGTCTGTGTGATATGATTCCCAACCAGTAATGTCTGTGTGATATGATTCCCAACCAGTAATGTCTGTGTGATATGATTCCCAACCAGTAATGTCTGTGTGATATAATTCCCAACAAGTAATGTCTGTGATATGATTTCCAACCAGTAATGTCTGTGTGATATGATTCCCAACCAGTAATGTCTGTGTGATATGATTCCCAACAAGTAATGTCTGTGATATGATTTCCAACCAGTAATGTCTGTGTGATATGATTCCCAACCAGTAATGTCTGTGATATGATTCCGAACCAGTAATGTCTGTGTGATATGATTCCCAACCAGTAATGTCTGTGTGATATGATTCCCAACCAGTAATGTCTGTGTGATATGATTCCCAACCAGTAATGTCTGTGTGATATAATTCCCAACAAGTAATGTCTGTGATATGATTTCCAACCAGTAATGTCTGTGTGATATGATTCCCAACCAGTAATGTCTGTGTGATATGATTCCCAACAAGTAATGTCTGTGATATGATTTCCAACCAGTAATGTCTGTGTGATATGATTCCCAACCAGTAATGTCTGTGATATGATTCCCAACCAGTAATGTCTGTGTGATATGATTCCCAACCAGTAATGTCTGTGTGATATGATTCCCAACCAGTAATGTCTGTGTTATATGATTCCCAACAAGTAATGTCTGTGTGATATGATTCCCAACCAGTAATGTCTGTGATATGATTTCCAACCAGTAATGTCTGTGTGATATGATTCCCAACCAGTAATGTCTGTGTGATATGATTCCCAACAAGTAATGTCTGTGTGATATGATTCCCAACCAGTAATGTCTGTGTGATATGATTCCCAACCAGTAATGTCTGTGTGATATGATTTCCAACCAGTAATGTCTGTGATATGATTTCCAACCAGTAATGTCTGTGTGATATGATTCCCAACCAGTAATGTCTGTGATATGATTTCCAACCAGTAATGTCTGTGTGATATGATTCCCAACCAGTAATGTCTGTGTGATATGATTTCCAACCAGTAATGTATATGTTATAATGATTCCCAACCAGTTATGTCTATGTGATATGATTCATTCCCTAACCCAGGCACCAACTGTGTGTTTAGTCCTTTCAGCTGGCCTGCAAACATCAAGCACAACTAACTTTGACATTTAACAGATCATTGGATTCATAGTGAGTTTATTCATTTTTATCACATGTTTAATGTCATGACACTCTTGTTAACATCCCCACTGGCATTGATTAACCATTTACTTTTTATTAAGGTCCTACACAGGGAAAAGATTACAATTATATACAATGATTTCAGAAAGTTTTGGTATCTTTAATTGGGAATAATTTCTTACAGAAAATAAGTTTAGTTCATTGCTGAATTTAATTCTTATGAGGACAAAATATGAGTGAAATCTGAATCCCCAAAACAAGAGTTTTGTAACGTGATCACTTTGTTGGGGATTTTAATCCACTAGACCGTTTGACTACAAAATTACAGACTACAATATAAACACAAATCACAACATTTTACTGGCTTTACACTAATCTTACAAACCTTCAATTTCAGTGTTAATAATTGCTTTGTGACCAGTATTCATTACTCATTTGTCAAGTTAAGGATATAAAGTGTAAAACTTTCATGATATTTAACCAGTTAAAATGTACTGTCATGGAATAACTGCATGCCTGTATGCAGTCTGGGTTTGTATTTTTCTGATACAGATAAAAGAAAAACAAAGCGCTTTTCACTCGTGCCTATTTTATACAGTCAACCTTTATTTTTATACAGTCAACCTTTATTTCTTCGAAGCCATCAGGCCTGCCTATTTACGTCGAACAATGCATGGCTTTGAATAATTCAAATTGCCTCCATTTACAAAATTTTCCGACTAGGAGCCTTTTTGAATTGTGAAGTTATCTGCAGTAATGTGCATGACGTAGTGTATATACCATAATACTTTTCACAATGAAACATCAGAAAAGTTACTTGTTGGTAAAGACATTCATAATAGAATAAGCATCATGTTTTAATTCTTTTTCAAAATAATAACACATACAAATGTATGCATATGTATGAAACATTGTCAAATAGATATGAACAGTTATTGTTGTGCAATGTTACCAAGCACATAATATTAAATCATATAGTATTATTTCTAGATGAGGCATGTACATTTTCTTAAGTTGCTAAAGGTATATTTTTTGTTGTATCATTCTATAATACAGGTACAAACTTCAAATCTTCGTGAGAACAAACTCCAAAATTGATGTCTGCATCATTAAAAACTTTATGTTTCTTAGCAGTAGTCCCTATAGTTTCAACCAATTTTATTTTCTAAGACCTTCTTTTCGGGAAATAATTGCACTTGCTTTCTTTGTTTTTAAATTACAGATATTTTTTTAACATAAGCCAATCTGTGTACAATGTTTTTGAACCTTACAATTAATAGGTTCTATATTGGATGTCCCTCTTAGTTTCTTGTGCCCTCGAACCTTTCTCTGAACTGCATGTAAATGTATGGTTTATTTTGACACATCTGCCACAATAAAATTCTATCCTAACTTTGATGAATACATTGTATATTGTCATTTCTTGAGTTCTAACAAGACCTTGACATTGGCACTGTGGTAACAGGTTTAGTTTGCAATCTATTAGTGCTGTGAGTATGAGAGCTAAGCTGTTAAGACATCATTCATGGATTTAAAACTAGTCAGGTTATTACTTTTCTTCAATTCTCACAAAGAAGGCAATTTCATATGTACTTAAGTTGTTAAAATACACAATTATAATTTTTCATTTGGGTTGACCAGAATCCAGAACAATGGTAACTGTGAAAACATGATTAAGAAATACATTCATAATGACTTAGTATTCTCCTATGTCACTTAACACAGCAACCTAGTATCTACATGCAGGCTACATTCTAATGATGTAAGACCATTTCTCTTTGTAATATTTTACTTGCGTTCCAATTTCTGGGTCAGGCCTTGTTAATATTGATTAAAATGATCATTCAATATAAATATTGATTTAAAAATATAAAAATAGTTTAATTCATACATGCTTGAAGTCATAATAACAATGTGCTATAAACTTCTTCAATCTGTTGTGAATAGTTTTAACTGATTACATTGTTGCATGAGACTTACTGTTGCTTTTAAAGGTAGTATGTGACAGTTTGTCAAATAAATTTACCAATACCTAACCCTGTTTGGGGTATTTGAAAATGTTTATGTCTATCTTCTGCAGAAACACATTCTTTAGTCTAAGCGAAAACAATTTTGAACACTGCCTCAATTATAAGACAGTTTAACTAGTGAACAAATAAGACTCTTAAAGTTTATTCTTTCCAAATGTATATATAAGCACAATTAGGATTTCTGCTGAAAACATACATTTAAGTCAGAGCAGATTACCCAGATAATGATAAGTTTTTACCGTGATCTCAAAAGTAAGGGGTTACATGGTTTTCTAAGTTTAAAAATAGCTTACTATGCAGCATGGCTTAGATAGGAAATACATGTTTGTAAGGACCATTATGGTGTAATGCATTACATTTCACATAGATGTAAGATCATTAAATAGCAATTGAGTTATCTGTTCAGGTATCAATAATTTTTTTGGTTGTTGGGGGACATGTTTGGATTCCACCTTTATAGTTAAAAGTCCAGAAATAGAATCTTGTTTCTAAATTTAGACATTTTTTTACTGTCAGCTATATTGATAAGAAACAAGGAAATTGCTGAAAGATTTCAGCAGCTGGTTAAACCCAACAAATGAACAAAAAAATGTAGGAGATCTTTCTTAAGAGCTTATGTTGAAATTAGTTGTATATTTCTCAGTAAGTGTGTATTTCTCATAAAGCTTTCTTCGAATACACAGACACACATGTCAGAATCATCTATTTATATACATTGGTTTATAATACGTTTAGTGATAAGTTTAGTGAGCTGTATGAGCCAGTATCAGAATCATTGCAACATGTTCATCGTACGCTTTAGAGCCAGTATCAGAATTATTGCAACATGTTCATCGTAGGCTTTTGAGCCAGTATCAGAATTATTGCAACATGTTCATCGTAGGCTTTTGAGCCAGTATCAGAATTATTGCAACATGTTCATTGTAGGCTTTTGAGCCAGTATCAGAATTATTGCAACATGTTCATTGTAGGCTATTGAGCCAGTATCAGAATTATTGCAACATGTTCATAAAAGGCTTTTTGATCCAGTATCAGAATTATTGCAACATGTTCATAGTAGGCTTTTGAGCCAGTATCAGAATTATTGCAACATGTTCATCGTAGGCTTTTGAGCCAGTATCAGAATTATTGCAACATGTTCATAGTAGGCTTTTTGAGCCAGTATCAGAATTATTGCAACATGTTCATAGTAGGCTTTTGAGCCAGTATCAGAATTATTGCAACATGTTCATTGCAGGCTTTTGAGCTAGTATCAGAATTATTGCAACATGTTCATAATAGGCTTTTTGAGCCAGTATCAGAATTATTGCAACATGTTCATTGTAGGCTATTGAGCCAGTATCAGAATTATTGCAACATGTTCATAATAGGCTTTTTGAGCCAGTATCAGAATTATTGCAACATGTTCATCGTAGGCTTTTGAGCCAGTATCAGAATTATTGCAACATGTTCATCGTACGCTTTTGAGCCAGTATCAGAATTATTGCAACATGTTCATAATAGGCTTTTTGAGCCAGTATTAGAATTATTGCAACATGTTCATAATAGGCTTTTTGAGCCAGTATCAGAATTATTGCAACATGTTCATCGTAGGCTTTTGAGCCAGTATCAGAATTATTGCAACATGTTCATCGTACGCTTTTGATCCAGTAACAGAATTATTGCAACATGTTCATAATAGGCTTTTTGAGCCAGTATCAGAATTATTGCAACATGTTCATAATAGGCTTTTGAGCCAGTATCAGAATTATTGCAACATGTTCATCGTACGCTTTTGATCCAGTATCAGAATTATTGCAACATGTTCATCGTAGGCTTTTGAGCCAGTATCAGAATTATTGCAACATGTTCATCGTACGCTTTTGATCCAGTATCAGAATTATTGCAACATGTTCATAATAGGCTTTTTGAGCCAGTATCAGAATTATTGCAACATGTTCATTGAAGGCTTTTGAGCCAGTATCAGAATTATTGCAACATGTTCATCGTACGCTTTTGAACCAGTATCAGAATTATTGCAACATGTTCATCGAAGGCTTTTGAGCCAGTATCAGAATTATTGCAACATGTTCATCGTACGCTTTAGAGCCAGTATCAGAATTTTTGCAACATGTTCATGGAAGGCTTTTGAGCCAGTATCAGAATTATTGCAACATGTTCATCGTAGGCTTTAGAGCCAGTATCAGAATTATTGCAACATGTTCATCATAGACTTTAGAGCCAGTATCAGAATTATTGCAACATGTTCATCATAGACTTTTGAGCCAGTATCAGAATTATTGCAACATGTTCATCGTAGGCTTTAGAGCCAGTATCAGAATTATGGCAACATGTTCATCATAGGCTTTTGAGCCAGTATCAAAATTATTGCAACATGTTCATAGTAGGCTGTTGAGCCAGTATCAGAATTATTGCAACATGTTAATCGAAGGCTTTTGAGCCAGTATCAGAATTATTGCAACATTTTCATCATAGACTTTTGAGCCAGTATCAGAATTATTGCAACATGTTCATTGTAGGCTTTTGAGCCAGTATCAGAATTATTGCAACATTTTCATCATAGACTTTTGAGCCAGTATCAGAATTATTGCAACATGTTCATTGTAGGCTTTTGAGCCAGTATCAGAATTATTGCAACATGTTCATCGTAGGCTTTTGAGCCAGTATCAGAATTATTGCAACATGTTCATAATAGGCTTTTTGAGCCAGTATCAGAATTATTGCAACATGTTCATCGAAGGCTTTTGAGCCAGTATCAGAATTATTGCAACATGTTCATTGTAGGCTTTTGAGCCAGTATCAGAATTATTGCAACATGTTCATAATAGGCTTTTGAGCCAGTTTCAGAATTATTGCAACATTTTCATCATAGACTTTTGAGCCAGTATCAGAATTATTGCAACATGTTCATTGTAGGCTTTTGAGCCAGTATCAGAATTATTGCAACATGTTCATAGTAGGCTTTTGAGCCAGTATCAGAATTATTGCAACATGTTCATCGTAGGCTTTTGAGCCAGTATCAGAATTATTGCAACATGTTCATCGTAGGCTTTTGAGCCAGTATCAGAATTATTGCAACATGTTCATCGTAGGCTTTAGAGCCAGTATCAGAATTATTGCAACATGTTCATCATAGGCTTTTGAGCCAGTATCAAAATTATTGCAACATGTTCATAGTAGGCTGTTGAGCCAGTATCAGAATTACTGCAACATGTTCATCATAGACTTTTGAGCCAGTATCAGAATTATTGCATCTTGTTCATCATAGACTTTTGAGCCAGTATCAGAATTATTGCAACATGTTCATAGTAGGCTTTTGAGCCAGTATCAGAATTATTGCAACATGTTCATCATAGACTTTTGAGCCAGTATCAGAATTATTGCAACATGTTCATCGTAGGCTTTTGAGCCAGTATCAGAATTATTGCAACATGTTCATAATAGGCTTTTTGAGCCAGTATCAGAATTATTGCAACATGTTCATCGAAGGCTTTTTGAGCCAGTATCAGAATTATTGCAACATGTTCATCGAAGGCTTTTGAGCCAGTATCAGAATTATTGCAACATGTTCATTGTAGGCTTTTGAGCCAGTATCAGAATTATTGCAACATGTTCATAATAGGCTTTTGAGCCAGTTTCAGAATTATTGCAACATTTTCATCATAGACTTTTGAGCCAGTATCAGAATTATTGCAACATGTTCATTGTAGGCTTTTGAGCCAGTATCAGAATTATTGGAACATGTTCATAGTAGGCTTTTGAGCCAGTATCAGAATTATTGCAACATGTTCATCCTAGGCTTTTGAGCCAGTATCAGAATTATTGCAACATGTTCATCGTAGGCTTTTGAGCCAGTATCAGAATTATTGCAACATGTTCATCGTAGGCTTTAGAGCCAGTATCAGAATTATTGCAACATGTTTATCGTAGGCTTTTGAGCCAGTATCAGAATTATTGCAACATGTTCATTGTAGACTTTTGAGCCAGTATCAGAATTATTGCAACATGTTCATCATAGGCTTTTGAGCCAGTATCAAAATTATTGCAACATGTTCATAGTAGGCTGTTGAGCCAGTATCAGAATTACTGCAACCTGTTCATCATAGACTTTTGAGCCAGTATCAGAATTATTGCATCTTGTTCATCATAGACTTTTGAGCCAGTATCAGAATTATTGCAACATGTTCATAGTAGGCTTTTGAGCCAGTATCAGAATTATTGCAACATGTTCATCATAGACTTTTGAGCCAGTATCAGAATTATTGCAACATGTTCATAGTAGGCTTTTGAGCTAGTATCAGAATTATTGCAACATGTTCATCGAAGGCTTTTGAGCCAGTATCAGAATTATTGCAACATGTTCATCGTAGGCTTTTTGAGCCAGTATCAGAATTATTGCAACATGTTCATAGTAGGCTTTTGAGCCAGTATCAGAATTATTGCAACATTTTCATCATAGACTTTTGAGCCAGTATCAGAATTATTGCAACATGTTCATCGAAGGCTTTTGAGCCAGTATCAGAATTATTGCAACATGTTCATCGAAGGCTTTTGAGCCAGTATCAGAATTATTGCAACATGTTCATCATGGGCTTTTTGCAACATTAACTTTATGTATGATCTCATGTTCTTCATACTGTTAGGAAAACTGTTCTTTAAAAGAAGCTTTTTTAATTTTCAAATATTATACAATGCATACCTAAAACATTATATAACAAGTTGAAAAAGATTGAAATGGAGCAACAGTTTTTCAAAGAAGCCTGTGTGAATCTTACAGTTAATTTTGCTTATACTATATTATACATGTTATACTATATTATACATGTCTTGTTTTTTTCTGTAGATCTGTTTATGACACATTTTATGTAGATCTATTTATGACACATTTTCTGTAGATCTATCTTTGACACATTTTCTGTAGATCAATGACACATTTTCTGTAGATCTATCTATGACACATTTTCTGTAGATCTATCAATGACACATTTTCTGTAGATCTATCTATGATACATTTTCTGTAGATCTATCTATGATACATTTTCTGTAGATCTATCAATGACACATTTTCTGTAGATCTATCTTTGACACATTTTCTGTAGATCAATGACACATTTTCTGTAGATCTATTTATGATACATTTTCTGTAGATCTATCTATGATACATTTTCTGTAGATCTATCTATGATACATTTTCTGTAGATCTATCTATGACACATTTTCTGTAGATCTATCTATGATACATTTTCTGTAGATCTATCTATGATACATTTTCTGTAGATCTATCTATGATACATTTTCTGTAGATCTATCTATGATACATTTTCTGTAGATCTATCTTTGATACATTTTCTGTAGATCTATCTATGACACATTTTCTGTAGATCTATCAATGACACATTTTCTGTAGATCTATCTATGATACATTTTCTGTAGATCTATCTATGATACATTTTCTGTAGATCTATCAATGACACATTTTCTGTAGATCTATCTTTGACACATTTTCTGTAGATCAATGACACATTTTCTGTAGATCTATTTATGATACATTTTCTGTAGATCTATCTATGATACATTTTCTGTAGATCTATCTATGACACATTTTCTGTAGATCTATCTATGATACATTTTCTGTAGATCTATCTATGATACATTTTCTGTAGATCTATCTATGATACATTTTCTGTAGATCTATCTTTGATACATTTTCTGTAGATCTATCTATGATACATTTTCTGTAGATCTATCTTTGATACATTTTCTGTAGATCTATCTATACTCAGCCAAAAAAGAAACCTTACAGTGTATGTTTTTTCTTTTTTTTCAGTAACCAGATATCCGAATCTGGAAATGATTGTTGGACATGTTAAAGACATGAATATCCAACACAGATAGCATTTTGTTTTTATTGGTTATGTTTTAAATTTGTTTCAATACTGTTTTTTCATTCATAGGGGTCAAAATTAAATTTATCAGTTTTTAATTGGTGACATTGAAACATTTTATGACGGATGCCGACCATTTCATTTGCATTTGAATCATGTTTGAGTATTCTGTTTTTGAAATCAATATCTGTTATGTCCACCGTTTGCTCTAATCAGTGTATCTACCCGTCGACGCATCGAATTGACGTAACGTTGTACGAGCCTATTGGGAAGGTTGTCCCATTCAATGATCAAGGCATTTGTCAACTGCTGGATATTTTGTGGAGCATGTATACTGCGAACGTTTCTGCCAAGCACGTCCCAGATATGCTCAATCGGATTCATATCTGGAGACATTGCTGGCCATTGCATGACGTTGACGTTGGATGCTGCCAAGTGAGCGCGTGTAATTCTTGCAGTGTGAGGACGGGCATTGTCATGTTGAAAAACAGCTGGAGCATTTCTCCTCAAGAAAGGAATAGCTTCTGCGTTTAGGACATTGTTGATGTATCTCTGGGCGTTTAAGTTGCCACGCAGAACAATAAGCCTGGTTTTCTGTCCCCCCATTATCCCGCCCCAAACCATAACACCCCCGCCGCCAAAACGGTCATGTTGTCTTACACAGACTGGAGCGAACCGTTCACCTTTACGACGATAAACGCGTACACGGCCGTCGGCATGGCTTAGATTAAACCGTGACTCGTCCGAAAACAAGACAGTGTTCCAGTCACGTCGACGCCAGTTGCGGTGCGCACGTGCCCATCCAAGGCGGGCGCGGCGATGGCGTAACGTAAGTATACCACCAGTATATGGACGTCGTGCTCTAATTGGGCGCCTTTGTGTGCGCAACCGATTGCGAATTGTCTGAGCACAGACGTTATATGCCGGTGCCGTCAACGTCGCGGGTGTGAACCTGTTACGTAAGTGCAATAGGACAATGGCGCGATCGTCTCTTTGGCTAGTTGCTCTTGGTCTACCCGACCTTGGACGATCGTGAACATCACCTGTATGCCTAAAACGCCTAACAAGATCATGAATTGTGGTACGGCTGCAATTAAACGTCCTACTAACGTCAACAACGGAAACTCCACCCTGGATCATTCCAATAGCCCGATTTCTCTCGGCCTCTGACAATCGCGGCATTGTAAAACCTGTCAATTTGAGATGTGAATTTATCTGTGCGCTTACTGAAGACATGTACAGTGTTTTGTAACAATGACTATCGGTTACCATACCGCGTGCACGAGGTTCACGTGCAAAAACTGAATTTTTACGCTCGCTTGAATACCACTGATACCATGAGTGCAATATGGTTAACGTGTAGAGTGAATCGATAGTAAAATGTTCTGACACATACATGTTTTGATTTAAATAAGATATATTGAAAATATCTTAATATTAAAAGTGTAAGGTTTCTTTTTTGGCTGAGTATATGATACATTTTCTGTAGATCTATCTATGATACATTTTCTGTAGATCTATGATATTTTCATATGTATATCTGTCTGAGATATATTGTATGTAGTTCTATCTATAGTTTCTTGGTAGATCTATCAATGATATTTTCAAAGCAAGGTTAGCAGGTTATTGAAATCATTCAGCTCTAAAGGAACTCCCATAAATAGTTGTATGTAATTTTATAAAGGTGAATATATTTAGGATTGAACTGATTTATAACATAAACCTGCCTATGGTCACAGAGTACATATGTTTAAGTGTTTTGCAAATAGGATTGGATTGGATTTTGCTGGCATCTTTGCTAATACTGTGTAGCAACATTTCTATCATTATAGTACAGAGGCACTTTTATGAGTTGCTCAGGGACTGAACCCGGCCGGTCCATTATACTGACACCGACGAGTCAGGCGTAATGCTGTCCCATTAGCTCTAAGCGTTAGGAGGGAAGCCATCCAGGGTCAACCCGCCACCTCTCGATCCGCAAGCCGATCTCTACCAATTGAGCTATTGCGCCCAGTGTTTTGCAGATATATATTGAAATAAGATTATATGCACTTTGGGCTGATCGTGAGTAATCATTTACTTAACAGTGTGACCCTAATGTTTTGAATGAACAAATCTGGTTGACTAAAACACAAATTTAATGTGATTTGAAAAATATCATGGTACCATAAACAAACAAAAAACAAATTATTAAAAAACAAAAGAAAAAGAAAAAAAATTAAAACATCCTATTCTGTCATACTTTTGCTGATCATATGTATCTGTTTTCACTTCAGGTATCAACAACTCTCCCCTATGCTTGAGTGTACAGAAGGCCACAGTCGAACCATTGACACCCACCCATGCAGCAGCCCATGGTCAGAAGGCCAGCTATGGCAGGTATATGTACGAGCCCTTGCAGCATGACCTGGAGGTGGGGGATGACAGTGTGCCATCATATCCCAACACTCCAGAAAAGCACTCTGGAGAGATGGACACCAGTGGAAGCAACTATACGTATGTGCTTAATAGTCTGGATGACTCCAACTCAGGAAGTCCTGTACAAATGCCAGAAAAGTACCAGAAATCCATAATCTACACTATGTCCTCAGATGAGGAGGAACCAGAAGATTTATCTCTTTCCAATGGACAAGGGGATGAACAACCTCAGAACCTCACTGTAGCAAAATCCAAGCTTCCAGCAACTGGGAAGGCCGAGGATACCATCAAGTTTGACAGAAATGCAAACCATGTCCCAGCCACTGGTCATGCTACACTGGTCACCAAATCACCATTCATACTACAGAATCAACAGCAAAAGTTGTTTTCCCCTCCTGCCAACCTGGTATTCACAGACCAACAGGTGGCCCGGAACGGGATGATCGGGCAACCACAAGTACTCGGTATACCTCAGACAATCAGCAACACTTCATCTCAGGACCATAGCAGTAACATATCCACATCAGGTCAGGCACAAGTTGGCATCCCGTTAAGCATCTTCAAAGCTGAAGATGGTCAGGTGCAGCTTATAGCTTTGCAGCCATCTCAGTCTCTCTCCTCACCAGTCTTACCTCCCACAAGTATTATCCCTAACTCCAGCAGCCGTGTAACACCAACCTCTGCCTCATCAGATGCAGGCATCACATCACCAAATGATTCAACCAATGAAAATTACTCGGATTCTGACAAGGGAGGAAGCAGCCACAGGAAAAAGCGTAAGCGTATGGAGGATACAACTGGTTTTAGGGATCCACCAGAACAATCTTTGCCATTCAATGGACCAAACAAATACCGCTTCTATTGCGATGTGTGTGATACTGGCTTCACACGCAGATACACTTTCAACCGACACAAATGCAAGGGGCGTGTTGAGAAGCATTACTGCCAACTGTGTGACAAGGCATACCTCTCTAAATACAAGCTAAAGGACCATATTCTGGTCAAACATGAAGGCCAAACCGTCAACTGTCCTGACTGCGGAAAGAAATTCTCATCTCGGTCTTCCATGGAAATGCACAAAAAGCAGCAGCATGAGGGTCAGTTCAGCATCTGGTGTAAAATTTGTGGCAAAGGATTCAACCATACGGGCCACTACTATGGTCATATGAACAAACATACCAACACAAAACCATTCTGGTGTCAGCAGTGTGGCAAGCGTTTTTATGGCTCCTCTTACCTCCATAATCACAAGCAGGTGTGCCGTGGCAACAATGACCTGAACTTTGCCTGCAACCTTTGTGACCGCAAGTTTAAGTGTGAGCTATATCTAAAGAAACATATGAAAGTCCATGACAATGTCCCGATTATTGGAGATCCCACCATTGTTAAGGTTACTGAGGAGGAATTGGAGGAGTCCCAAGTGATGGTTGCAACAGAAGCAGATGACCAGCACATTGTTGCCAATGGGATCAAAGAGAAGATTGGAAAACCAGTGTTTCCAGGTCAACCAGACAACTCTGATTCCAACTCTAACTCAGGTATGCTAGTAATAGATGAGGAGAATCCTGGGCTTGGACAGAGGGGTAACGGAAAAGAAATAAATCCATAAACATATATTGGTATTACATTCTTCTGGGATGCCATGCCCTATTATGCGGAAAGACAATATGTCATCATGTTCCTTTTGGCTCTTATTTTTGGAAATATTCAAAGCATAAAGTTGTTTTAATTTCCATAATATTGTCTCATGCAATACAATAGTATTTCATGTAAGGAGAGATTGTGTATCTTTTTAGAGGCAGGTTTGTCTGTTGGTTCCTGATTTAGTAAATGTAATTAATTACTTTCATTTAATCAACTTTTTTAATTAGGATTGAGAATTTGTTTATTATTTGCAGCATTTACACACTTTTTGAAAAGAGTAGATATATATATATATATATATATATTATATATATATATATATATATATATATATACTTTTTGTATTATGTGCCTTCTAACAATAATTGTTCGTGTAGATTTTTGTCTTAGCTGATGTGTTGTTTATAGAAGTACAGTTGGATTTATTTTCAAATATAATTTACATGTTAATTATGTTGGTTTGTCTAGTTTATGTTAATTTGGTTACAGAAACAATATTTCATATATTTTGTAAGAAACTGTTGGATCCCCTTTGGCTTGCTTCAGGAACATTTTCACAGTAATCACAAATAACCATTTTTAATTTTGTAAAGTTGCATCATATGAGAAATATTTTGTATAGAGCACATGGCACCATATTCTGTAATGTTCATTAGGCCACTCCTTTTTTATTTTATGGTTTACAAAAATGTTTGGTCAAAGTGTCCGTAAGGCGGTCGAAAAAAAAATTTAAAAAAATCCATCCCCGGCCCGTTATATTTGTAACCCCACAGTGTGACCTCAACGTAATACTCCAATCGTACCTACTCGGCGATCTCCGGCAAGCTTCGGAGATAATGCCTCGGATGTAATTGTATGAATACACCAGTTGGTGATTTGCCCCGGCGAATAACTTCTCATTGCATTATGTAAACAAAGATGGCTGACTTTTCAAAGTGCATGCAGTACGCTTTAGATACAATGGAGGTTCAATACTCCTTGAAAGAAGAGCAGATTGCTTCGTTAAAGAATATTTTTAACTTAGTTTATGCTGTATGTATATTACCAACATGATTTGGTAAAAGTGTAATATACCAGTTATTACCCTGCATGCACTCGGATCACGCTTCGGTGATTTCGAAGCTTGCCGGAGATTGCCGTTTAGGTACGATTGCCATTTTGAAAGTAGTTCGTCAATATGGCGGCGACAGCATTATTTCCGAGGTGATTACGTAGAGGACGGAATTACCCGAGGAGTTCCGAGTGCGTAATACTCGTCAGCCATTTCTGCGCTGGACTGGTTTACCAAAATCCGATCCGATACTCTGTGTATTGCTATTTTATCTCTGAGACATAAAACCCGTCTACCTGTTTCGAGGGCGCGTTTAAAACGCGGCCTATTTATATAAAAACAAGCAAAATGGGATTTGTTTCGATAGTTTTCGGCTCGTTTTCACAGGGTTGGAAATTATTAATGAAAAAAAAAATCTTCGATTTGGATTTTATTTTTTTTCGATTTCTTGAAAAAATAGGTCCGCCGGTTTTGTAAACCATTTTATATAAAAGAAGTGGCCTTAGATATAAAATTCAATTATTTGCTGGGTTGTACAGAAATAGTGTGCACCTAACAACTATAAAAGTTTCCCTTCTACATTTATATGGTAATAAAGAGTTCTTGTACTCAGAGCTTTTGGTTTGTTTACCTGAAATTTTCAGTAAAATTATATCACCTTTATCCTCAGACTAGTTACTGGTCACATGACCTAAAATGTGTGCCTTGTTTAAGTTTGAAGATGTAAGAAAGTTGCACTGTTTCATTAGATACATAGCCTATTTATGCTTCTACAGATTTTCTTTTATATTTTAGATAAAAATTAGGAAATCATGATGGCATGTTATGATTATGAGGATATTGATTTTATTTCGTTTATCGAGTCCCAGCGTTCAGTCATACTACTTGTTCATTACCAGTATATCACTTGCAAGTATTTTATTTTCTCATTAGTCCCAGTTACGAAAATTAAATAGTACTGATCATGATTTTCTTTCATGAAAACAAGTATGCTACAGATGGCTGGTATACTAAAGATATACAGATAAATAGATTGTAGTTTATATGACTAAAACGTTCACAACGACTGACCAGTGCCTTTTTACATACTTTTGAAATGTAATATATTAAGTTTTATCATGCTAGAATGTCAGCTTATATCAGTAATTATCGCAGTGTTCTTGAATTGACTATTTGATGCAGTTGCTAGGAAGTTATATCTATTAACAGTAGCATTATATGTAGGAAAGAGGTTTCTAATGTACTTTAAACTAGTTCATCATCCCTGAACCAATAGTTTAATGACTTACTATACATGGTTTTATTTGATTCTGCTGTAGTAAAATATAATGTGATCAGCCTTGGGCATCATGTAAGGTATCTCAACTGTTCAAACTGTGACATAATGTGGTGATCTAATTAGCCAGAACAAAAAGGGCATTGCTGAACACTTTACCTTCAATATTCACAACACAGTCCAAATCTTTCAAAACTACATTCACAAGTAGGCATATTTGCCAGAGACTAACCTGCAGACATTACCTGCAGGAGTGTTACATGATATGGATCTACAATATTTGGCTTGGCTGTGTAACTTTTGTTGATAAAGCTTAATTTTATTTAACTGATGTCCTAGTTAAGTATAATAACATGATGTATACATTCCTGCGTAAGGGGTTATTCTTCATATAAATGATTAAATAGCTCATGAGCTGGAGCATGTACTTTAATGTGTCACACCACTCTTATTATTCCGGTGTATTACAGATGATGCAGTTGGAAGAATTGTATTTAAAGCTAAAGTATGTTTAGCTAAACTTTGTTAATCCTTCTACCCTAGTTTTAAATGTGTGGTGTTGTTTGTATTTACAATCCACCTTGATCACAATACCCCATTGATCTAGTTTTGGTTGATTTGAGACTGTTGATAGATGCTATAAACAATGGAAAATACTGATGCTACATCTGTACTTGTTTCATCAATGGTATAGACATTGTCAGATAACAATACCAAATAGAATTGCTCAAACCACAGTGTTATATCAGCTTTCTACAGTGTTTTAAAGACACATTTTTGAGCCTTGTTATTGAATTGGTTTGTGAAATATTCACAGAAATGATCATGAATGCCTGGGCTGAAATGTATGTTCCTTTTATTCAATGCAATTGTTTTAATTGTTACAAAATGTTTTATGTATTTTTTCATTGCAACTTTATTGTTGGATAAAAAAAACTTCTTTATTTTCAAGAAAAATTATATGGAAGTGTACTTTTTAATATCACTCTAACACCATTCCATGATAGCAAATAATCACCAACTTAACTGTTATCCTTTTTCTGTATATTTTTATTATCTATCGTTAAGCGATATACATGTACTTTTAAGATATTTTATAGTTGCAACTTACACCGATCATATAGTAGTTTGTTAAAGTTATTGATTTTTTTTATTTATCAATAGTTGGACATTCTTTTAAAACATTCTGTTATATACACATTCCACAAATTGTTACACTTGTTTCTTCTTGAAAAATATATTTGGGCTGTGATGCATTTAATTATGTTAACTGGGTGGTTATTATTTTGTAAGCATCCAAATGATAATTGTGTAACATTTATTAATATATTTGAACAAAATACACCAGTATATCTAAACATCATGTCAGGTGTAAGATATTTTATAGAACTAAAAGAACTTGTTTAAACTGCATGTTGATATATGAGTGTATACATTGTTCAGATATTTGTTGTATATATATACTGGTGATGAGTTCTATGATCCTAGTATGTAATGATCCAAACAGATTCACATCCTTCATCTGTCAAAATAGTGTAAACTTGTCTTTTTACATTGACCACTTCAAACAATGGTGAGGTCATTGTGTAAAGTATGTTACATTTTATTCCGAATGTTGCAGTCTCTGTTCAAACCCAGGTAATACATCTAGGAACTGAGGTCCAAGTAGACAGTTATATACATGTAGGTAAATATTTCATTAGCTAAATTAATACCTGAATCAGAATCTGTTTTGACATCAACTGAACTATACACTATTTAAACTGTGAGCCAATTCTGACACAATTAACATTTTTTCATTGGTGGTTATGGGTTTTTGCGACCTAGTATTATTGTGAACATTGTCTTCCAAGTGCACTATGTTTTAAATTGTTATAGGGCATTGTGAGTGAAATGCTAGCATTTCAGTACATATATTTTTTATATTTTTAACCTTTTTGTAGTGATCACTTATCTAGGTTGTATCAATAGTTAAAGATAAAGGTTATTGTATATTTTGACGAATGTGTACAATTTTTTCACTGTACAATTATTTCATAATGTTAATGTTTCACTGTAACAATTTTTATTGTGGAGAAATGTGGAATTCATTTGAGAAGCTTACTTCTCCTAACATTGTCTTCATATAAGAACTTTCTACTTTCTGTGAATTTAAATATGAATAAGCATTGAACTTATACAGATGTTACATTTTTTTACCAGTTTTGTGTCAAAGAAATTAAAAATATGTTACTTGTATCAAAATTTTAACTTTTTTTATTTTTATTTTTTTTTATACATTTATTTTTTAATTTATCCTTCATGGCCAAGATTAGAACTCTGATCAGCTTGGTGTTGACTATACTTGCTGGATTTAAACATGTATATATATATCATTTCTGTACTTACCTTTTTTTATGAGTGTGTCAACCTTCTGTAGTTATCATTTTACTGTGTGTGTGTTTTAACTTTCTATTATTATCATTTTACTGTGTGTGTTTTAACTTTCTATTATTATCATTTTACTGTGTGTTTTAACTTTCTATTATTATCATTTTACTGTGTTTTAAATTTCCATATTATCATTTGACTGTGTGTGCTTCAAGTTAATATATCTTTTAACTCTGTGTGTCACCATGTTTTGGGGTTGTTTTTTTACCCTGTGTCTAACATTTAATGTATTATTGAGGTGATCACCATTTTTAAGCATAATTTTTATTTGGACAATTATGTGTATGAAAATATGAAATTATTATCCCAATTTATAATTTTATTACTGTGTGTATTTTTAGCTTCTTTGGGCATTCACTTCTTGTTAAATTTTCTTTCATTGTTTTGCATTCCTTATTTTAGGTCACATCTTCAAGACTTTATATCACAAGATGGAGATTTCTTTATGCACAATTACTAGCTGTATAGTACAGTTATACAAAACAGCTGTTAACATAATTTTGTTATTCAAAATCATGACATTGTGTTCATGTCTTAATCTGGTTTATCCATTCTGTTTAGAAATATTAATACAGGATATGTTTTCTAACTTAAACTATTTTAACTGTTTCACACTGTTTTACACTGTTTTAGCTGATAATGACTGTGTCAAAATACTTAAAATCAGAAAATATGTTCTTTGGTAATGAATATTTCTCAAAAAAATGGACTTTAAAAGCAAGTGAGGCAACACATACTATAAATTGACTCATGATCAGTTTTTGTCATCTGTAAATTTACTCCTTTTTTTTTCGATTTTACTAAAATTAAAGAATATTTTTGTTCAGAAATTGTCAGGTAAGTGTAATATATTTTTTAAAACTGGACAAATATATGTCTTAAATGCATCTTTAACTGTGTAAGAGATAAATCAGATAAGTTGTCAGTTGGAACAGACTATAAAATTCTTTATTCATCCATTTAGTTTTAATTGTTTATTTTTTGTTACATTGCCAAAACTTAGTTATGGTCATATTGACAACATCCAGTAATTATTGGTGTAGGAAGATATCAGACAAATATCTGCTGAAGAACCACTGGCACACTGCAGGTAAGCTGGAAGACCTGCCTACATGAAAGTTTTTGGTCCGACTATGGCTTAAAGCCATGTGGTGGTGGGGGCCAACTCAAACCACTGGGCCATAGGATGACCCTCTTCCATTCAATTTACTTACACAGTATTTTTAGCTAATTCTTCTTTACCACCACTTATACCAATGAACTTTGTTTTGATAAAATATTTGGTGAAGATTGGTTATTGTTAAGGATACATTTTCCTTCTTTATGACAAATAATAAATGTAGGGGTGATGTAGAGGAGATAATTAGCATTTGTTGTTCACCACCTGTATGAAGAGTTGGCTTTCTTTCAATAACAGCTTTCAGTATATTTTTGCATGTCCCAAGAAGATTTCTTTGCTTAAATATTTGTTATGTTTGATTTTTTTATTGTCATTTCTGCCTTAGATTGAAAAGTATGAGTGTGTCCCTGTTTGATGTTGACATTCTATAAAATTGTCTTCCTGTAGTGCAACTTTACCAGCAGAATATTGAAGCTGTTGACAGTATTCAGTGAACTATGTGTTCTAATTGTAATGGTTTCCTCATATTCAAAGCATATTAATGGTAGTTTAAATGGTCACAAACCTATGATAAAAACCAAAGATGTTATAAAATGAAGCTAGTTGTAGTTAATGCCACATGTGGCTTTACATCCAAGTTATCTAGTATTCCAAGCAGTCATATAACTTGTAATATGAAACTATTGCATGGCAAGGTTATGAAAGGTTATTCAGGTTTGTGAAGAAATATATTAGTTATCTATGTTGCAAGTAGGTATTTTCTCACGCTTTTTACAATAAATTTTTATTTATTTTTTACTTTATTACTTACTTAATTTGCTTTATTATTATCTCATTGAACAAAATAAATTTTATGTAATTGATGCTGCTAGAATCATTTTTAAAACATGATAAAAATGGAACAATCATATTTGTTCTACAGTAAATATATTGTATTCTAAATACATAATTGCAAGGGACAAAGCTAAATCTGTCATTAAGTCATTTACAGTAAAAAAAAAATGAAGTAAAAAAAAAAAAAAAAAAAGCAACTAGTTGTCTGTACATAGTTCCACCATTCTGCTGGTATTGCTGTATGTATTGATCCTGGTCAGAGGTTGTCAAACTGTTACCTCAGGATTGAGACCATTCTCAGGCGCCTGATTGTTCAGGTTTCACATCTTTAGTAAACCCGACTAATCAGGTTTAGTGGATATTTTCAAACTTGAGCTCAACATTTTACAACCTGGGCTTTTATGTTTAAGTTTTGTACATTTTGCGTTAATTCACTTTTCAATTTGTTAGAAGTATTTGTGCTTCAGGATATACATTTTATATAGATGATTTCTATTTTCTAGAACATTCCACCAATGTTTAGACACAGCATTCCAAATGTTGTCAATTTACAGATTATGTACAAAAAATCATTCACTGTGTGTGATTAACACTTACAAAATGACTAATAAAGTTTCTAACAGTGAAAAGTGTGGCTTGTTCTTTTAAGACTGAATAGTTCCTAAAACATGTTTTAAAGGAAAGAGTTCAACATTGACGTACCCTGCTAATTTGGTAAATATTTCTGAAACATGGCACTTATACAAGTATTGTCAAAAGGTGATATCTAGCTAGTTTTTGTTGCACTGCAGATCAGCTGGAATCCCTCTGAACAGTAAATATTGCAGACTGGAACAAGAACCCATGTGGTAAGGGGCTGTGGAGTAGCAGGTCAGTGGTTCTAACTGTTCAACCATTTTAGTGAACAAACAGCATGGAACACCAAAGGGGTAATCCAAGGTTAATATTCTTTATGGAGTAGCTGCCTAGCTCCTGTTGCTTATAGTCCTAAATGTTGTACTGTATAGTCTTTCACAGTAAAGGCAGTACTTTATCTACTTCCATGTTTACACCATGCTACCACAGTAAAGGCAGTACTGTATCTACTTCCATGTTTACACCATGCTACCACAGTAAAGGCAGTACTGTATCTACTTCCATGTTTACACCATGCTACCACAGTAAAGGCAGTACTGTATCTACTTCCATGTTTATACCATGCTACCACAGTAAAGGCAGTACTGTATCTACTTCCATGTTTACACCATGCTGCCACAGTAAAGACAGTACTGTATCAACTTCCATGTTTACACCATGCTACCACAGTAAAGGCAGTACTGTATCTACCCCATGTTTACACCATGCTACCACAGTAAAGGCAGTACTGTATCTACCCCATGTTTATACCATGCTACCACAGTAAAGGCAGTACTGTATCTACTTCCATGTTTACACCATGCTGCCACAGTAAAGACAGTACTGTATCAACTTCCATGTTTACACCATGCTACCACAGTAAAGGCAGTACTGTATCTACCCCATGTTTATACCATGCTACCACAGTAAAGTCAGTACTGTATCTACTTCCATGTTTACACCATGCTGCCACAGTAAAAGCAGTACTGTATCTACTTCCATGTTTACACCATGGTACCACAGAAATAGCAGTACTGTATCTACTTCATGTTTACACCATCCTACCACAGTAAAGGCAGTACTGTATCTACTTCCATGTTTACACCATGCTACCACAGTAAAGGCAGTACTGTATCTACTTCCATGTTTACACCATGCTACCACAGTAAAGGCAGTACTGTATCTACTTCCATGTTTACACCATGCTGCCACAGTAAAGACAGTACTGTATCAACTTCCATGTTTACACCATGCTACCACAGTAAAGGCAGTACTGTATCTACCCCATGTTTACACCATGCTACCACAGTAAAGGCAGTACTGTATCTACTTCATGTTTACACCATGCTACCAAAGTAAAGGCAGTTCTGTATCTACTTCATGTTTACACCATGCTACCACAGTAAAGGCAGTACTGTATCAACTTCCATGTTCACGCCATGCTACCACAGTAAAGGCAGTACTGTATCTACTTCCATGTTTACACCATGCTACCACAGTAAAGGCAGTACTGTATCTACTTCCATGTTTACATCATGCTACCACAGTAAAGGCAGTACTGTATCTACTTCCATGTTTACACCATGCTACCACAGTAAAGGCAAATACTGTATCAACTTCCATGTTTACGCCATGCTACCACAGTAAAGGCTGTACTGTATCTACTTCAATGTTCACGCCATGCTACTACAGTAAAGGCAGTACTGTATCTACTTCCATGTTTACACCATGCTACCACAGTAAAGGCAGTTCTGTATCTACTTCATGTTTACACCATGCTACCACAGTAAAGGCAGTACTGTATCTACTTCCATGTTTACACCATGCTACCACAGTAAAGGCAGTTCTGTATCTACTTCCATGTTTACACCATGCTACCACAGTAAAGGCAGTACTGTATCTACTTCCATGTTTACACCATGCTACCACAGTAAAGGCAGTACTGTATCAACTTCAATGTTCACGCCATGCTACTACAGTAAAGGCAGTACTGTATCTACTTCCATGTTTACACCATGCTGCCACAGTAAAGGCAGTACTGTATCTACTTCAAGTTTACACCATGCTACCACAGTAAAGGCAGTACTGTATCTACTTCCATGTTTACACCATGCTACCACAGTAAAGGCAGTACTGTATCTACTTCCATGTTTACACCATGCTACCACAGTAAAGGCAGTACTGTATCTACCCCATGTTTACACCATGCTACCACAGTAAAGGCAGTACTGTATCTACTTCATGTTTACACCATGCTACCAAAGTAAAGGCAGTTCTGTATCTACTTCATGTTTACACCATGCTACCACAGTAAAGGCAGTACTGTATCAACTTCCATGTTCACGCCATGCTACCACAATAAAGGCAGTTCTTTATCCACTTCCATGTTTACAACATGCTACCACAGTAAAGGCAGTTCTTTATCCACTTCCATGTTTACACCATGGTACCACAGTAAAGGCAGTACTGTATATACTCCATGTTTACACCATGCTACCCCAGTAAAGGCAGTACTGTATATACTCCCATGTTTACACCATGCTACCACAGTAAAGGCTGTACTGTATCTACTCCCATGTTTACACCATGCTACTACAGTAAAGACAGTACTGAATCAACTTCCATGTTTACACCATGCTACCACAGTAAAGGCAGTACTGAATCAACTTCCATGTTTACACCATGCTACCACAGTAAAGGCAGTACTGTATTTACTTCCATGTTTACACCATGCAACCACAGTAAAGGCTGTACTGAATCTACCCCATGTTTACACCATGCTACCCCAGTAAAGGCAGTACTGTATATACTCCCATGTTTACACCATGCTACCACAGTAAAGGCTGTACTGTATCTACTCCCATGTTTACACCATGCTACCACAGTAAAGGCAGTACTGTATCTACTTCCATGTTTACACCATGCTACCACAGTAAAGGCAGTACTGTATATACCCCATGTTTACACCATGCTACCCCAGTAAAGGCAGTACTGTATATACTCCCATGTTTACACCATGCTACCACAGTAAAGGCTGTACTGTATCTACTCCCATGTTTACACCATGCTACTACAGTAAAGACAGTACTGAATCAACTTCCATGTTTACACCATGCTACCACAGTAAAGGCAGTACTGAATCAACTTCCATGTTTACACCATGCTACCACAGTAAAGGCAGTACTGTATTTACTTCCATGTTTACACCATGCAACCACAGTAAAGGCTGTACTGAATCTACCCCATGTTTACACCATGCTACCCCAGTAAAGGCAGTACTGTATATACTCCCATGTTTACACCATGCTACCACAGTAAAGGCTGTACTGTATCTACTCCCATGTTTACACCATGCTACTACAGTAAAGTCAGTACTGTATCTACTTCAAGTTTACACCATGCTACCATAGTAAAGGCAGTACTGTATCTACCCCATGTTTACACCATGCTACCACAGTAAAGGCAGTACTGTATCTACTTCCATGTTTACACCATGCTACCACAGTAAAGGCTGTACTGTATCTACTTCCATGTTTATACCATGCTACCACAGTAAAGGCTGTACTGTATCTACTTCCATGTTTACACCATGCTACCACAGTAAAGGCAGTACTGTATCTACCCCATGTTTACACCATGCTACCACAATAGACAGTACTCTATCTACTTCCATGTTTACACCATGCTATCACAGTAAAGGCTGTACTGTATCAACTTCCATGTTTACACCATGCTACCACAGTAAAGGCAGTACTGTATCTACCCCATGTTTACACCATGCTACCACAGTAAAGACAGTACTATATCTACTTCCATGTTTACACCATGCTATTACAGTAAAGGCTGTACTGTATCAACTTCCATGTTTACACCATGCTACCACAGTAAAGGCAGTACTGTATCTACTTCCATGTTTATACCATGCTACCACAGTAAAGGCAGTACTCTATCTACTTCCATGTTTACACCATGCTATCACAGTAAAGGCTGTACTGTATCTACCCCCATGTTTACACCATGCTACCACAGTAAAGGCTGTACTGTATCTACTCCCATGTTTACACCATGCTACCACAGTAAAGGCAGTACTGTATCGACCCCATGTTTACACCATGCTACCACAGTAAAGACAGTACTCTATCTACTTCCATGTTTACACCATGCTATTACAGTAAAGGCTGTACTGTATCAACTTCCATGTTTACACCATGCTACCACAGTAAAGTCAGTACTGTATCTACTTCCATGTTTACACCATGCTACCACGGTAAAGACTGTACTGTATCTACTCCCATGTTTACACCATGCTATCACAGTAAAGGCTGTACTGTATCTACCCCCATGTTTACACCATGCTACCACAGTAAAGGCTGTACTGTATCTACTCCCATGTTTACACCATGCTACTACAGTAAAGGCAGTTCTGTATCTACTTCATGTTTACACCATGCTACCACGGTAAAGACGGTACTCTATCTACTTCCATGTTTACACCATAATACCACAGTTAATGTTGTACTGTATCTACTTCCATGTTTACACCATGCTACCACAGTAAATGTTGTACTGTATCTACTTCCATGTTTACACCATGCTACCACAGTAAAGGCAGTACTGTATCTAATTCCATCTTTACACCATGCTACCACAGTAAAGGTAGTATTGTATCTACTTTCATGTTTACACCATGCTATCACAGTAAAGGCTGTACTGTATCTACCCCCATGTTTACACCATGCTATCACAGTAAAGGCAGTACTGAATCTACTTCTATGTTTACACAATGCTATCACAGTAAAGGCTGTACTGTATCTACCCCCATGTTTACACCATGCTACCACAGTAAAGGCAGTACTCTATCTACTTCCATCTTTACACCATGCTACCACAGTAAAGGCTGTACTGTATCTACTCCCATGTTTACACCATGCTACCACAGTAAAGGCAGTACTGTATCTACTTCCATGTTTACACCATGCTGCCACAGTAAAGGCAGTACTGTATCTACTTCAAGTTTACACCATGCTACCACAGTAAAGGCAGTACTGTATCTACTTCCATGTTTACACCATGCTACCACAGTAAAGGCAGTACTGTATCTACTTCCATGTTTACACCATGCTACCACAGTAAAGGCAGTACTGTATCTACCCCATGTTTACACCATGCTACCACAGTAAAGGCAGTACTGTATCTACTTCATGTTTACACCATGCTACCAAAGTAAAGGCAGTTCTGTATCTACTTCATGTTTACACCATGCTACCACAGTAAAGGCTGTACTGTATCAACTTCCATGTTCACGCCATGCTACCACAGTAAAGGCAGTTCTTTATCCACTTCCATGTTTACAACATGCTACCACAGTAAAGGCAGTTCTTTATCCACTTCCATGTTTACACCATGGTACCACAGTAAAGGCAGTACTGTATATACTCCATGTTTACACCATGCTACCCCAGTAAAGGCAGTACTGTATATACTCCCATGTTTACACCATGCTACCACGGTAAAGGCTGTACTGTATCTACTCCCATGTTTACACCATGCTACTACAGTAAAGACAGTACTGAATCAACTTCCATGTTTACACCATGCTACCACAGTAAAGGCAGTACTGAATCAACTTCCATGTTTACACCATGCTACCACAGTAAAGGCAGTACTGTATTTACTTCCATGTTTACACCATGCAACCACAGTAAAGGCTGTACTGAATCTACCCCATGTTTACACCATGCTACCCCAGTAAAGGCAGTACTGTATATACTCCCATGTTTACACCATGCTACCACAGTAAAGGCTGTACTGTATCTACTCCCATGTTTACACCATGCTACCACAGTAAAGGCAGTACTGTATCTACTTCCATGTTTACACCATGCTACCACAGTAAAGGCAGTACTGTATATACCCCATGTTTACACCATGCTACCCCAGTAAAGGCAGTACTGTATATACTCCCATGTTTACACCATGCTACCACAGTAAAGGCTGTACTGTATCTACTCCCATGTTTACACCATGCTACTACAATAAAGACAGTACTGAATCAACTTCCATGTTTACACCATGCTACCACAGTAAAGGCAGTACTGAATCAATTTCCATGTTTACACCATGCTATCACAGTAAAGGCAGTACTGTATTTACTTCCATGTTTACACCATGCAACCACAGTAAAGGCTGTACTGAATCTACCCCATGTTTACACCATGCTACTACAGTAAAGGCAGTACTGTATCTACTTCAAGTTTACACCATGCTACCATAGTAAAGGCAGTACTGTATCTACCCCATGTTTACACCATGCTACCACAGTAAAGGCAGTACTGTATCTACTTCCATGTTTACACCATGCTACCACAGTAAAGGCTGTACTGTATCTACTTCCATGTTTATACCATGCTACCACAGTAAAGGCTGTACTGTATCTACTTCCATGTTTACACCATGCTACCACAGTAAAGGCAGTACTGTATCTACCCCATGTTTACACCATGCTACCACAATAGACAGTACTCTATCTACTCCCATGTTTACACCATGCTATCACAGTAAAGGCTGTACTGTATCTACCCCCATGTTTACACCATGCTACCACAGTAAAGGCAGTACTGTATCTACCCCATGTTTACACCATGCTACCACAGTAAAGACAGTACTATATCTACTTCCATGTTTACACCATGCTATTACAGTAAAGGCTGTACTGTATCAACTTCCATGTTTACACCATGCTACCACAGTAAAGGCAGTACTGTATCTACTTCTATGTTTATACCATGCTACCACAGTAAAGGCAGTACTGTATCTACTTCCATGTTTACACCATGCTATCACAGTAAAGGCTGTACTGTATCTACCCCCATGTTTACACCATGCTACCACAGTAAAGGCTGTACTGTATCTACTCCCATGTTTACACCATGCTACCACAGTAAAGGCAGTACTGTATCTACCCCATGTTCACACCATGCTACCACAGTAAAGACAGTACTCTATCTACTTCCATGTTTACACCATGCTATTACAGTAAAGGCTGTACTGTATCAACTTCCATGTTTACACCATGCTACCACAGTAAAGGCAGTACTGTATCTACCCCATGTTTACACCATGCTACCACAATAGACAGTACTCTATCTACTCCCATGTTTACACCATGCTATCACAGTAAAGGCTGTACTGTATCTACCCCCATGTTTACACCATGCTACCACAGTAAAGGCAGTACTGTATCTACCCCATGTTTACACCATGCTACCACAGTAAAGACAGTACTATATCTACTTCCATGTTTACACCATGCTATTACAGTAAAGGCTGTACTGTATCAACTTCCATGTTTACACCATGCTACCACAGTAAAGGCAGTACTGTATCTACTTCCATGTTTATACCATGCTACCACAGTAAAGGCAGTACTGTATCTACTTCCATGTTTACACCATGCTATCACAGTAAAGGCTGTACTGTATCTACCCCCATGTTTACACCATGCTACCACAGTAAAGGCTGTACTGTATCTACTCCCATGTTTACACCATGCTACCACAGTAAAGGCAGTACTGTATCTACCCCATGTTCACACCATGCTACCACAGTAAAGACAGTACTCTATCTACTTCCATGTTTACACCATGCTATTACAGTAAAGGCTGTACTGTATCAACTTCCATGTTTACACCATGCTACCACAGTAAAGTCAGTACTGTATCTACTTCCATGTTTACACCATGCTACCACGGTAAAGACTGTACTGTATCTACTCCCATGTTTACACCATGCTATCACAGTAAAGGCTGTACTGTATCTACCCCCATGTTTACACCATGCTACCACAGTAAAGGCTGTACTGTATCTACTCCCATGTTTACACCATGCTACTACAGTAAAGGCAGTTCTGTATCTACTTCATGTTTACACCATGCTACCACGGTAAAGACGGTACTCTATCTACTTCCATGTTTACACCATAATACCACAGTTAATGTTGTACTGTATCTACTTCCATGTTTACACCATGCTACCACAGTAAATGTTGTACTGTATCTACTTCCATGTTTACACCATGCTACCACAGTAAAGGCAGTACTGTATCTAATTCCATCTTTACACCATGCTACCACAGTAAAGGTAGTATTGTATCTACTTCCATGTTTACACCATGCTATCACAGTAAAGGCTGTACTGTATCTACCCCCATGTTTACACCATGCTATCACAGTAAAGGCAGTACTGAATCTACTTCTATGTTTACACAATGCTATCACAGTAAAGGCTGTACTGTATCTACCCCCATGTTTACACCATGCTACCACAGTAAAGGCAGTACTCTATCTACTTCCATGTTTACACCATGCTACCACAGTAAAGGCTGTACTGTATCTACTCCCATGTTTACACCATGCTACCACAGTAAAGGCTGTACTGTATCTACTTCCATGTTTACACCATGCTACCACAGTAAAGACAGTACTGTATCTACTTTCATGTTCACGCCATGCTACCACAGTAAAGGCTGTACTGTATCTACTCGCATGTTTACACCATGCTACCACAGTAAAGGCAGTACTGTATCTACTTCCATGTTTACACCATGCTACCACAGTAAAGGCTGAACTGTATCGACTCTCGTGTTTACACCATGCTACCACAGTAAAGGCTGTACTGTATCTACTCCCATGTTTACACCATGCTACCACAGTAAAGGCTGTACTGTATCTACTTCCATGTTTGCACCATGCTTCCACAGTAAAGGCAGTACTGTATCTACCCCATGTTTACACCATGCTACCACAGTAAAGGCAGTACTGTATCTACTTCCATGTTTACACCATGCTATCACAGTAATGGCTGTACTGTATCTACTTTCATGTTTACACCATGCTATCACAGCAAAGTTAGTACTGTATCTATTTCCATGTTCATACCATGCAACCACAGTAAAGGCAGAACTGCATCTACTTCCATGTTTACACCATGCTATCACAGTAAAGACTGCACTGTATCTACTTCCATGTTTACACCATGCTACCACAGTAAAGGCACTATTGTTTCTATTTCCATGTTTACACCATGCTATCACAGTAAATTCAGTACTGTATCTATTTCTATGTTTACACCATGCTATCAAAGTAAAGGCAGTACTTTATCTACCCCATGTTTACACCATGCTATCACAGTAAAGGCTGTACTGCATCTACTCAGGGGCGGATCCAGAGGGGGGCCGAAGGGGCCGCGGCCCCCCTATTTTTCGACGACCAACAAAAAAAAAGCATTTTGCCCTTTAAAGTGAGCAAATAGATAAGGAAATTATGCCCCACAGATGCTTGGAAATCGCATCTCAGCGCATCTAGAATTCAACATTTTCTGGGGGAGCCCCCTCCAGACCCCCCCCCGCCGCGGATTTCGCGCCTGTGGCGCGATCAGCTCCGGCCTGCGGCCGAATGTTACTCCCTCGGCCCCCCCCCTATTCTGAAATCCTGGATCCGCCCCTGCTACTTCCATGTTTACACCATGCTACCACAGTAAAGGCAGTACTGTATCTATTTCCATGTTTACACCATGCTACCACAGTAAAGGCTGCGCTGTATCTACTTCCATGTTTACACCATGCTACCACAGTAAAGGCACTACTGTTTCTATTTCCATGTTTACACCATGCTATCACAGTAAATTCAGTACTGTATCTATTTCTATGTTTACACCATGCTATCAAAGTAAAGGCAGTACTTTATCTACCCCATGTTTACACCATGCTATCACAGTAAAGGCTGTACTGTATCTACTTCCATGTTTACACTATGCTATCACAGTAAAGGCTGTACTGTATCTACTTCCATGTTTACACCATGCTATCACAGTAAAGGCTGTACTGTATCTACCCCATGTTTACAGCATGCTATCCTAGTAAAGGCTGTACTGTATCTACCCCATTTTTACACCATGCTGCCACAGTAAAGGCTGTACTGTATCTATTTCCATGTTTACGCCATGCTACCACAGTAAAGGCAGTACTGTATCCACTTCCATGTTTACACCATGCTACTACAGTAGAGGCAGTTCTATCTATACATTATAAAGGTTCAAACTTCTCAAAGGTTTGAGGAATTTTCAAATAACTTGGCACCAACAGTTGCTGTATAGAGAGTGGGTTATTTTTGCAAGACACGATTGTTACCTTAAAGGTCAATCATACTCGCAGTTCAAATGAGATGGACTAAAACTTTGCCTTCCCGTTCAAGGACTTGGTACAAATGTTTGCCTTATGAAGACAGATGTCACATGAAAAGTCATGATTGTTACCTCAAAGGTCAATGTCATACTCTATATCTTCCTTTATGTCATTGGCAATGGTCTGAGCGTGTCGAGCGGGTCGCCTATATATGGAATGCTGAAAAAATTTTGCACATGTGAGAGGATGTCCTCGGATATTCTCGTTCTAGCTAGAGAATGATCGAGGGAAAATGACAAGACATTTCGAATTCCGGAAGTTTTGCAATTTACACATTCCCAGCGCACGGGTCGTATTTCAGTAAATGATGATCTATAGTGAGTATGCAGTATTATTATATGTAAAGTTGTTCTTTGTATTAATTGGATATTCGTTTAAATTTTAATTATTAAATTATTTTTAAATTTCTCTATTTCTAAAAATAGATCGATAGCGTCTGTAGGGTCACATATTACAAAATATCAGTTTTACTCACACATAGATGACAATCTATAATAGCGCATTGGTTATGGACTTGATCTGATGATAAGTCTCCAGAGATTGAATCCTGTCGCAGTCAAAAAACTTTTTTTTCCTGTGACCTTTTTCTTCCTTGTTTTTACAATAAATATAACAATCAAAACATTTAAACAGACAAAAAATATTTATCAATAACAAATGTTATTTATTTTTATTATTGATTAGGATCATTGATCAGTTATTGGCGACCTATAAATATGCACCTGTGAGCAGATCTCCTCGGCCATTCTCGAATAGGAGAAGAGGCGAGCGAAAATGGGTGGGGTGTTCTGAATTTCGGAAGTCCTGCGATTTACACGTTAGCAACAAATGGGTTCTAATTTGGTAAATGGTGTTCTTTTTATATTTATTTGTATTTATTTTTTGTTTGTAACTTCCATGCAAACAAGTTTTTTTTTCTTTTTAAACAAAAAATTTCTAAACATTAATGTACATCTGATGGTTATACTTGTTACTGAAGACATGTTTGTCCCTTTTTTAGGATTGTACATATAAGTAGCCCTATATACCAGAATTAAATTATTCCAGTGATTTAAATGTTTTATAATTTAAATCAGTCATCTCTTAATTTCTAATAAATAGTAATTTTCATTGTTGCATTGCCCTTTGATGCTTCGCATCAATGCTTTCTTGTAACCCATATGGAGAGCAGCAACTGACAATTGTGTTTTCAGTGCTTCTGGCAGATAAGTTAAGCATTAATAAAAAGGAGAAACAAGATGATAATGAAGGGAATCAGCAGAAAAAAAGCTCAAGTAACAGCAAAATGTTACACAAAGATTCACAGTATCTTTGAGAACAATGAATGAAAATTGCTTTTTTCAGGCTTTCACTTCAATAAATCGATTGATTTTTAAATGTACATTTGTTTTCGCTTTTTACATACTGAAAATCAAGCAATAAGGTCAAGATCGAACTGATGGATCAAAAATTAAAAGTGTCCAGGCTCAATCTTTACAAATGAATGTTTGATTTACTTGGTAGATCTAAATATAAGCTTGCATAAATAAATAATTGGTTTAAAACTAAGAAAAACTTTTCTAAAACTTAATAGATACAAGAATTAGAATTTAGGTATACACAGTAAAAAAGCAGTTGTTTCATCAATACATTTTATTTTATTTATTATTTTCAGCATCAATTTAACAATGATCTCAAGACAGCAAAGTTAAGATGGTAAATCCATTAAACAATACAATATACAGATATACACAAGATGACAAAAATATAACATTACGAATATAAACAAAAAATACAGTATTGGCAACTATTTCAATCCACAGACCTGGCCATCTGCACTGCAAAATGTTCATTATTGTATCTACAGATGTGGGCCTTCATAAGGTCAGTCAGTTAGTACTGATATCCCGATTTTTTAAGAGTTCAAACAAGACTTGGTCAACTAACTATTTACACCAAGTTACAGACATATACAATGCATATCAGTACAAGCACTGATCAAGCATATTCTTTTAAATAGTCAGAAAGACATTATTTATATAGGGACAGTGTAGAATTATCAGACAAATAATAAAGTAAGAAGAATGTCGTAAAAATTGTGTAGCAGAAGGATATAAATCATAAAATACATACTTGTGTTTGCTTGATTTTGTATTTATATCTACAGATAACAAACTGAATGCTTGTATCGCAACATGAATATGAGCAATTGTTTGTAATGCTATGCATGCTACAGTGACGACATAAATACATTCAATGCATGAACACCTACATAAAAAGTGAAAGCTACACCTATTATCCTTGTTGTGTAGTGGAAAAAGTCTGGATTCCCTTTGTTGTGTAGTGGAATAAGTCTGGATTCCCTTTGTTGAGTAGTGGAATAAGTCTGGATTCCCTTTGTGTAGTGGAATAAGTCTGGATTCCCTTTGTTGTGTAGTGGAATAAGTCTGGATTCCCTTTGTTGTGTAGTGGAAAAAGTCTGGATTCCCTTTGTTGTGTAGTGGAATAAGTCTGGATTCCCTTTGTTGAGTAGTGGAATAAGTCTGGATTCCCTTTGTGTAGTGGAATAAGTCTGGATTCCCTTTGTTCCCTTTGTTGTGTAATGGAATAAGTCCCTTGCATGAAAACATTTGGAAACAACTTGGACACAGACGAACACTTGTACATGATTTTACAGGTGATAAATGGTCTGCTACATATTTAGTTCACCTATACCACCATCAGGCTTGATATTGGACTGTGGCCATGTATACACTTGAGTCAGACACATATTTGTGCAAGTCTAATCTAATGATAACAAGGGTAGCATAATTAATCATAATAAAAATATCAAAATTATTATACAAGATATGGTCAAATTTTGATATAGCATCATATCAAATAGCTAGTTGGCAACAAAAATATTTCTCACAAAAAAGGAGAAATCTGTAGAAGAGTATACAATAACGGCGACTTAATATGTGATATGAAACTGTGATAAAGTTCAATAAAAAGATGGTAAAAATCAGGAAATACAAAAAGCAAGAGGAATATTGTATTAAAATAACAGCTTTTGATGTCTTTTCTTAACATAAAAATATTTACCATTAACACTGGAAACCAATCATGTGCCCAATGGCAGGCAAATCTAAAATACCTTATAGACTAGACTTTTGATAGCCTAACGTCTTAAACAAGGGCTTTTAGCATAAATAAAAAAGACAGACCTAAAGCAGTAGTAGAAGTGATAAAGTCACCTTTCCATACTAAAACTACCAAAGTAATGATAAACTCTATCGCTTTCAAGTGTTCGAACGTCCTCAAACAAAATATCTTTTAACAACATTACCTTATTTTCTGCTTCTCTTTCATGTCCATGTTGAATTAACATGATAAGTTATAATTGAATGTATGTACTATCAAATACCCTGACTTTTGTAAAAAAAAAAAAAAAATTATGCAGGACTCAGAACTAAAACTTATAAAGTAAAACCATTAGAAAATAGTTGATACAGTGCATGTATAGAAAATAAAGAGCTTTGTTCAACTAACAGGCTGTCCACATTATGGTCACGGAGCCTTAAAGAATTGGATAACAATGGAATATAAGTGAAATAAATTAACCGTTTTATTAATCATAAAAAAACATAAGACAGAAACTGCGCATTTAATTTTCACTTTGGCTTAGCATTATGACCCGTCTCACAAATTCTTGAACAAGATCAGCCTGGAACAATTTCAATTAAACTCTTATTGGTAGAGATTCCCTGTAGCATCAATATACTTATCAAAACAAGAGATACATCAATTTACCAATGTCCAATACACATAGTGTGTGCTAATTGTTGTGTAAATCATTTTAGGTCTTGTTTTTCTATTCTATTTCTATTATTAACAAATTCTAGGCAATAATTCTCTACTTGCTGACACCTAGTGTCCAACTAAGTTGACATTTAAATTGAAAACTTGGTTATGTTGTAAGCTTGAAGAGAATTATATCTCATTGCATTATAACAAGTATATTTTGCAGTTAACTTTATATGTTGATTTCAAGGATTTAAATGATAAAGAATTTTGCATTGATGTCTTAAAAACCCCATTCATTGTAGATCTATATAATAAACTATTTGATAAAATTTTATAATCTCTTTTATGGACAAGACTAAGTTATGGTCCATATTATTAAATGGTGTCAAAAATTACTGATTTTTTGCGTTGGGTCTCAGGGGCTTATTTTTCTTTCAAATTAAAAAAAAAAAATTTAGTTTGTTTAAGACTTTCTGACACTTAAAAGCTCTTTTTTATTTTTCAGACAAACATTTCTTGAATGATTAACATAAGATTTTAACAAATGTATGTGCCTTGAAGCAGGATGCTTAAACCAAGGCCAGCAATTCATTCACACTCAATCATTTTAATTTCTTAATGAGTTATCTCCCTTATTTAAACATAGCTTATAGTAATTGCCAGATGCATGACTATACATTAAGCAATACAATTGGCAATAATATACATTAAACAATGAATAGAAGTCTGTGCACTGAAAAACAACCATGCTTCATAGCAACTTTCAGGATACTGTATTTACAACCAATGGGCAGTATGGCAAGATATAACAAATATTAACCAAAATCAATGGAATATATATATATAAATATATACATGTATATGCAAAACAAAAGGAAATGAAGCTTTTTCTGTAATACAGTAATGTTAATGGTACAAGGGTATTGGTACATACATTATCAAACTTTGCAACCTATCTGCTCAAGCCTGGATAAAAGACTGTTCAGGTCCACTGAGCCACAGCATATTAAACAACATTGACAGGAAGGTCATAAATGTGACAAAGGCAATTTTTAGATATGCATGTCATATTTAATATTAAGCATCCAAATTCCTTATCAAAACATCTTTCAAAATCTTAATTTCATGAAAAATTACAATATCTGTTCAGGAGTTTATAATTTACATTTGTCAGTAATTGATTTTATAGACAATTTCCCCTGGAATGACACAAGCACACAACAAACATTCAACATTATCCTACAAGGATTAAAACAGCTATGAATGTTACCAAGTCAGAATCATTTGTAAAATGTTCTTAAAACATTCTTTGAATGATAACACTGCATTCCGAGAAAAAGGGGTAAATGAACCAAATAAGTGTGTTTTTTTTACATTATATGACTTTCCCAACCAGCATCAATTCACACAAGGTAAGTAACAAAGTGCATGAGTAGCATAACTTCAGATTACCGACTGCAGTCCAAGTTGTACCAAGCTGTACCATTTCAGCCCTATCTCCAGGTATGCTTTTATTGGTCCCTATAGGAAGGGTTTTCTTCATCTTTGTTGGATACTACAAGATGATTCAGTCTTGTAGGAAGGTTTAACAATGTGCAGCAAACTATTGGCAGAGATGAAGATGTCTATCACAAAATAAAATAAAAGTCTATGAAATAAAAATGTAATATCAGTAGTTAATGGGTATTTCAATCATGTGCTTTTGCAGTTGCACTCATAAGTATACAGGCTAAATACCACTTACAAAATACAGTCAGTTTCAATAACATTAGGATAGCAGCTTTGGTCCCAAAAGGGAGGAACAGTAAGATGAAAATATCATAATATAAATATTGAATTACTGAGGTCGATATTTACAATCTGAAACTGATGTTTAATCATCAGATATATCAAAATTATCACACAGCTGTTTGGTCACTTTACATCGAGTGAGTCAGCTTATTAACCAGTTGGGGTGTTTCATATAAATATAACGAACTAATAAGATATATGTTAAAATGTGTTTTGTGATTTGAAATAAATAACAAAAGTGCCATGTACATATTACTTCAAGATATTTGCAATACAATTAACACTTTAATGTAATTTACTAAAATTTGAAGGTGCTTAAAAATATTTCAAGCAGGTAATTTTTTACCTTTAACTATTCTTAACATAAAACAGCAAAAATAATTTATTGTTAAAAGCAAAAATGGTATAAAATGAAAATATTAAAAAACAGCTGGTTTAAGAATAAAACAAAATTCAACTGAATTGTCATTTGCTCCACTAGTGGGGCAAACACTCAATCTTCATAGTTGAAAGCAAATAATTGTTTTGAAGCAAGATTTATGTTTGGCACATCGATAAATCAAATAAATCAGTTTGCTGCAAAATTTTCTTGTACTGTTACATATCATTTCCATGGTAAATCCCAAACAATGACTACTGCCACTATGCAAACAATGACAACTGACACTATATAAACAATGACAACTGCCAAAATGTAAACAATGACAACTGCCACTATGTACACATTGACAACTGCCAATATGTGAACAATGACAACTGCCACTATGTACACAATGACAACTGCCACTATGTAAACAATGACAACTGCCACTATGTACACAATGACAACTGCCACTTTGTACACAATGACAACTGCCACTATGTAAACAATGACAACTGCCACTATGTAAACAATGACAACTGCCACTATGTGAACAATAACAACTGCCAAAATGTAAACAATGACAACTGCCACTTTGTACACAATGACAACTGCCACTATGTGAACAATGACAACTGCCACTATGTAAACAATGACAACTGCCAAAATGTAAACAATGACAACTGCCACTTTGTACACAATGACAACTGCCACTATGTGAACAATGACAACTGCCACTACGTAAACAATGACAACTGCCAAAATGTAAACAATGACAACTGCCAAAATGTAAACAATGACAACTGCCACTATGTAAACAATGACAACAGCCAAAATGTAAACAATGACAACTGCCACTTTGTACACAATGACAACTGCCACTATGTAAACAATGACAACTGCCACTATGTACACAATGAAAACTGCCACTATGTACACAGTAACAAAATTGTCTGTATAACTTCAGAGTTTAGCACTTGTTAGCAGCAATGTCATTGTGCATTATAATGCTTAGAAACACAAAGCACCAATAAAAATCATGACTCAGCTTTTGAACAATAAAAGCAAACTGATTAGAAAATGAAGCTGACACTATTATTTCCGACTCTTTGATTTTCCTGGCTCAGGTTTACCATTCTTCTCTTTTGATGCTTTTTCTTTGGCAGCTTTGCGTCTGTTCATCTGTTTATGATGTTCTTTTTCCATATCTCGTTCTGTTACATTTAACCTCAATGTCTGTGAGAAAGGAAGTAAAACAAACAATATACATATATATATATAATTGATATTTTACTGTCATGGTAAAACTGTTACAATAAAGCTTGTTTACAACAAGCTTAAAACACAGAATTCTTTATCCACTTACAATGTGGACACTTACAATGAACTTAAAGAGGGCTTTTCAAAAAGCTTTTGCTTTGTTTTGATAAGCAATACAGACATGTCTTCCTAGCCTTGGTGCTTGAAAATGATCTCAAACAAATGCAAAGAAGTCAGCTGGTAGACCTCACATGGTAGCTGGTGCTTGACCTGGGTCTATAACCTTTACCATAAAGACTTAAGGGGTTTTAGTTTCAGGTATTTGTCATCAGAGACATCAACATGCACTTCTTTACCAATATTTTGCAATAGTCAAATAAAAAAAGAGATGTTTGTTAAATAAATATGCCACCCTCACTACTTTGGTTTACCCATTGACCTCCAAAGCAATAACCAACAGGGGTCATCTATTCACCATGACCAATGTCCAAACCAAGTATGAAAATCAGTGGGTTCATACAATCTCTAATCAACAATAAAAACTTCAATTAATCAAAGTAACTATTAAGTCATCCATTTGAAGGTCACTGTGACCCTGACCTTTGTCTTATATGTCCCAAAACTAATAGAGGCTCTCTACTTTTCATGGTCCCTGCAAAGAATAAGGCTTGTGGGCTCAAATCACAAGATAATATGTGTTTAATTTGCAATCTTGCCATTCATTCCCTTAAATTGTGTAGGCTATAATAAGGGTTTCTGAAATAACTATTTCACTAATTTAGCTTTATTGGTAAGGTCCATTTTGAAAATAATCACATGTTCACCATATTAACTGACCTCTCTAACGATAAAATCCTCATCTATATCCTTAGGTATCTGTCGCAGTTTCTCCAATGTTTCATACATTCCAGGGCAGGCCTGTAACTTCTCCTGGGACCCTAGACACATTTGCACCAATACCAGACCAATACGGAAAATCACCTTCACACCTACAGGGTATAACATTAAGCCCAAATGTAGTAAATAAATAATAAAATAGTTTCTTTTCTATAACAATGAACAGTACGATAAAACAAACAAAGCATTTATTGTTAATTTTATAAAAACATATAAAATACCTTTAAAGATTATAACACATTGCATAAATGTTGTTCTTGCAATGTTTCCCACAATTAGTTCAACACAATGAACAAAGGATAGTAGCCTTAAGAGAATTGACTGTTCAGAAATATTTTTGATATACACGTTCTACCAACATAATGAGTCCTGGCTGTTTATTGAGGAAGACTCCAGAAAGTTTTAAAGGTAGAACCATCCACACACCATATCACAGTTGTCACACCACCATGCAAAAACCGTTCTCTGGAATGGTCTAGATTAAGTAGCTCAGGTGAGCTCAAATGTTTGACAAACAACCATGCTAGGCTAAACAAGATTTATGCTTTGGCACTGATACTGTAATATATGAAAAATTCTAATAAAGAGCTGTAACTCAGTTAAATTCTAGTCAGGAATGATGTGCCAATGATACAATGTGCATCTTGGCTTGGTTCTTACTTACTTACCAATCCTGTCAAGTTTCAACATAATCAGACCAATGGTAGCAAAGAAATAGTCCTGAGAAATCTGGTCTCCAGTGGGACTGACTGACAATATAGTCCCCATATACTTTGTATCTTGGCTTTCAATGAGTTAGTATACCTTGGTTAAAATTAAAATAAAAAATAGATTTCATCTGCAAAGCTGGTTTGCCCAAACTTTAACAGTTACTAGGAAGTCACAATAAAAGAAGCTGGTACCTTCACAGAAGAACATGTCCCAGACCCTCATGACACATGACCAGGGCAGGGTTCGACTAAATACACACATGAACCATTCTGTCATGTACAAGATGGGCTCCACTCTGTGTTTTTTCTGTAAGACACACATTACAAATATATATTAAATAAGCATATAAAACTTACATAGCATACACTAATACGCATACAATTTATTGTCTCACCAACAGTTTTTCAGGTTTGTGGAGGCTGTCTCCACTTAAAGCAAATATAGTCATGCCTTAACTGTGTATAGCATGTCATAAACATCTGGCACAATACCACACCCAGTCACATCATCCTGACACTGGGTTCACCAGTCATAGAAATATCCTTATATTTGTTTGAGTGTTAGCAAGAGAGCTCTACCACTATCATTTGTAATGACTTTGGTATGTTACTACCCAAATTCAAACCTGGGGTCTTCTTACATGGAGCGAAAAACTCTACTGATTGTGCTACCAGATCCAGTATCAGGAAAGTGTGTATATGTCACACCTTGAACCAATGGTCTACCAGATCCAGTATCAGGAAAGTGTGTATATGTCACACCTTGAACCAATGGTCTACCAGATCCAGTAACAAGAAAGGTGTGCATAAGACACACACACCAAAAACCAAAACTGTACTGATTGTTCTTCCAGGTCTAGCAACAAGAACAGTGTGCGTAAGACACATTTGGAGCCAATGCTCTATGGACTGTGATACCAGGTCTAGTAACAAGAAAGGTGTATAAAAAGCTCTACTGATTGTGCTACCAAGTCAATTAACAAGACAGGTGTGCATAAGTCATATAAATTCATAAACATATGACAGGTGATTGTAATGACACAGTGAGACCCATACTAACCAGATGTTTGTATACATATGGCAGGTAATTGAAATGACACAGTGAGCCCCATACTGGCCAGATGTGTATAAACATATGGCAGGTGATTGTAATGACACACTGGGCCCCATACTAACCAGATGTGTCTATACATATGGCAGGTGATTGTAATGACACAGTGAGACCCATACTGACCAGAGGTGTATAAACATATGGCAGGTGATTGTAATGACACACTGGGCCCCATACTGACCAGAGGTGTATATACATATGGCAGGTGATTGTAATGACACACTGAGCCCCATACTGACCAGAGGTGTCTATACATATGGCAGGTGATTGTAATGACACAGTGAGACCCATACTGACCAGAGGTGTATAAACATATGGAAGGTAATTGTAATGACACACTGGGCCCCATACTAACCAGATGTGTCTATACATATGGCAGGTGATTGTAATGACACAGTGAGACCCATACTGACCAGAGGTGTATAAACATATGGCAGGTGATTGTAATGACACAGTGAGCCCCATACTGACCAGAGGTGTATAAACATAAGGCAGGTGATTGTAATGACACAGTGAGCCCCATACTGACCAGATGTGTCTATACATATGGCAGGTGATTGTAATGACACAGTGAGCCCCATACTGACCAGATGTGTCTATACATATGGCAGGTAATTGTAATGACACACTGAGCCCCATACTGGCCAGAGGTGTATAAACATATAGCAGGTGATTGTAATGACACACTGGGCCCCATACTGACCAGAGGTGTATAAACATATGGCAGGTGATTGTAATGACACACTGAGCCCCATACTGACCAGAGGTGTATAAACATATGGCAGGTGATTGTAATGACACAGTGAGCCCCATACTGACCAGAGGTGTATAAACATATGGCAGGTGATTGTAATGACACAGTGAGCCCCATACTGACTAGATGTGTATAAACATATGGCAGGTAATTGTAATGGAACCCTGAGCCCCATACTGACCAGATGTGTCTATACATATGGCAGGTAATTGTAATGACACACTGAGCCCCATACTGGCCAGAGGTGTATAAACATATGGCAGGTGATTGTAATGACACACTGAGCCCCATACTGACCAGAGGTGTATAAACATATGGCAGGTGATTGTAATGACACACTGAGCCTCATACTGACCAGATGTGTATATACATACGGCAGATGATTGTAATGACACAGTAAGACCCATACTGACCAGATGTTTGTATACATATGGCAGGTGATTGTAATGACACACTGGGCCCCATACTGACCAGAGGTGTATAAACATATAGCAGGTGATTGTAATGACACACTGGGCCCCATACTGACCAGAGGTGTATAAACATATAGCAGGTGATTGTAATGACACACTGGGCCCCATACTGACCAGAGGTGTATATACATATGGCAGGTGATTGTAATGACACAGTGAGACCCATACAGACCAGAGGTGTATAAACATATGGCAGGTGATTGTAATGACACAGTGAGACCCATACTAACCAGATGTGTATATACATATGGCAGGTGATTGTAATGACACACTGGGCCCCATACTGACCAGAGGTGTATAAACATATAGCAGGTGATTGTAATGACACACTGGGCCCCATACTGACCAGAGGTGTATATACATATGGCAGGTGATTGTAATGACACAGTGAGAGCCCATACTGACCAGAGGTGTATAAACATATAGCAGGTGATTGTAATGACACACTGGGCCCCATACTGACCAGAGGTGTATATACATATGGCAGGTGATTGTAATGACACAGTGAGACCCATACTGATTAGATGTTTGTATACATATGGCAGGTGATTGTAATGACACAGTGAGCCCCATACTGACCAGATGTTTGTATACATATGGCAGGTGATTGTAATGACACACTGGGTCCCATACTGACCAGAGGTGTATAAACATATAGCAGGTGATTGTAATGACACAGTGAGCCCCATACTGACCAGATGTTTGTATGCATATAGCAGGTGATTGTAATGACACAGTGAGCCCCATACTGACCATATGTTTGTATACAGCTGGGTTTGTATGTTTCATCAGACCATACAACACATCTCCATCAATCTGTATAGCTTCCTGTAATAAAAAAGGTTTTTAGGCAACAATTTTTCTCCTTAGCTAGTATATAATAAAATGGGTTAATTGATCTTAGGTTCTAGTAACATGCTCCTTAACTAGTACATAATGGACTGGGTTACAGCAATAGACCTTGGGTTCTACCAACATGCCCCTTAGATTGTATATAATGGACTGGGTTACAGCAATAGACCTTGGGTTCTACCAACATGCCCCTTAGATTGTATATAATGGACTGGGTTACAGCAATTGATCTTGGGTTCTACCAACATGCCCCTTAGATTGTATATAATGGACTGGGTTACAGCAATTGATCTTGGGTTCTAGCAAAATGCCCCTTAGATTGTATATAATGGACTGGGTTACAGCAATAGACCTTGGGTTCTACCAACATGCCCCTTAGATTGTATATAATGGACTGGGTTACAGCAATTGATCTTGGGTTCTAGCAAAATGCCCCTTAGATTGTATATAATGGACTGGGTTACAGCAATTGATCTTGGGTTCTAGCAAAATGCCCCTTAGATTGTATATAATGGACTGGGTTACAGCAATTGATCTTGGGTTCTACCAACATGCCCCTTAGATTGTATATAATGGACTGGGTTACAGCAATAGACCTTGGGTTCTACCAACATGCCCCTTAGATTGTATATAATGGACTAGGTTATGGCAATAGACTTTGGGTTCTATCAACATGATCCTTAGCTAGTATATAATAGACTGGGTTACAGCAATAGACCTTGGGTTCTACCAACATGCCCCTTAGATTGTATATAATGGACTGGGTTACAGCAATAGACCTTCGGTTCTACCAACATGCCCCTTAAATTGTATATAATGAACTGGGTTACAGCAATAGACCTTGGGTTCTAGCAAAATGCCCCTTAGATTGTATATAATGGACTAGGTTATAGCAATAGACTTTGGGTTCTATCAACATGCCCCTTAAATTGTATATAATGAACTGGGTTACAGCAATAGACCTTGGGTTCTAGCAAAATGCCCCTTAGATTGTATATAATGGACTAGGTTATAGCAATAGACTTTGGGTTCTATCAACATGATCCTTAGCTAGTATATAATGGACTGGGTTACAGCAATAGACCTTGGGTTCTACCAACATGCCCCTTAGATTGCATATAATGGACTAGGTTATAGCAATAGACTTTGGGTTCTATCAACATGATCCTTAGCTAGTATATAATGGAATGGGTAACAGCAATAGACCTTGGGTTCTACCAACATGCCCCTTAGATTGTATATAATGGACTGGGTTACAGCAATTGATCTTGGGTTCTAGCAAAATGCCCCTTAGATTGTATATAATGGACTAGGTTATAGCAATAGACTTTGGGTTCTAGCAAAATGCCCCTTAGCTAGTATATAATGGACTGGGTTACAGCAATAGACCTTGGGTTCTACCAACATGCCCCTTAGATTGTATATAATGGACTGGGTTACAGCAAGGAATCAAAGGTTCTACCAACATGTTCCTGTTAGTCTTTAGGAGATGTCTCACCAAATGATCTTCCACATCTGTCTGCCTTATGCATGCATTATGTCTCTTTTGATTATTTATTAGGACTTATTTTTGAATATTGAAGCATGTAAAAAAAATAACTCAGATGAAAAACATAATACTAAACACTGAACATTTGTGTTTTTATTTCAACTTTTATTATGATGCCTAAATTTAAAACAGTAAAGTAAATAAGAATTCACCAAACCTACAATAATAACAACAGAATATTAATACTTATAGTAAAAAGAAAGAAGTTTCCTACTGGGGACTCATAATCTTGTACATTATAACTAGGCCTTAATGCATCTTGTATGTTTCATCAACATGTATACTTCAATATATCAACATTGTGGAGTATCAATGACAGTCCTACCAGACCATGACTGTAGTATCCGGGGAGATATTTCTCACAGATAGACACAAAGCACCAGAATGCCTCCTCGGCTGACATGTGCATCAGTAAGACTGCCGCCAATGGGGCTTGAGCCTGACAGTAGCCATCAGTTGGGTTGTGTACCGTGTATGCAAACAAGATACGGTACAGGTCCTCCTGACTGTAAAGACATGAGACTTCATTACTACAGAACTATGAGGTACACTAAAAGTGTAAATAGACAGACACAAAAATATTGATATAACATAAAATTATAATATAGGTTGTTGTTGTTGTTTTGTACTTTTAATTTTAAGTGTGGCAAAAACATTCAATTACGTTAAACACAAAGAGGCATACAAAGGGATCTGTATAATAGTGAACTACTGATATTGTCATACAATCAGATGTAAAGTGTAGTCTAGGCTACATTGTGAATTAATGATGGTAATTATAATCAGGATGAATCTAAAAATGATGATGTTGTTGATGATAATAATGAAAAAAAAAATAATGAAAATAATCCCCATTAAGGTAATGCAAATGATAATGAGGATGAAGATAACAAGGGAGGTAACAAGTAACCTACACGTTAGATACCATGTTACCTACAAGTGAGTTTACAAGGAACCTACAAAGGAGGAGACACGTTACCTACAAGGTATGTGACAAGTAACCTACAAGGTATGTGACAAGTAACCTACATGGTATGTGACAAGTAACCTACATGGGAGGTAAAAAGTACCTTACAAAAGAGGTAACAAAAAACCTACAAGGGAGGTAGCAAGTAACTAACAAGGAAAGTAACAGGTTACCTACCAGAGGTAACAAGTAACCTACAAAGGGAGGTATCAAGTAACCAACAAGGGGGGTAACAAGTTACCTATAAAGGAGGTACCATGTAACCTACAGGGGAGGTGACGAGTAGCTAACAAGGGAGGTAACAAGCAACCAACAAGGGAGGTAACAAGTTATCAACAAAGGAGGTAACAAGTAACCTACAAGAGAGGTGACAAGTAACCAACAAGGGAGGTGACAAGTAACCTCCAAGGGAGGTGACAAGTAACCTCCAAGGGAGTTGACAAGTAACCTACAAGAGAGGTGACAAGTAACCTACAAGGGAGGTGACAAGTAACCTACAAGGGAGGTGACAAGTAACCTACAAGGGAGGTGACAAGTTACCTACAAGGGAAGAGGTAAACTGGTGTACAGATTATTCACTGCCTTGCCTTAAGATAATAATGACAATGGCTGATATTAATTATGATAATTTGATGATTATAAATATGACAATTACAATAAAGATGCTGTCATCACTGACAGTATCATTATAATTCAATTTATTGCCATTATCACCACCATCATTGTCATTATAATAATTATCATTGTCATTATCATCATTCTTATGATAATCTTCAATAAGATAATACCGATAGTGTCGTTAATAAAAAGTATCATGATAATGATGATAACAATAATAATTCTTATAAAGACAACAATGACAATCATGAAAACACTGATGAAAATCAAATTATTAACTATGAGAATAGAAACAATGACAAGGATAATGATAATCCTGATGACCTTTGTTTTCTTGTGTGGTCTTTATTACACTGCACAGACAAAATTATGGTCATATTGGCAACATCTCACTAATTATTGAATGAGGAAGGCATAAGACTTATGTCTGGGAAGAACCATAACAAGCCCCATAAAGATAATTAAATGATGATAATGATAAATGTAGTAATTTAAGTAAAGATGACAAAATGATGATGACAGGATTTTTATTATGATGATGATGATGAAATTGATGATGAGGAAGAGGATGGTAATAACAATGAGGAAAGTGATGATGATGACGAAACAGACCCGTATGCATCACTAGACATGAACATTATGTGGCGTGGAAACTGTCGGTGGAGATCTTTCTTGATGTCTTCTATAAACTTGGGATCACCTGGGTGTGATAAATATTCCTGAAATACACCATTAATTAAGATAACACAGTTACAAGCAGATTTACTATTTAAATGTTAACTGTTGTATCTCACTGAAATAATAATCTTATGCCAATATACACATCTGTAGTCATTTATGAGATGCTTGCTTTAATCAGGTTTTTAACACATTCAGTATATAAAACTCCTCACACCAGTTATGTTATAGTTTACAGTATCCACAGCCATAGTGGAGACCAGGCTTGTGTACACTGATACAAAATGTTCCATAAGATTTATAACATTATCAAAAATTCTTATTAAAAAATTCAAATCTTGTTTGTCAAACCCTATGACTTCTTTTCTGTATGGTAGTAAAGTGATCAGAAAGCCACATGATCTCTAATATGGAAAATGACCAGGTCCAACCGTACAATGTTAATATACCTAGGACCTGACATATCTGCAGCAGGTCCCATACAGGTGAGAATGTTACACTCCCAGGACCCAATATATCTGCAGCAGGTCCCATACAGGTGAGAATGTTTACACTCCTAGGACACGATATATCTGCAGCAGGTCCCATACAGGTGAGAATGTTTACACTCCTAGGACCCAATATATCTGCAGCAGGTCCCATACAGGTGAGAATGTTTACACTCCTAGGACCCGATATATCTGCAGCAGGTCCCATACAGGATGAGAATGTTTACACTCCTAGGACAGGATATATCTGCAGCAGGTCCCATACAGGTGAGAATGTTTACACTCCTAGGACCCGATATATCTGCAGCAGGTCCCATACAGGTGAGAATGTTTCACTCCTAGGACCAATATCTGCAGCAGGTCCCATACAGGTGAGAATGTTTACACTCCTAGGACCGATATATCTGCAGCAGGTCCCATACAGGTGAGAATGTTTACACTCCTAGGACCCGATATATCTGCAGCAGGTCCCATACAGGTGAGAATGTTTTCACTCCTAGGACCTTAAATATCTGCAGCAGGTCCCATACAGGTGAGAATGTTTACACTCCTAGGACCCGATATATCTGCAGCAGGTCCCATACAGGTGAGAATGTTTTCACTCCTAGGACCTTAAATATCTGCAGCAGGTCCCATACAGGTGAGAATGTTTACACTCCTAGGACCCGATATATCTGCAGCAGGTCCCATACAGGTGAGAATGTTTTCACTCCTAGGACCTTAAATATCTGCAGCAGGTCCCATACAGATGAGAATGTTTACACTCCTAGGACCTGACATATCTGCAGCAGGTCCCATACAGGTGAGAATGTTTACACTCCTAGGACCTGACATATCTGCAGCAGGTCCCATACAGATGAGAATGTTTACACTCCTAGGACCTGACATATCTGCAGCAGGTCCCATACAGGTGAGAATGTTTACACTCCTAGGACCTGATATATCTGCAGCAGGTCCCATACAGGTGAGAATGTTTACACTCCTAGGACCTGATATATCTGCATCAGGTCCCATACACCTGAGAATTTTAGTGTTGTACCACCAGGTGTCAAACAACTGTGACAGTGTACCAAGTCTCACACAACTGTCACAGGGTACCAAGTCCACACAACTGTCATAGTATACCAGACCTCACATATTCTGTGACAGTGTACCAGACCTCACACAAACTGTGACAGTGTACCAGATCTCACACAAACTATGACAGTGTACCAGGCCTCACACAAACTATGACAGTGTACCAGGTCTCACACAAACTGTGACAGTGTATCAGGCCTCACACAAACTGTGACAGTGTACCTGGTCTCACACAAACTGTGACAGTGTACCAGAACTCACACAAACTATGACAGTGTACCAGGCCTCACACAAACTATGACAGTGTATTAGGCCTCACACAAATTGTGACAGTGTATCAGGCCTCACACAAACTGTGACAGTGTACCTGGTCTCACACAAACTGTGACAGTGTACCAGGCCTCACACAAACTGTGACAGTGTATCAGGCCTCACACAAACTGTGACAGTGTACCAGGTCTCACACAAACTATGACAGTGTACCTGGTCTAACACAAACTATGACAGTGTATCAGGCCTCACACAAACTGTGACAGTGTATCAGGCCTCACACAATCTGTGACAGTGTATCAGGCCTCACACAAACTGTGACAGTGTACCTGGTCTCACACAAACTATGACAGTGTTTCAGGCCTCACACAAACTGTGACAGTGTATCATGGCCTCACACAAACTATGACAGTGTACCTGATCTCACACAAACTGTGACAGTGTATCAGGCCTCACACAAACTGTGACAGTGTATCGGGCCTCACACAAACTATGACAGTGTACCTGGTCCACACCAACTGTGACAGTGTATCAGGTCCTCACATAAACTGTGACAGTGTACCAGGCCTCACACAAACTGTGACAGTGTATCAGGCCTCACACAATCTGTGACAGTGTATCAGGCCTCACACAAACTATGACAGTGTACCTGGTCTCACACAAACTGTGACAGTGTATCAGGCCTCACACAAACTGTGACAGTGTATCAGGCCTCACACAAACTATGACAGTGTATCAGGCCTCACACAAACTGTGACAGTGTACCAAGTCTGACTAAACTCTTGACAGCGTACCTGAAACTTTCCGGGGTTTTGCTCCATCAACATATTGCTGCCACACAGATACTGCCAGGCCTTGCTGCGTACAGACACTGGGATCCCCTTCCTGCAACGGTTCTTAACCTGTAAAAGAAGGTGTCATGTAAAACAACAGTTTAGTACTGAGAACCAAAGACAAGTCCTGATATCCCAGACATGATCCATCCAGTGACCATCAGTAATATTCATAGATGTTCATGCAGTTTATCAGGTCTCAATAACTATGTAAAACAAGTATATACTTGGCTCCTTTGTTATTTTGAAAATCTTTGTACACAACTGTTCTCTGCTGCTTTCTCTATTTACCTATGCAAGAAAAATAGAAAAAGAAAAAACACTTTCCCAATGTTGAAAATGATGCTAGTTATGATAATTTGTATTTACTATTGTTAATACTAGGTCATGTGGATGAGGTCGTTTGAATGACCCCTACTGCATACAGTATCAACAAACCACTTTCATCTTGATTGATAATACACTCTGTCAAGCCACTGTAGGAATTTTTTTCCTGCTCCATCTTCCTGGTAGCTTAATGTACACTTGGGTGTAATGACATTATTTTAGCTGATAGGATAACCAACATCATATAAGGGATGATGTTAACACTGTTAATTGTTTGCAAGTTACTATGTAAAATATGAAATAATTAAAGCAACCAACTGTGTTGCTATGTACAATATGAAATAATTAATGCAACAGACCATGATGCTATGTAAAACAAGTTTGTTTGTTGTTGTTGTTTTTTGTAACATCACACTAACACATTTTTAGTCATGCTGCAGTGTTAAAGCTGAAAGAAATAGCACAACAGGCCATGTTGCTATGAAAAAAATGAAATAAACAGAGCAACAGATAATTGTGCTATGTTAAATATGACATGATCAGTACAAGAGACAATATTGCTATGTTCAGTAAACAGTGCAATAGAAAAAGTAAAATAAACAATGTTACAAACAATGCAAGAAACTGGGAAACCTCTCAAAAGTATTGGGTTTAAAAATACTTTGTAAAAACTAATGTGTGCATATAAATCAAATATTAAAACTTAAGTGTGTATATATAAATCAAACATAAAAACTTAAAACTAAAGAAAACAGTATTGAAAATAGAAAACTTGCAGAGAAAACCTTTAGCAAGCTTTCCTTGATGGCCTAACATGAAGGTGTAGCATATCTAGATCTGTGAGAAAGAGATTTCCTCTCTGAGAAAAGAGGAGTAGAGATCTTATGGGGATGCATACGACAGATTCAGAAGGTCAATGAATAACACCCTTTGAGGCCACAGATGGGCTATCTGAAGTATCTGGCAAGCGGACAGACTCCAGAATGAAGAGGGGGGAAGTAAACATTGGATCCCAAGAAAGAGACAGGGCATCAACTGCTACCACTTTTGAATCCAGAACAGAGGACACAAAGAGCAGTACATCATGACTGAGTCTGGTTGCAAAAAGATCCAATGTTAGCAAGCCAATGATGTGGAAAATAAGCAAGACTACTTCCGTATGTAGATTCCAGTCTGCAGGAAGAATCGGACAATGACTGGTAGAGCGTTGAGTTTGCCTGGCTGAACCTCAGAGGCCTCTCATCCATCTGAAGAGATAGATCAAATGAGTCTCTCCCATTTCCAAACATTAAACACTACTGTAGTGTTGTATGTAGATACTAACATGCATATGATTAACCAGATGGGAGCGAAGAGACAGTTGGGTTTTATGTAAAACTGTCATTTCCAACTGGTTGATGTGTAATCTTTGAGAGTCCAACCTGACATCATGGGACTCGAGGATGAGACACAAGGGTTCTAGGTGAGCTTCCCAGCACAAGCAGTGTAGGGAAAGGAGGAAGTAACGATACTCCCAAATGAAAAGGTCCTCCTAACTCCACCAGACTTAGAACAGGTGACTAAAGGGATGAGTAGCATTTAAAGTGCCAGTGGATAAAACTAGAATGAACGATGGTGAAATGGACCAGAACAAGGAAGTCCACCAAAGAGTTGAGAATTTCTAGGAAAATGAAAGATTATCCTGTGGTCTCTGAGCTAAAATAACATAAGATCAATAAGTGTGTCATTCATCTGGAGAAACTGAGAAAGATCTTGAAGAAGAATTCCTCTTTCGTTAAAATCTTAATGCTTGTGTCTACTCCTGTGTTTCTCTCTAGATGAGGAAGAAGATGAGGAGGATCATCGCCTGTGATGGTTTGTCTTCCTGTAAGAGGTAGCACCTCTTTCCATGAGTGACTAGTGACTGCGCTCCTTCAAAGCAGCAACCAGAGACTAGAGACTGAGGGCAAGAGCACCCTTCTGTCTTCCTCAAGGATATCAGTGATCAGCTGTGTCGGATCCTGAGAAGAGTCAAATTTATTGGTGACAAGAGTCTTCCCGTTAATTGGCGATGAAACAACCCCACTGTCTGTACTTTAGGATAGGCTACATAGAGACCTGTGACCTTATCTTTATAGTAAACATCATCAGATTGTCTTACAACAGTGCTTTTAATCTAGTGCCACATAGGCAGTGACCTTTGGTGACCAGTGGTTGACCAGTGAAAGGGGCTGGTAACCTGAGTCTACTTGGAAACAGATGGCTGCCAGATGTTGACCCGGTGACCAGACCGATGGCCTGTACCTGGTTGGAGACTGTGACTGGATTTTGAATTATGCCCTTACTTTACATTACAATGACCAAAGTCGGCCAACCAGTGAGCTGTGAGCGGTGACCAGAGATGACAGGATGGGGCAGCACTGACTTAGATCTTAAACCTAAGTTAGAGGATCTAGAAAGATTGTGTTACCTCCTATGACTGGTAAAGCGGGAGGCCCCATCGCTAAATGGCAAGATCTGCGGCAAACCCACTGAGGATGGTGCTCCCCCAAAATCTGGAAAGAGCCTTTGGAGATGGTCTGGATTAAAAGTGACTACAAACGCTTTTGAGAGCATAAGTGTCTAGAGTGAAGACCATCTGAAGAAGGTTTATGTGATCCCCCTCTCTTGCATGTACTTTAAGTGCAGTGATGAAAAACAGGGTCCACCTGCTCTTACCACGCCAGTAATATCTGACAAAATAAGTTTAAATACTATCTGAAAACAATGGGTAAAAAAAAAAACCCCACTAAAAATGGACAATTATAACAGTAGAGTAATTCAACATTTGATGAGTCTGGCATCAAGTAATTGAGAGTTATTTACTTTAGAAATCTTTGGTGAAGATTGAACCATTAGTGTGGTCACCGGACTGATAACATTTTCTTAAATTTTACCAAGTAACCTACTGAATCCACATGACCCACTTCAAAACATATGTAAGATTTCATACTGGCAAACATTCTGGCCAAGTTTGGAGAAGATTGGGCCATCAGTGTGGCCTCTAAGTGTTTTCATAAGGTTTTTGTAAAATGTGACCTCGTGACCTACTTTTTGACCCCACGTGACCCAATAATATATTCAGCCAAGATTTCATGCACACAAACAATCTGATCAAGTTTGGTGAAGATTAGGCAATGAATGTGGCCTGTAGTGTGTTCACATGCTTTCTCTATGTTTTGACCCAGTGACCTCTTTTTTGACCCCACGTGACCCAAAAACATATTCGTCCAAGATTTAATGCAGACAAACATTCTGACCAAGTCTGGTGAAGATTGGGCTATAAATGTGGTCTCTAGTGTGTTCACAAGCTTTTTCTAAGATTTGACCTAGATATCTACTTATTGACCCCACAACCCAGTTATGAAATCGTCCAAAAGTTCATGCAGACAAACATTCTGACCAAGTTTGGTGAAGACTTGACATGGAATGGGGCCTCTAGTGTGTTCACAAGCTTTTTCTAAAATTTGACTTAGTGACTCATTTTTTGATCCAACGTGACCCAATAATGTATTCATCCAAGAGTTCATGCAGACAAACATTCTGACCAAGTTTAGGGAAGATTGGACCATAAATGGGGCCTCTAGTGTGTTCACAAGCTTTTTCTAAAATTTTACCTAGTGACCTTTTTTTTTTGACCCCACGTGACCCAATAATGAACTCATCCAAGATTTTATGTAGACAAACATTCTGACTAAGTTTGATTAAGATAGGATAAAAACTGTGGCCTCTAGCGAGTTCACAAGCTAAAATGTTGATGCCTGATGCCAGGCGAAGCGGTATCACAAAAGCTCCCCTTAAGCACTTTGTGCTCAGGTGAGCTAAAAACAATGTAAATATTTCTCAATACATATTAAGGTTATCAACTAGAGGAAAAAAGAAAGAAAAAAAATCTATTTCAAACTTTTAACCAGTATCTTGGTTTTCTTTCTTAAAAAAATAGCAACAGTCAAATTTAGCCATACAAATGCCCCACCTTTTTAAACCTTTTGCTCATCCATTTCTCCCAATTCTGGAACATATCGAGCCATTTCATTTCACGTTTGACAAGTTTTGCTATTGGCAATCGTCTCTCCCTGAAATTATAAAACAAAACATCTATATAATTTATTAAATAAACATATTATATAGCTCATGATTCCTTGATTTGGGACAATACAGAGTTATATTGTGATCAGAGCTCATAAACAAGAGGGCCATGAAGACCCTTAATCACTCACCTGATGACACAGGCTTTAAGTAGGCTCAAATTTGGCATCAAGTACTTAAGAGTGATTTACTTTACAAATCTTTGGTGAAAATTGGACCATGAGTGTGGCCACTGGGTTGATATCATTTTCTAAAATTTTACTGAATCCACATAACCTACTTCAAAACATATGTAAGATTTCATACTGGCCAAGTTTGGTGAAGATTGGGCCATCAATGTGGCCTCTAAGTGTTTTCATGAGGTTTTTGTAAAATGTGACCTTGTGACCTATTTTTTGACCCCCTGTGACCCAATAGTATATTCATCCAAGATTTCATGCAGAAAAACAATCTGATCAAGTCTGGTGAAGATTGGGCTATGAATGTGGCCTCTAGTAGGTTCACATGCTTTTTCTTAGTTCTGACCTAGTGACCTCCTTTTGATCCCACATGACCCAATAATAAACTTGTCCAAGATTTTCATGCAGGCAAACATATGACCAAGTTTGGTGAAGATTGGGCTATATTGTGGTCTCTAGTGTGATCACAAGTTTTACCTAAAGTTTGACCTACTGACCTACTTTTTGACCCCAAGTGACCCAAAAGTGAACTTCTCCAAGATTTCATGCAGACAAACATTCTGACCAAGTTTGATCAAGATTAAATAGAAACTGTGGTCTCTAGTTTCTTCACAAGCTAAAATGTTGACAACGGACGACGGAGGAAGCAGTATCACAAATTTAAAGCTCCCCTTGAGCATGTTGTGCTCAGGTGAGTTAAAAAACTAACCAATATATAAAAAAAAAAAAAACAGAAAAATAGTCACATTTTAGGAATGACAAATGATGTAGATAAACTGCCATACACATTTTTTTGTATAAGACTGTCCTTTCCTTAAATCTTTCTCCTCCACTCTTCTTTGAAGGATAAAGAACCAAATAAATTTGAAATATGGTTCACCCACTTAATCACAAAAGAATAGGTCACTCTGCTCTATGCTGGCCACAATACACACACGCCAGATTTCACTGAGGGCTGAATTCCTATGCATTTATTTGAGGTAATTATAACATATCAAGTCTCTGTACTTCTACTCATCACTTGGTACTGACATATCAAGTCTCTACACTTCTACTCATCACTAGGTACTGACATATCAAGTCTCCGCACTTATACTCATCGCTCAGTACTGACATAATAAGTCTCTGCACTTCTACTCATCACTAGGTACTGACATATCAAGTCTCTGCACTTCTACTCATCACTAGGTACTGACATATCAAGTCTCTACACTTCTACTCATCACTAGGTATTGACATATCAAATCTCCGCACTTCTACTCAATGCTCAGTACTGAATATCAAGTCTCTGCACTTCTACTCATCACTAGGTACTGACATATCAAGTCTCTACACTTCTACTCATCACTAGGTACTGACATATCAAGTCTCCGCACTTCTACTCAATGCTCAGTACAGGCATATCAAGTCTCTGTACTTCTACTCATCACTAGGTACTGACATATCAAGTCTCTGCACTTCTACTCATCATTAGATACTGACATATCAAGTCTCCGCACTTCTACTCAATGCTCAGTATTGACATATCAAGTCTCCGCACTTCTACTCATCACTAGGTACTGACATATCAAGTCTCTGCACTTCTACTTATCACTAGGTACTGACATATCAAGTCTTTACACTTCTACTCATCACTAGGTACTGACATATCAAGTCATTGTACTTCTACTCATTACTAGGTATTGACATAAATTCTCTACACTTCTACTCATCACTAGGTACTGACATATCAAGTCTCTGTACTTCTACTCATCATTAGGTACTGACATATCAAGTCTCTGCACTTCTACTCATCGCTCAGTACTGACATATCAAGTCTCTGTACTTCTACTCATCACTTGGTACTGACATATCAAGTCTCTACACTTCTACTCATCACTAGGTACTGACATATCAAGTCTCCGCACTTCTACTCATCGCTCAGTACTGACATAATAAGTCTCTGCACTTCTACTCATCACTAGGTACTGACATATCAAGTCTCTGCACTTCTACTCATCACTAGGTACTGACATATCAAGTCTCTACACTTCTACTCATCACTAGGTATTGACATATCAAATCTCCGCACTTCTACTCAATGCTCAGTACTGACATATCAAGTCTCTGCACTTCTACTCATCACTAGGTACTGACATATCAAGTCTCTACACTTCTACTCATCACTAGGTACTGACATATCAAGTCTCCGCACTTCTACTCAATGCTCAGTACAGGCATATCAAGTCTCTGTACTTCTACTCATCACTAGGTACTGACATATCAAGTCTCTGCACTTCTACTCATCATTAGATACTGACATATCAAGTCTCCGCACTTCTACTCAATGCTCAGTACTGACATATCAAGTCTCCGCACTTCTACTCATCACTAGGTACTGACATATCAAGTCTCTGCACTTCTACTTATCACTAGGTACTGACATATCAAGTCTTTACACTTCTACTCATCACTAGGTACTGACATATCAAGTCATTGTACTTCTACTCATTACTAGGTATTGACATAAATTCTCTACACTTCTACTCATCACTAGGTACTGACATATCAAGTCTCTGTACTTCTACTCATCATTAGGTACTGACATATCAAGTCTCTGCACTTCTACTCATCGCTCAGTACTGACATATCAAGTCTCTGCACTTCTACTCATCACAAGGTACTGACATATCAAGTCTCTGTACTTCTACTCATCACAAGGTACTGACATATCAAGTCTCCGCACTTCTACTCATCACTAGGTACTGACATATCAAGTCTCTGCACTTCTACTCATCACTAGGTACTGACATATCAAGTCTCTGCACTTCTACTCATCACTAGGTACTGACATATCAAGTCTCCGCACTTCTACTCAATGCTCAGTACTGACATAATAAGTCTCTGCACTTCTACTCATCACTAGGTACTGACATATCAAGTCTCTGCACTTCTACTCATCACTAGCTACTGACATATCAAATCTCCGCACTTCTACTCAATGCTCAGTACTGACATATCAAGTCTCTGCACTTCTACTCATCACTAGGTACTGACATATCAAATCTCCGCACTTCTACTCATCACAAGGTACTGACATATCAAGTCTCTGCACTTCTACTCATCACTAGGTACTGACATATCAAGTCTATGTACTTCTACTCATCACTAGGTACTGACATATCAAGTCTCCGCACTTCTACTCAATGCTCAGTACAGGCATATCAAGTCTCTGTACTTCTACTCATCACTAGGTACTGACATATCAAGTCTCTGCACTTCTACTTATCACTAGGTACTGACATATCAAGTCTATGTTCTTCTACTCATCATTAGGTACTGACATATCAAGTCTCCGCACTTCTACTCATCACTAGGTACTGACATATCAAGTCTGTTGTGTTAGTCAGACCACGAGTCTTCACACATTTAATGTCTGTTGTGTTAGTTAGACAATGAGTCTTCACACATTTAATGTCTGTTGTGTTAGTTAGACCACGAGTCTTTACACATTTAATGTCTGTTGTGTTAGTTAGACCACAAGTCTTCACACATTTAATGTCTGTTGTGTTAGTCAGACCACGAGTCTTTACACATTTAATGTCTGTTGGGTTAGTACGACCATGAGATTCACACATTTAATGTCTGTTGTGTTAGTTAGACCACGAGTCTTCACACATTTAATGTCTGTTGTGTTAGATAGACCACGAGTCTTCACACATTTAATGTCTGTTGTGTTAGTTAGACCATGAGTCTTCACACATTTAATGTCTGTTGTGTTAGTTAATCCACGAGTCTTCACACATTCAATGTCTGTTGTGTGAGTTAGACAAGAAGTCTTCACACATTCAATGTCTGTTGTGTGAGTTAGACAAGAAGTCTTCACACATTTAATGTCTGTTGTGTTAGTTCGACCATGAGTTTTCACACATTTAATGTCTGTTGTTAGTTAGACCATAAGTCTTCACACATTTAATGTCTGTTGTGTTAGTCAGACCTCGAGTCTTCACACATTTAATGTCTGTTGTGTTAGTTAGACCACAAGTCTTCACACATTTAATGTCTGTTATGTTAGTTAGACCACGAGTCTTCACACATTTAATGTCTGTTGTGTTAGTTAGACCACAAGTCTTCACACATTTAATGTCTGCTGTGTTAGTTAGACCACAAGTCTTCACACATTTAATGTCTGCTGTGTTAGTTAGACCACGAGTCTTCACACATTTAATGTCTGTTGTGTTAGTCAGACCACGAGTCTTCACACATTTAATGTCTGTTGTGTTAGTTAGACCACGAGTCTTCACACATTTAATGTCTGTTGTGTTAGTCAGACCACAAGTCTTCACACATTTAATGTCTGTTGTGTTAGTTAGACCACGAGTCTTCACACATTTAATGTCTGTTGTGTTAGTTCGACCACAAGTCTTCACACATTTAATGTCTGTTGTGTTAGTTCGACCACAAGTCTTCACACATTCAATGTCTGTTGTGTTAGTTAGACCACGAGTCTTCACACATTTAATGTCTGTTGTGTTAGTCAGACCACGAGTCTTCACACATTTAATGTCTGTTGTGTTAGTTAGACCACGAGTCTTCACACATTTAATGTCTGTTGTGTTAGTCAGACCACAAGTCTTCACACATTTAATGTCTGTTGTGTTAGTTAGACCACGAGTCTTCACACATTTAATGTCTGTTGTGTTAGTTAGACCACGAGTCTTCACACATTTAATGTCTGTTGTGTTAGTTAGACCATGAGTCTTCACACATTTAATGTCTGTTGTGTTAGTTAGACCACAAGTCTTCACACATTTAATGTCTGTTGTGTTAGTCAGACCACAAGTCTTCACACATTCAATGTCTGTTGTGTTAGTCAGACCACAAGTCTTCACACATTCAATGTCTGTTGTGTTAGTTAGGCCACGAGTCTTCACACATTTAATGTCTGTTGTGTTAGTCAGACCACAAGTCTTCACACATTTAATGTCTGTTGTGTTAGTTAGACCACGAGTCTTCACACATTTAATGTCTGTTGTGTTAGTTAGACCACGAGTCTTCACACATTTAATGTCTGTTGTGTAAGTTAGACCACGAGTCTTCACACATTTAATGTCTGTTGTGTTAGTCAGACCACAAGTCTTCACACATTTAATGTCTGTTGTGTTAGTTAGACCACGAGTCTTCACACATTTAATGTCTGTTGTGTTAGTTAGACCACGAGTCTTCACACATTTAATGTCTGTTGTGTTAGTTAGACCATGAGTCTTCACACATTTAATGTCTGTTGTGTTAGTTAGACCATAAGTCTTCACACATTTAATGTCTGTTGTGTTAGTCAGACCACAAGTCTTCACACATTCAATGTCTGTTGTGTTAGTCAGACCACAAGTCTTCACACATTCAATGTCTGTTGTGTTAGTTAGGCCACGAGTCTTCACACATTTAGTGTCTGTTGTGTTAGTTAGACCACAAGTCTTCACACATTTAATGTCTGTTGTGTTAGTTAGACCACAAGTCTTCACACATTTAATGTCTGTTGTGTTAGTTCGACCACGAGTCTTCACACATTTAATGTCTGTTGTGTTAGTTAGACCACAAGTCTTCACACATTTAATGTCTGTTGTGTTAGTTAGACCACAAGTCTTCACACATTCAATGTCTGTTGTGTTAGTCAGACCACAAGTCTTCACACATTTAGTGTCTGTTGTGTTAGTTAGACCACAAGTCTTCACACATTTAATGTCTGCTGTGTTAGTTAGACCACAAGTCTTCACACATTTAATGTCTGCTGTGTTAGTTAGACCACAAGTCTTCGCACATTCAATGTCTGTTGTGTTAGTCAGACCACAAGTCTTCACACATTCAATGTCTGTTGTGTTAGTCAGACCACGAGTCTTCACACATTTAATGTCTGTTGTGTTAGTTAGACCACAAGTCTTCACACATTTAATGTCTGTTGTGTTAGTTCGACCACAAGTCTTCACACATTTAATGTCTGTTGTGTTAGTTAGACCACGAGCCTTCACACATTTAATGTCTGTTGTGTTAGTTAGACCACAAGTCTTCACACATTTAATGTCTGCTGTGTTAGTTAGACCACAAGTCTTCACACATTTAATGTCTGTTGTGTTAGTCAGACCACAAGTCTTCACACATTTAATGTCTGTTGTGTTAGTTAGACCACAAGTCTTCACACATTAAGTGTCTGTTGTGTTAGTTAGACCACAAGTCTTCACACATTCAATGTCTGTTGTGTTAGTTAGACCACAAGTCTTCACACATTTAATGTCTGTTGTGTTAGTTAGACCACAAGTCTTCACACATTCAATGTCTGTTGTGTTAGTCAGACCACGAGTCTTCACACATTTAATGTCTGTTGTGTTAGTCAGACCACGAGTCTTCACACATTTAATGTCTGTTGTGTTAGTTAGACCACAAGTCTTCACACATTTAATGTCTGCTGTGTTAGTCAGACCACAAGTCTTCACACATTCAATGTCTGTTGTGTTAGTTAGACCACAAGTCTTCACACATTCAATGTCTGTTGTGTTAGTCAGACCACAAGTCTTCACACATTCAATGTCTGTTGTGTTAGTCAGACCACAAGTCTTCACACATTCAATGTCTGTTGTGTTAGTCAGACCACGAGTCTTCACACATTTAATGTCTGTTGTGTTAGTCAGACCACGAGTCTTCACACATTTAATGTCTGTTGTGTTAGTTAGACCACAAGTCTTCACACATTTAATGTCTGCTGTGTTAGTTAGACCACAAGTCTTCACACATTTAATGTCTGCTGTGTTAGTTAGACCACAAGTCTTCACACATTTAATGTCTGTTGTGTTAGTCAGACCACGAGTCTTCACACATTTAATGTCTGTTGTGTTAGTCAGACCACGAGTCTTCACACATTTAATGTCTGTTGTGTAAGTCAGACCACGAGTCTTCACACATTTAATGTCTGTTGTGTTAGTTAGACCACAAGTCTTCACACATTTAATGTCTGTTGTGTTAGTCAGACCACGAGTCTTCACACATTTAATGTCTGTTGTGTTAGTCAGACCACGAGTCTTCACACATTTAATGTCTGTTGTGTTAGTCAGACCACGAGTCTTCACACATTTAATGTCTGTTGTGTTAGTCAGACCACGAGTCTTCACACATTTAATGTCTGTTGTGTAAGTTAGACCACAAGTCTTCACACATTTAATGTCTGTTGTGTTAGTCAGACCACGAGTCTTCCCACATTTAATGTCTGTTGTGTTAGTCAGACCACAAGTCTTCACACATTTAATGTCTGTTGTGTTAGTCAGACCACAAGTCTTCACACATTCAATGTCTGTTGTGTTAGTTCGACCATGAGTTTTCACACATTTAATGTCTGTTGTGTCAGTTAGACCACGAGCCTTCACACATTTAATGTCTGTTGTGTTAGTCAGACCACAAGTCTTCACACATTCAATGTCTGTTGTGTTAGTTCGACCATGAGTTTTCACACATTTAATGTCTGTTGTGTTAGACAGACCACAAGTCTTCACACATTTAATGTCTGTTGTTAGTTAGACCACAAGTCTTCACTCATTTAATGTCTGTTATGTTAGTTAGACCACAAGTCTTCACACATTTAATGTCTGCTGTGTTAGTTAGACCACAAGTCTTCACACATTTAATGTCTGTTGTGTTAGTCAGACCACGAGTCTTCACACATTTAATGTCTGTTGTGTTAGTCAGACCACGAGTCTTCACACATTTAATGTCTGTTGTGTTAGTCAGACCACGAATCTTCACACATTTAATGTCTGTTGTGTTAGTTAGACCACAAGTCTTCACACATTTAATGTCTGTTGTGTTAGTCAGACCACGAGTCTTCACACATTTAATGTCTGTTGTGTTAGTCAGACCACGAGTCTTCACACATTTAATGTCTGTTGTGTTAGTCAGACCACGAGTCTTCACACATTTAATGTCTGTTGTGTTAGTCAGACCACGAGTCTTCACACATTTAATGTCTGTTGTGTTAGTTAGACCACAAGTCTTCACACATTTAATGTCTGTTGTGTTAGTCAGACCACGAGTCTTCACACATTTAATGTCTGTTGTGTTAGTCAGACCACAAGTCTTCACACATTTAATGTCTGTTGTGTTAGTCAGACCACAAGTCTTCACACATTCAATGTCTGTTGTGTTAGTTCGACCATGAGTTTTCACACATTTAATGTCTGTTGTGTCAGTTAGACCACGAGCCTTCACACATTTAATGTCTGTTGTGTTAGTCAGACCACAAGTCTTCACACATTCAATGTCTGTTGTGTTAGTTCGACCATGAGTTTTCACACATTTAATGTCTGTTGTGTTAGATAGACCACAAGTCTTCACACATTTAATGTCTGTTGTTAGTTAGACCACAAGTCTTCACTCATTTAATGTCTGTTATGTTAGTTAGACCACAAGTCTTCACACATTTAATGTCTGTTGTGTTAGTTAGACCACAAGTCTTCACACATTTAATGTCTGTTATGTTAGTTAGACCACAAGTCTTCACACATTTAATGTCTGTTGTGTTAGTCAGACCACGAGCCTTCACACATTTAATGTCTGTTGTGTTAGTCAGACCACAAGTCTTCACACATTCAATGTCTGTTGTGTTAGTTAGACCACAAGTCTTCACACATTCAATGTCTGTTGTGTTAGTTCGACCATGAGTTTTCACACATTTAATGTCTGTTGTGTCAGTTAGACCACGAGCCTTCACACATTTAATGTCTGTTGTGTTAGTCAGACCACAAGTCTTCACACATTCAATGTCTGTTATGTTAGTTAGACCACAAGTCTTCAAACATTTAATGTCTGTTGTGTTAGTCAGACCACAAGTCTTCACACATTTAATGTCTGTTGTGTTAGTCAGACCACAAGTCTTCACACATTCAATGTCTGTTGTGTTAGTTCGACCATGAGTTTTCACACATTTAATGTCTGTTGTGTTAGATAGACCACAAGTCTTCACACATTTAATGTCTGTTGTTAGTTAGACCACAAGTCTTCACTCATTTAATGTCTGTTATGTTAGTTAGACCACAAGTCTTCACACATTTAATGTCTGTTGTGTTAGTTAGACCACAAGTCTTCACACATTTAATGTCTGTTATGTTAGTTAGACCACAAGTCTCCACACATTTAATGTCTGTTGTTAGTTCGACCACAAGTCTTCACACATTCAATGTCTGTTGTGTTAGTTCGACCATGAGTTTTCACACATTTAATGTCTGTTGTGTTAGTTAGACCACAAGTCTTCACACATTTAATGTCTGTTGTTAGTTAGACCACAAGTCTTCACACATTTAATGTCTGTTGTGTTAGTTAGACCACAAGTCTTCACACATTTAATGTCTGTTGTTAGTTAGACCACAAGTCTTCACACATTTAATGTCTGTTGTTAGTTAGACCACAAGTCTTCACACATTTAATGTCTGTTGTGTTAGTTAGACCACAAGTCTTCACACATTTAATGTCTGTTGTGTTAGTTAGACCACAAGTCTTCACACATTTAATGTCTGTTGTTAGTTAGACCACAAGTCTTCACACATTTAATGTCTGTTGTGTTAGTTAGACCACAAGTCTTCACACATTTAATGTCTGTTGTGTTAGTTAGACCACAAGTCTTCACACATTTAATGTCTGTTGTTAGTTAGACCACAAGTCTTCACACATTTAATGTCTGTTATGTTAGTTAGACCACAAGTCTTCACACATTTAATGTCTGTTGTTTTAGTCAGACCACAAGTCTTCACACATTCAATGTCTGTTGTGTTAGTCAGACCACAAGTCTTCACACATTTAATGTCTGTTGTGTTAGTCAGACCACAAGTCTTCACACATTCAATGTCTGTTGTGTTAGTCAGACCACAAGTCTTCACACATTCAATGTCTGTTGTGTTAGTCAGACCACAAGTCTTCACACATTTAATGTCTGTTGTGTTAGTTAGACCACAAGTCTTCACACATTCAATGTCTGTTGTGTTAGTTAGACCACAAGTCTTCACACATTCAATGTCTGTTGTGTTAGTCAGACCACAAGTCTTCACACATTTAATGTCTGTTGTGTTAGTCAGACCACAAGTCTTCACAAATTCAATGTCTGTTGTGTTAGTTAGACCACAAGTCTTCACACATTTAATGTCTGCTGTGTTAGTTAGACCACAAGTCTTCGCACATTTAATGTCTGCTGTGTTAGTTAGACCACAAGTCTTCACACATTTAATGTCTGCTGTGTTAGTTAGACCACAAGTCTTCACACATTTAATGTCTGTTGTGTTAGTTAGACCACAAGTCTTCACACATTTAATGTCTGCTGTGTTAGTTAGACCACAAGTCTTCACACATTTAATGTCTGTTGTGTTAGTTAGACCACAAGTCTTCACACATTTAATGTCTGCTGTGTTAGTTAGACCACAAGTCTTCACACATTTAATGTCTGCTGTGTTAGTTAGACCACAAGTCTTCACACATTTAATGTCTGTTGTGTTAGTCAGACCACGAGTCTTCACACATTTAATGTCTGTTGTGTTAGTCAGACCACGAGTCTTCACACATTCAATGTCTGTTGTATTAGTTAGACCACAAGTCTTCACACATTTAATGTCTGTTGTGTTAGTCAGACCACAAGTCTTCACACATTCAATGTCTGCTGTGTTAGTCAGACCACGAGTCTTCACACATTCAATGTCTGTTGTGTTAGTTAGACCACAAGTCTTCACACATTTAATGTCTGTTGTGTTAGTTAGACCACAAGTCTTCACACATTTAATGTCTGTTGTGTTAGTCAGACCACAAGTCTTCACACATTTAATGTCTGTTGTGTTAGTCAGACCACAAGTCTTCACACATTCAATGTCTGCTGTGTTAGTTAGGCCACTAGTCTTCAAACATTTAATGTCTGTTGTGTTAGTTAGACCACAAGTCTTCACACATTTAATGTCTGCTGTGTTAGTTAGACCACAAGTCTTCACACATTTAATGTCTGCTGTGTTAGTTAGACCATGAGTTTTCACACATTTAATGTCTGTTGTTAGTTAGACCACAAGTCTTCAAACATTTAATGTCTGTTGTGTTAGTTAGACCACAAGTCTTCACACATTTAATGTCTCTTGTGTCAGTTAATCCACGAGTCTTCACACATTCAATGTCTGTTGTGTGAGTTAGACAAGAAATCTTTACACATTTAATGTCTGTTGTGTTAGTAAGACCACGAGCCTTCACACATTTAATGTCTGTTGTGTTAGTTAGACCACGAGTCTTCACACATTTAATGTCTGTTGTGTTAGTAAGGCCACGAGTCTTCACACATTTTATGTCTGTTGTGTTAGTTAGACCACGAGTCTTCACACATTTAATGTCTGTTGTGTTAGTAAGGCCACGAGTCTTCACACATTTTATGTCTGTTGTGTTAGTTCGACCACGAGTCTTCACACATTTAATGTCTGTTGTGTTAGTTAGTCCACGAGTCTTCACACATTTAATGTCTGCTGTGTTAGTTAGTCCATGAGTCTTCACACATTTAATGTCTGTTGTGTTAGTTAGACCACAAGTCTTCACACATTTAATGTCTGCTGTGTTAGTCAGACCACGAGTCTTCACACATTTAGTGTCTGTTGTGTTAGTTAGACCACGAGTCTTCACACATTTAATGTCTGTTGTGTTAGTTAGACCACAAGTCTTCACACATTTAATGTCTGCTGTGTTAGTTAGGCCACGAGTCTTCAAACATTTAATGTCTGTTGTGTTAGTTAGACCACAAGTCTTCACACATTTAATGTCTGTTGTGTTAGTTAGGCCACAAGTCTTCAAACATTTAATGTCTGTTGTGTTAGTTAGACCACAAGTCTTCACACATTTAATGTCTGCTGTGTTAGTTAGACCACAAGTCTTCACACATTTAATGTCTGCTGTGTTAGTTAGACCACAAGTCTTCACACATTTAATGTCTGTTGTGTTAGTTAGACCACCTTACTTGTTTGTCCCAAAGTTTTAGAAATACGATTAATATACATTAAAAGATATAATTTACACTTAATGTTTCGAACACTCATAAAAAATAATAAAAATAATAATAAAAATATAATAAAATAAGTAATGCTTAAATCCCATTTCATTTTCAGGAGTGACGCCAGTCCAGTTCAGAGAAGCTGTTAAGAATGGATTGAATTTAAATATTATCTGCAGTGTCTGCGAGCACACCCAAGTGCCTGAAGTAATGGCGGAAGCTCCCATGATTCAGGTAAATTTAAGTGACTTGTGTGAGTGAGTTTTTACATGTGCCTACTGTTCAATGTGCTTTTTAAATATGATGATTAAATATGTGTGTCGTACTCGTGTATATATACAAGATGTCCATTTGCTTGTTTTTGTTATGTGTATTTGTGTTGTATTTGACAGGGATCACCAAAATGTTTAAGAAATGTTGTACATTTTGTTCTGTTGCTATATAATTGATAGACATGTAAGAACGTACTATTGTTTGACAAGGTTGTTAATAAAATAAATAGCATATTGTATACATACTTTTTTCTCACTTGTGGACCCATTTTTTAAATTAGGAAACTATTCTCTTAAAAGGTATAACCCTATGAATATTCAGGCATCTCAACAATACACATGAGGTGAGAAATTGACACATAAAATACTGACACAATACACTAATCAGCAACAAACAGTAATAAAAAGAGGTGTGAACAACCGCCAGTGTTACTGATAAAAGTGTGCCACCAATACACCTGTGTTTATTTTGCATTCTTTGATTTACGGACACAATTATTGGATGCCATTTCCATGTCAAAATAAACAAAATATTTAGTAAGCCTATATATTATGTCCAAATTAATATACACAATAATAAACTTAACTTATTGCTAAAACAAACAATATGTTTTAGGACAGGTGTTTTAAAGAATTTTTACGCCAATAAAAGAGGTTTTGCAATGACCTAGCAAATATTGGGCAGTCCGATAACTAAGTTGTCTGCCCTTGAGTACTCTCCGAATGCGCATGCGCATTAAAACTTCCGGGGTATAAGTAGAAATTTTATCAGCGTGTATAACACACACATCGAGTCACATGGAAAGTTAATTAAAGAAAGAAACCAAACCAAGATGGAAATCGCCGAAATATTGCTGAATATGTAAAGGTGTTTATAGCGGGAAGGTGGTCGAAAACAGAACTGTTTCATTGCATCGATTTCCTCAAAACAAGCGACTGCGATGCATTTCGATGGTATTATAACACTTCGCCCTCCCTTAACTAGTAACAGTTCGCCCTTGATTGGTAACAGCTCGCCCTAGATAGGTAACAGTTCGCCCTTGCTTTATAACATGTCGGCTTCGGATATAAGTGTATACATCAAGAAAAAAAGTAAATTGGTTAATTTATTTATAACCATTCACATTGTATTTGTTTTCTTCGTCTTAATATACATGATGAGCTCTTCTGATATAAGTGTATACGCTACCCTTCGCCCTTAAAAATCTTTAAGAAATTAAGTAAAAAGAATGTAAACTTATTTTTTATTATTTTGACACCATTCACATTAAATTTATGCTTCTTTTCTCTCCTTATTCTTTATTATTATAAACATCGTATTATTAGCATCGTAAATTATTATATTGTTATTTTTCATATTTTAAAATTGTTTTAACCAAAGAAAAAAATCTGATCCTCCCAGTACAATATACGAACTGTCACTGTTCCTTGATTTAAATGCAATGTTGCGACCTAAAATATAATAATTATACTGTGTACGTGGTTTATTTATTTCATATTTTATATTTAAATAAAATTCCGCTGTTGCAAGGATTTTAATGTTACTTAGTTGCATAGATATTTTGTTGCAAATACTTTAATAAGGTTGTCATACTCAAGATGACTTGAGTATGCAGTTATCTTATAATTACACATAAAAGCGTGAACGTTAATTGGTGTTTGCCTACAGACATTATTGTGATGATACCATTCGCACTAATCTTGATTGATAATTAATCAGTGTGATCTTGATTAATGTTTACCGACATAGACGTATATAAAAATTAAAATTAACAAATTGGTCAGTGTGTGATTGTTAATTGATTTTTGCCTAGTCATTATTGTGATGATAGCGTCAGCACTTATCTTGATTGATAATAAGTCACCATGATCTTAACTGATGCTTGCCGTCATAGACGTATATAAGTGCTTGCAATTAATAGACTAGCCAGTGATTCATTCTCGCAATGTACGCTAGCTTTATCACAATACAGTATGAAGAAGTCGACTAAGACGGCAACCAACTAATTGTATTTGTATGCATATCTTATAAAATATTATATATATTATACACTATATAACAAATTAAATCAAGTATAAACTTTACTTGACATCATTTTCCCCCTTCATTTAACACGTGGAAATGGTACACTTATATCCGAAGTACTCATAATGCATATGAAGCCGATGGAAACAAATACAAATTGATGTGAATTGTGTCAAAATAATTATAAATAAGTTAACAAGTATACATTTTTGCTTGACGTATACACTTATATACGATGGCGACATGTTACTGATCAAGGGCGAACTGTTACCGATCAAGGGCGCCCTGTTTCCAGTTAAGGGAGGGTGAAGTGTTACTAATTCTTCTCGAGTTGGTCTCTCCTTTTCAATTCATAATTGCCAGTAATATCTAGCTTGTAAACGCCGATAATTCGCTCGATTAGCCGATATTCCCTTCAGGATCCAGTCAAACGACGATTCGCCAGGTCCTTCTTTAAATCTGTTAGCTTGAAATGGTCGAATTCTTAGTTGTTTACACAAGCTTCGTTGATTTCTTTGTCTGAGTCCACCATCTTTTTTTTACTTAGTCCCCAGAGGCTCGTCGGCGAGTAGCCTCCCTTTGAATTCAAGGGAAGTAACCGAGTTATCGGACTACCCAATAGGTTTGACCTTATATCATCTAGACTTCTTTCCTAAGTTCTGATAATTATTTCATAACACAAATAAATATGGTCCGGAATGATTATTATATGGTCTGGGATGATGCCCAAAGTGGTTCGGGATGATTATAACATGGTCCGGAATGATGGTCCAGAATACTGATGGTCCAGAATGAGGATACACCATTGTAAAGAGGGCAGGGTTCCAGCATGTTAGGGCTGGCCATAGCGCCCCGCAGAAAGTGCCTAGCTGGAGCACTGGTGTGACTGTTTATTGTTAATGATTAGGGGTGATTTCAGGGTTATCATTAGGAGGTCGATTTGACCACCTCAAATTTGAAAAAAAAAAGAAAAATAGTCAAGAGCATGCCCCCGGACACCCCTAGCAACGCTTCGCACCTTTGACGCTGGCATAGCCTAGCCTCTTCAAAAGTTAATTGAGCCTGCTCAAAATATTTCTAGTGACAACCCTGTGATTTGTAGCATGTGTTTATTATGTTAATAGAAGTTTGATGGTGGAAAAGAACTATCAACCGGATCCCTTTAGAAGAAAATGTGATTGCTGTGACTTTTTCTCTCTTTTTTTCTTGTACATTTCAGCATATGACACATACACAAAGGCACACACATATTCAAACAAAGTCTATCTATGATAACACTAAAACAGACTGCTAATTTATCAAAAGGAATGTTTCTCATTGCACGAGTCGGACCCAGTCCTGTGGTCACTGGTGTTGCTGCTAATCCAAATATTTTATCATCTCTTGTCTTCTGAAACCAGCTGGATATTTCCAGATGCTTAACATGAAACCTTAAATATTACAGCAAATTTCTCAATTGTTTAAGTCTAGTTCATGTAACAAAATTAAAACAAGGGTAAGGCTACTTACTTTTCTGGGTCAGTGAATTCCTTGCCTCCAACAAAACCATATCTATCTATTTGCTCAACAGCTGTTCCATTGAGATGAATATCAACATCTGTGTCTTGTAAAGGTGTTTTCTTATCTTCATTCAGAGGTACAGTTTGTTTAGGCACTGACTTAGCTGATGAAAATGGTTGACTTATAAAAGTATGGTCATTAGATAATGAGTTCATATCTGAGTTACTTTGTGAGTTAGGAAGATTAGTGCTTTGTGTTGGTGACTTCTGATCAGCTGGGTTTGCCATCACACTGTATTCTGGAGAACTCTCCTTTGATTGCCCTGAAGACTTTGTTGAATGAGTTGGCGACTTTAGTGAATGAGTAGGTGTCTTTCTGTTGGAAAAATCATTGATATTGTCAGAATGATTTGTCACTTGATATCTTTTTGATACTTGAATATCATCATTGTCTGAGTCTGTGTCCAAAGACTCATTATGTGGATCATGAGCCATATCCAAATCAAATGTACTGCCGGCATCCATTCTAAGATTGGCTAATGCTTCTGCCATAGCTGTTGTACTCACTAAAATAAGACATTGTAAGTCATGATATAACTATCTGACCAAACTAACAATATCTTCATTTGCATATCAAACATAGCCACAATTGACAATCAGGTGAAGAAACCGTCGATCTTAACAATAACATCACAAATGTTGACAACTAAATTAAGTACAAGGAAGAAAACTTGTCCAATACACGACGTAAAACCAAATCCTTATATCACTTTCCATATATATTTAATAGAATATATTGACATTTATTTCGAAACTTTCACATGGTTTGTTTTCAGAAAATACAGTGTTCAAACCCGTTGAGTGAGACGGCTTTTTAACGACATGCACACTCCCCAAATTTCTTTCAGAGCTTGTCAAAAACCCGGAAGTAAACATCCGGATGTGATTTCAACGCATGCGCACTAACAATGCGAAGTTTGGAATGCGGAATAAACCGAAGCGTATTGCGGGTTTCCGTGATAAGCGTAAACTGTCACTAATTTGAATTGAATTTTTTAAGAATCTACAGCATTAAACTCGAATCAACAATAACCAATTATGAAAGCTGTAGTCGCAAAAAAGTCACTCGTTGAGTCAGCAACTGCAACATCATTTATTTTTCCCTGCCGAAGGAAAGACTGAGAGCAATGAGGCGGAGTTTCACAAGGTACTTTGTTCAGATACACCGAGTCTAGTAATGTAAGGCTTTATTTAGACAAACCTTATACACATTCCTTAGAGCTCTTTTTACTTGAAATATATAACATTCTTAGTATCACTGTAAAAAGTCCACAGCTGAAATGTGTGCAAAACTTAATAAAATATGTCATCATTAATGACACACTTTCTACAAAATTTAAATTCTTGATAGTCACAATGCAGACATCCCAATAACAACACCAACTACTCAATGTTTTCAGAGAAGCATGCCAAGAAATACATATCGCTTAAAAGACAAAAAAAAAATTAAAAAAAATACGAAAACATTATTTATATTTATTTTGCCTGATCGCATTTTTATCAATTCATATACATGTCAACGAACTAAATCTGTACGAAAGTTACGGCCTTGAGTTTAATGGTAGGGTGTCTATTTCAGTCCTAAACACTACTAAAAAGGTAAACTTTTCCATCAGGTAGAAAGAGATATTCCTAGGAAACGTGTGTTAGAGTCGCAGAATCGGTCTAGTTTACTCAGATGTATTGGATTTAAGTTGATTTGTTGGAAACCTTTTTATATAAGTGCTATATTGTGGCCATTTGTGATCCGCCAGTTTTCATAAGGTACATCCAATGTATATCATTTCTAGTGTGCAACTACTAAATATGTAGGCCACTTCAATCATTTTTAACAGGTGTACGCATGGTCGCTAGCGGGGGTCCGTGGGCATGCTACCCCGGATAAGTTTGTGTTTCTAGATGGTACGCTACGTGGTGACTTCTGGGGGAGGTTTCGGTATCATGATATCCCTGCCAGTGATAATTATTGTATTTGTGATGGATGATGCTCTATACAGTCGATTCAACACACTGGTGGAGGTAATGCTCCTTTTGTGCTTTTTGGCGGCATGATTTTGATACAGAGGACCGCGAATCTGGCACTGTTTCTACGAGCCATATTTAATTAGTCTGATTCCAAAGTGATTTATTTCGCTCATACATTTATGGTAAGTCTTTTGTTTCGGTCTAAATGGTGGATGATTAAAGTATTTAATGCATTTAATAAAACATGAACATGGTGGAGATGTACAGTTACATGTTGATAAACCCCTTTAGGGCGAAAATATACACGCATTTCGTTTGGTTTTGGTTATATTTTTGAACTTACATTGTGTAGAATTGGTAAGAATATACGACATTCAATCGTAAGTTATGCTAATGATGAAATACGACAAAGTCCTATGAACATTGCAACATATAGCAAATGTGAAAAGGCACATGACAAAGGTATTCACATGCAAGCCAAATGTAAAAGTGAGAATAAATCTGTGATGAGCCATTAAACAAAAAGCGCAAACCCGACAGTTACCGCCATGGTCAGTCGGCAAATGGGATTGTAAAATTATGCAATTAAACACAGTTAATCAGTTAATATAATGTTTTTACTGCCCAAACGTTTTCGCCATTATAAGACATCGTTATACATTTTAAATGAGCTGAAATTAATGGCCTTTTTAATAAATGCATTTGTTTCAACTCATTTCCTCATTGAAAGCTTTACAAAATGGCAATAATCTCAATGAGATGCATAATCTCACATAAGAAACAACCTGTTTCATATTAAAGCTCACATGGTTTATGCCGTAGACATTATAATAAACATTATCGATGTGGTGGTTTGGAAGATATTGTAATATTATGTTATAATGGAATTAAGACAATTAAACCAAACAGTTCAGCTGTACAAACATAACAAATGTTTCAGAGACCAGCTCCTCAGGCGAAACAAGCTACACGGACACAATGCATTAAATCACTGCCTTTAATCTACTTGATAAATTCTTGTATTACAGATCATTTAATTTGTTTTAAGTGTTTTGTTTAAATCTGAAAAATGGAACAGGAACAGGTCTTCTGATTAGTTTTAGTTTTGTTTATTTTTTTTTAAATTAAATTCTGGAATTATATGTAATATTATGTAAAATACATATGCATGTGCATATTTATAAAACAAACAATTACAACTAAATGATGCAATGCATTTCCAGATATAGTTAGCTATAACAAGCTAAATACTTTTAATATCATTAAAATATTCAAAAAGTAAGAACATTGATATATTTTTTTATTTTGTATGCTCCAAGCTCGGGCCACTTTCTCTAGTAAAACTTACTGCTACAGGTGCTGGCGGAAGGGACACAACTGTGAATACACTACAGGAATGGGACTGAAAGTTATAAAACTTCTTAAGTATGCATAATTCTTAATTTGAGTGTTGTTGTTCGTAAGTTGATTCAGGAGTGGTTACTAAGTAGGAATTAGAACCAAATTAACTGCCATTAGCTGCCCAACTGACAACGGTAAAATATGAAAAATGGGTTTCATTGGATTTTTCAATGTGATTTGCATCATAGAGTGTGAAAGACCAGAACAATGACTGTTGCCTCGATACGTTAACATTAAAGCCTCTGGGAAATTAATTGGGATCCGACTCCATTTCCATGATAGGACGTGAAACGAAATGCAGTGTCACAGTTTAAAGGTGGTATTCGACTGTTTAGGCCATTCTTGTCTCTCTCATGCAACCAAATAAATCATTGTTACATAAAAAGATCCCACGAAAGGCTGTTTATTAGTGTCCTAATTCCGCGTAAAGCAGAGAATTCCACTTGTCATTATAAAAATATACATGTATTTCCTATCCGAGCAACGTTTCACAGTCATCTATTTTTAAACTAAGGTGACCCTTGACTTTTGAGACCACGTTACATTATCATCCGGGTACTCAGCTCTGGCGTCGATATCTAACTTTATTGGAAATCCGCATCGTGCTTATTTATAGATTTGGAAACAATGGACATTTACAGCATTCTTTTTCACGATATGTACCATCTAACCATTGCGGTTATGGCATAAACAGCCTTTAATTAAACTTACGTATAAGTGTTTGCAGTAATTATGCACAAATGCCCACCAACATGAGTAAGATGCTGTAACATGTATTAGGAATACTGTCATTTACCACCTTTATCTTCCATAGTAGAATCATCAAATGTTTAATATGGCCCGCCTGTTCATTATTGTTGCGTCTTGCCGTTCGTATTTTTGACGTAATAATAAGTTAAACTGTGCGTTTAACTTTCACAAAGCATAGTTGTTGTAAACGTTGACATGATAGACTTTGTTAGAGAATCAAATGGTTATGGATACGGAATATTTTCAAACATTACTGACGATAAAGACTATGATGCCTGTGTTAACATAAGTGTACTCGGCATGTTATTTATAAACATTTATTCGTACAAATAAAATACAATTAATAAAATAGATTCTTATTTATTTAAACTATTTTACGGAAGCACAAATACCTGAAATCAGCATTCTGTGAGGTGTCATAGTATAGTCGTGACTAAAATCGAGCGAGGTCACTGTCAATGTACATGTACATGTATAGATGATAGATAGGGTCGGGCACATGGAAAAAGAAGGACATAGAGAGACAGAAAGAAGAAAACGAGAGACGGACAGATGGACGAAAGAACAGACAGGTGTGCGGTCTTCGCGGACAGACAGGCAAGCAGACAGACAGACAGAGGACAAGTGAAAATATGGGGGCTAGTAAGTAGGAAAGAAAAAAGATCGTACCAAGCAGTTATACATAAATTAATCATTTTCAAATGTCAACCGCCCTTATGATATCTGTACTCATAATGATTTACCACTAGTATGTTACAACTAAGATTCAAGTAAAGACTGAGTTATTTGAATGTCAAAAATGTCAGGGGATCGTTGATTATTTTCCATTCAAAAGTGATTGGCAGAAAAGGTCTATATAAAATCTAAATACTTTGCCAATTTGTAGGTTCGATTACTTCAAAATATGCATTTTTTACTTATAATCACTGCCTGAAGGATTAAATGTTAAGTCATTACAATAAATTACCTCGATGTTTTTGTGAAACATTTCATTCCTCTCAGGAACTAAATGTACTTACTTAATAATTCCCTGATTTTTTCGTTTACTGTAACTTACATGGTATGTGTAGGTGTAACTTTATACGATCGTATAGGCTGATGGAACAACATTGGATCTCAGATTTAATTCATTTTTTTTTTCGAAACATACGTCACATACATGTAAAAGACAAACGTTAAGAAAGAATGTATTAAATACCTCAATATATGAATATTTTAAATTTCTGGAATGCCAGAGACGCCATTGGACATATATTTAGACCAACATTGCTACCGTTAACGAGTTTACAAACTTTATAATATGTAGCATCTCGTACTGTGTTTAATAAAAATAAATATGTATTATGTTGATTTTTTATATTGTTTCTTATACATGATGGCTTTTATAAAATGACATGTATATGGATGGATTGATGGATGGGTGGATGGATAGATGGATTGATAATAGGGTAGGTAGGTAGGTATGGAGAGAGAGAGAGAGAAAGAGAGAGAGAGAGAGAGAGAGAGAGAGAGAGAGAGAGAGAGAGAGAGAGAGAGAGAGAGAGAGAGAGAGAGAGAGAGTAAAATGTAAAGTAACGGAGCTGACGATGTGTAACGGAGATGACGAAACGGAATTGACGATATGTAACGGAGTTGACAGTGTAACGCAATTCATAGTTAGTTCCCATTATATGGAATGTCTTTATTACAGTAGACATTCCCGACTATTATTTTATAAATTAAAATAATTAATATTTGTAATAATACAGCAAACTAAAAGATAATAAATTGAACACTTTAAATATTAATAACGTACAAAATGCACAATTGTTAAAGTCATAATCACCAATTCTAGGATTTTTTCTTCTGTTTTGTTGTTGTTGTTGTTGTTGTTTTTGTTGTTGTTTAAAAGGACCAAAATATTATTCTCTTCAAAAGAACATCAAAATCAGAAACAGCTAAGTGAAATAGGCAATAAAACATAGAAATATGTTACTTGAAACGGAAATCCCCCACATTAGGTCTATTAACAAGGTTTGTCTTAAAACACTGGTCCAACATGAAGTAAAACTAGAATCATAGATCATTAAGCAACCCAAACATTTAATCGCTTAAATGTGCTGTTTTCTTGGACTCAAATGCCCAGTTTTTGCTCAATTCCCATAGTTTCAGAGAAAGTTGGCAGTGGCGAGTCGTCACATGTTTCGGTCCATTGTCTAGAATGGCATTTTCTGCATTGTACCAGCACTATCTACTTCGCCAGAAGAGCTTGTTTCTTCCTACGCTGTGCATGACCTGAAAAGATAACAATTTAAAAAAGCCACTGACAAAAGAAAATGAATTATGGGCCTCCAAGTACAAATAAATCAAATAATCAAATTAGCAATGAACCCCAAACTACCACTACGGTACCTCATTCGCAAATTCCCCTAATAATACGGCTGGAAATAAAACATACTTCAACTTAAACATGAGTTCAATCGCCTTAAGTATTTGAGTAAGAACGTAGAAAAAGACATTCTTATCTTCACAGTTAAATCATCCTCATCCATATCAACAATAATGCCAGGAAATGGTTGACTGTCATAGATTACAACTGCATACCTCCTAGGCAAACTCGCAACTACGCACACTACATATAAAGCATTGGATAATTAGATTTGGGAATCTGACTGTTGTAAAGCATACTTACTCCAACTTGTATAGGTCAGAAATACTTAATTGACTTCTTCTCATAACAATTTAATTACAAGTGAAGCTTTAAGATTTGATTGGGATATAGAAAGTTCATATAAACCATACTGATATTATCAACGGTAAATGATGAAATGCTTTTATAAATATGACACTTAGCTCGAATTATTTAAAAAATAATACCTAATGAAGTGTCATGGTATCAACAATTGGATTAAGTGTACTGGGCAATTAAACTGTAACAAGCAGGTCTTTGTTTATTTTCCATTTTTTGTGTGGCCTTTTCATTGATTGAGTTCTATTGTTTTGTTGGGAAGAGACATGGATTGGTTCTTTGATTCTTTCGGGTGTTGTTGTCGGTGTATTAGCTAAATATTTCTGAACCATTTTTTGTTTGTTTATAACTTGACATACGCTTTGCTATCACCCATTTGCGCCGGCAACTTTCTTTTCTTTTCGCACGATCAGATAGCTCATGCACTAATTTGATCTCCCCCTTCTCTTCTCAGCGCCTACGTCTTTCCCTCTCTGCAGCCTTATATTGCTTATAATTTTCAGGGTTTTCTCTTTTGCGTCTGCTGTACACTGTCATCCTCCTTTTGCCATCGTCGGATACCCACGGTTGATTCTATTATCATGATGAATGGAGAGTAACGTTATAGAATCAACCGTGGGTATCCGACGATGCCCTTTTGCTGATTTTGCATTCCTTCTAAATCTACATTTAAGACCTGCATTACGATATCAAGTTTGGTTTTCAGGATTTGCACGTTTACATAACTTTAAGATAACGAACATACTGGATTCAAACTGAGTACAATAGTTCTTTTGGTAAGTAAAAGAAAATGTTTACGAATGCCATTATACATGTATAGAATGATTTGCGGACTACGTCATCACTTTATGTACTAAGTGACGTAACCTAATCATTCACCAAATTAAGGCATCATAACGGAGTTGACGATGCAACATCGGAACGTGCTCTTAATCGTTATACATATATATATTTTTTAAGTTAATGGCAGCTTTTATATGTCTTGTTATTTTTGTCAACATGTAAACTAGAAATTGACAAAATATTGAGAAAAAAAACGTAATAACTAGTATAGCCCATCCATACAGACATTGACATATTGGTTGTTGTTTTTTTTAAGGAAAAACGCAACAGGGCCTATAAGTATAAATATTGGCGTAAGCATATAACGCAAAATAAACATACATTACATGCCATAAATCGGTAAAACAGTCATATTTTCTTTGTTAATCTATATATAATTCTGCCGGGGCAAGGGTATGCACGTTTTTCCCCCTAAAATTACATATAATTTAAAAGCACATGTTCTTTAAACATATTTATAACATGAAACATTAATTTTTTTTTATAAATATATCGAAAACATGATAATTCGTAATTTGAAACAGGAGAGAGATTCTGTCTGGAAGGACCTTTGTGACTGCTTGCTTGAATAAAACTATTAGAGAACCATCGTCAAACACTGAAATAGCGTCACACTGATATTGAAATAATGGGCAAATATGAAATAGAGGAAGCGGAATCTGGGATTAAAGGTCACAGTCTAGCAATGAGAATGAGGAGGGAGTTGTTCAAAACTGCTGTCTGAATACTGACACCTCGCATTTAACGACCAACTCAATTGTAAATGCACATCTTGGCTCAGTCCATGGTGATTTTTGTGACGGATACATGTTATAAGGCATTTAGTTCGAATAGTTGCCTTTATTTTGCGACACCAATCTAACGAACACACACCTGTTTATTATGAAATGTTGTAACAACATATATTGCATCCCATCGATAGTATAGCATAGTAACATTTAACAAGCACTTATTGGTTTTCGACAGTGTTACCGCAAAATCTCGGAGAAAGTTCAGGCTTACATATAAAACACTCGCACGGTAATCTCGGTTCAAAAACCCGTCTGTAGATCGCTCATCGTAACGGAAACCAGCGAATATACATGAATGCCAGTTCAAAACTGGTAACTAATACTATACTGTGTTACTATATCTGTCTATAATCCCTTACTGTTGGTTCAAGACAAGTTATAAATCACAGGCAATCAGTAACTGAAGGATAATCTCCTAACTTACCGATATCATTCGAGTAATATATACATACAAATAAGGGAATGTTTGCTTAACAAGGCGATGTGTGCGCTAGTCGACCTGATGTCTGTCTGTTACTCAATTGGAAGTAAAACTGCCATGATAACCTTAGGCCCCCATATTGTCATGGTCAGTTGACCAAGGTTGAGCATCCACTAAACATAATAAGTAACATCACGGTATTCCAGTCGCATTATGGCAATCCTAACCAAGACCAGATGAAATGGTTTCCTTGGCTGCGATGTTGTCGTGATTAATGGACCTAATATCTAACCTAGTATGTAACCTGCCACTTCGTGCTGGAACAATCCTTTATGTTGGACATCGCGCAATATTTATTGCTGAAATTGTAACATTTTTCAAAGAGCATTTACTTTCCTAAATGAATAATCGTGTATTAAACAGGTCTCTGTCAAGTATGCAATACATATTTCAAGTAACAGAAGACCTTAAGCAAACAAATAACTGAGTGACAGTTTCAATTTAAAACAAAAGTCTAAAATCTAAAGACATAATCATCACTTTGATGCAAAACGGTTATTTCTACGTTGTCTGAAACCTTACAGTATATGTAAAGCGACATTAAAATTGGTATCCGATAGTTTGGACCAAATCTCATTTCATTAAACAATCAAATAAATTATTGCTACCTGAACAGATCTTGCGAAATGTTGTTTATTGATGTCTGTAAAAGTGACCCACAACGTCACAATCGTCATAACAAAAATGCATTTCCTATCTGAGCTACAATGCACAGGTAGTTATATATAAGTGGACATTGAGTTGATTAACGGGTTTTACTACCCTTAAATTGAGAAAATCGTTTAAGCTTAGACTAAAGTATGATTTTATTTTTCTGCAGAAATTATTTACAAATATCCCAACCAAAGATCTGTTATCTTTACATATATTTTAATATTGGCAACTTATCGGATACCGCCTTTAACATCATTACAAAACGTTTTTTTAAACAGAATATTCAACTCTTTACTTATTTTATCAATTTATAATAATACAGTGCGAAGATAAATATGTTAAGATGAAAACAAAGTTATTGTGTTAATACTTTATTGATGTCACTTTCGACAGATCCTCCCATCCGGAGGTCGCAGTCGAAACACGAATGAACACCAACGATATAACCACCGACAAGATGATAAATGATACAATCCAGATGAGTCTGGCTCACAGCCATGTTGAAGAACTACTTTACCCACAATACACCGAGTGCATTCACACAGGTCATTTTGACTGTGTCTTGACGCAACGTTCGTAACTATTCAACGCTATCCGGACAAGTCCATTTTATAGAAATTGGAGTGTTGTTCCGAATTAATTAAATGCAGAGTCGATTTTGTTACAATCATCACTATGAAATTTTCCATGGCGGTTTAAGTAATGCAGTGATAATTGGTTTAGATGTATAGCTCTACTTTTACATGGCATTAAATTATGAATGGTACGATTACTGAAGTTGTAATCGTTTTATCATCGACAGTAATCGATCGAGTAATCTTTTTTTCTTTCTTTTTTTTTTTTGAGAGGATGGGTGGGGGTGGGGGTTGTGTATCTTGTTTTGTTTTTCTTTTGCCTTTTTTTGGTGTGTGTGTGAGTTGGTGGTGGGTGGGTGTTGGTTGTTGTTGTTGTTCTTCTTCTTCCTTATACAGGACAGGAATCCAAGACTAGATGTTGTGTTGTTGTTTTTGTGATTTTCGGCAAAGTATTTACTAGCTGGTTATGTTGTCTGTCATGTTGAATGTCCGTGTTCGTCCTCGCTTGGTATCGTACTTTTAAGTTTTAAATTTTAAATAATTATTTGCTAATTGAAAAAAATAAAAACAAGTTATAGTATATCATTTTGATACACTAAATAAACTTCGTGATGAATGCAAAAATATCTGTGATAAAGACATATTTAAGTACATATTTAAATAATTTTTCACTAACAATCAATAATAAATGAGAATATTATGCAAACAATGCTGTTTGATTACCCTGTAAAAAATTTTACTTTAATGATTAATCGTTCCCATCCCTACATTAAAGTTTTGAACTGCACGTGATCGGTAATATTGACATGATGTCACGTAACGTAACGTAACTAATTTCTTTTATAATTTAGTTTCAAGATTATTTTTATGCGTAAAATGATTTCTGCTGTCACTAATTTATACATGTATATTTATACATATAAGGAAATATAAAATTGTACCAATATGCACAAACTTGTTTTACCATAAACATGACAATCACAGAGCCTGACTCTTCTATACGAGTTATCATCGTTTTCCATCAGTATTGAAGGTTCCAGCTTACCTGCATTATATAAGTACCTTTATTTCATATTCCATAAATATAGCTTTAGGCTTTAAGCAATGTATTTTAATTTCAATATGCGTGATAAAAGTGTCGGTTTACTTTGTGATTTATTTGTATAACAAGCTTTACGTTTCTTGCGTTTTCTATTTGCTTTCAAAGCTTATCATTCGAAATTGAGAAAGATGAAATTCGATCTAGCTAAATCAAAAGGCAAGGTACGATAAAGGTCAGCAATCGAAGCAAAGACAATTTCATTTTAAAGTACTTGTTAAATAAACCCCCCAACTGTACCATATCCATTTACAAATTAGGCAACCTTTCACGCCTTTTAGTCCAAGTTACCCATGTCATGAATAAAAGAAGAAATACAGTACCACCAGCATTGCATTCAATATAGACCATGCTATTTTTACGTCAATAGGAGGACTGTATATCTGGGGTCCGCGGCAATATATCACATAAATATCAATTAAAAACGACTCAACTTCTACTGATACATGTATTGAGACAAACTTCTATTTATTTGGATGATTTACCAAAACACAATGAATAGGTCAAATTATATGCACACTTAATAATTGGCTAATACACTGTCATAATTGAAAGTTTGTGCTAGGATACTGTATAGCCCACAATTTACACATGCGTAGATTGCAAGAGTTATTGTTTGTGTATTCATATTTTTATGCTAAGCAGTGTCAAATTAGAATATATCCATGGAAATAAAAATGATATTGTAACTGTGAAAATAACACTTTAATGATCTACATGTACCTCCAGAATACACACCTGTTCACAAGCCACATGTCTATCCAGTTCTACCTCCAGAATACACACCTGTTCACAAGCCACATGTCTATCCAGTTCTACCTCCAGAATACACCCCTGTTCACAAGCCACATATCTATCCAGTTCTACCTCCAGAATACACCCCTGTTCACAAGCCACATATCTATCCAGTTCTACCTCCAGAATACACCCCTGTTCACAAGCCACATATCTATCCAGTCCAGTTCTACCTCCAGAATACACCCCTGTTCACAAGCCACATATCTATCCAGTTCTACCTCCAGAATACACCCCTGTTCACAAGCCACATATCTATCCAGTTCTACCTCCAGAATACACACCTGTTCACAAGCCACATATCTATCCAGTTCTACCTCCAGAATACACACCTGTTCACAAGCCACATGTCTATCCAGTTCTACCTCCAGAATACACACCTGTTCACAAGCCACATGTCTATCCAGTTCTACCTCCAGAATACACCCCTGTTCACAAGCCACATATCTATCCAGTTCTACCTCCAGAATACACCCCTGTTCACAAGCCACATATCTATCCAGTTCTACCTCCAGAATACACACCTGTTCACAAGCCACATATCTATCCAGTTCTACCTCCAGAATACACCCCTGTTCACAAGCCACATATCTATCCAGTTCTACCTCCAGAATACACCCCTGTTCACAAGCCACATATCTATCCAGTTCTACCTCCAGAATACACCCCTGTTCACAAGCCACATATCTATCCAGTTCTACCTCCAGAATACACACCTGTTCACAAGCCACATGTCTATCCAGTTCTACCTCCAGAATACACACCTGTTCACAAGCCACATGTCTATCCAGTTCTACCTCCAGAATACACCCCTGTTCACAAGCCACATATCTATCCAGTTCTACCTCCAGAATACACCCCTGTTCACAAGCCACATATCTATCCAGTTCTACCTCCAGAATACACACCTGTTCACAAGCCACATATCTATCCAGTTCTACCTCCAGAATACACCCCTGTTCACAAGCCACATATCTATCCAGTTCTACCTCCAGAATACACCCCTGTTCACAAGCCACATATCTATCCAGTTCTACCTCCAGAATACACCCCTGTTCACAAGCCACATATCTAACCAGTTCTACCTCCAGAATACACCCCTGTTCACAAGCCACATATCTATCCAGTTCTACCTCCAGAATACACCCCTGTTCACAAGCCACATATCTATCCAGTTCTACCTCCAGAATACACCTCTGTTCACAAGCCACATATCTATCCAGTTCTACCTCCAGAATACACCCCTGTTCACAAGCCACATATCTATCCAGTTCTACCTCCAGAATACACCCCTGTTCACAAGCCACATATCTATCCAGTTCTACCTCCAGAATACACCCCTGTTCACAAGCCACATGTCTATCCAGTTCTACCTCCAGAATACACACCTGTTCACAAGCCACATGTCTATCCAGTTCTACCTCCAGAATACACCCCTGTTCACAAGCCACATATCTATCCAGTTCTATCTCCAGAATACACCCCTGTTCACAAGCCACATGTCTATCCAGTTCTACCTCCAGAATACACCCCTGTTCACAAGCCACATGTCTATCCAGTTCTACCTCCAGAATACACCCCTGTTCACAAGCCACATGTCTATCCAGTTCTACCTCCAGAATACACCCCTGTTCACAAGCCACATGTCTATCCAGTTCTACCTCCAGAATACACCCCTGTTCACAAGCCACATGTCTATCCAGTTCTACCTCCAGAATACACCCCTGTTCACAAGCCACATGTCTATCCAGTTCTACCTCCAGAATACACCCCTGTTCACAAGCCACATATCTATCCAGTTCTATCTCCAGAATACACCCCTGTTCACAAGCCACATATCTATCCAGTTCTACCTCCAGAATACACCCCTGTTCACAAGCCACATATCTATCCAGTTCTACCTCCAGAATACACCCCTGTTCACAAGCCACATGTCTATCCAGTTCTATCTCCAGAATACACCCCTGTTCACAAGCCACATATCTATCCAGTTCTACCTCCAGAATACACCCCTGTTCACAAGCCACATGTCTATCCAGTTCTACCTCCAGAATACACCCCTGTTCACAAGCCACATATCTATCCAGTTCTACCTCCAGAATACACCCCTGTTCACAAGCCACATATCTATCCAGTTCTATCTCCAAAATACACCCCTGTTCACAAGCCACATGTCTATCCAGTTCTACCTCCAGAATACACCCCTGTTCACAAGCCACATGTCTATCCAGTTCTATCTCCAGAATACACCCCTGTTCACAAGCCACATATCTATCCAGTTCTACCTCCAGAATACACCCCTGTTCACAAGCCACATATCTATCCAGTTCTACCTCCAGAATACACCCCTGTTCACAAGCCACATGTCTATCCAGTTCTATCTCCAGAATACACCCCTGTTCACAAGCCACATATCTATCCAGTTCTACCTCCAGAATACACCCCTGTTCACAAGCCACATATCTATCCAGTTCTACCTCCAGAATACACCCCTGTTCACAAGCCACATATCTATCCAGTTCTACCTCCAGAATACACCCCTGTTCACAAGCCACATGTCTATCCAGTTCTATCTCCAGAATACACCCCTGTTCACAAGCCACATATCTATCCAGTTCTACCTCCAGAATACACCCCTGTTCACAAGCCACATATCTATCCAGTTCTACCTCCAGAATACACCCCTGTTCACAAGCCACATATCTATCCAGTTCTATCTCCAGAATACACCCCTGTTCACAAGCCACATATCTATCCAGTTCTACCTCCAGAATACACCCCTGTTCACAAGCCACATATCTATCCAGTTCTACCTACAGAATACACACCTGTTCACAAGCCACAAGTCTATCCAGTTCTATCAATAACAAAGAACTGCACAGCCATAAGTTGGATTAAAATCCATGATTTCTTACTTCCTTTCTTTTTTTTCTCTCAATCGAGCACCGACACTGCTTACCTGGAAACACACATTAGTTGAGCATGTTTTACTACATACAAAGTATTATTTTTCAATTTTCTTCACATTTCGAACAACTTAAATAATGTCACATTTATATATTGCTTCACATGTATTTAAAGGTGAATTTTTTCTAGCATTGATTTGTATGCTGCATATTGTCAAATAAGACAACTAATATCGCCGACTGACATTCTACCTTTACGTTTGTATATATTTAAATATGAAACAGAGCTATAAAACAATAGCATGTGAAGATTTGTAGAAGTAAATTGGCAGCGAAAGTAGTGGTAGTAATATAAGTAAATAGACGTTCCTTATTCTATGAACAGAGTTACAGGGTTAATATTCTCCCGGTCAATCGGTTTACCGGTCCATTTATTGAAAAGATTAACCAGTTACTAAATTTCGTTACCGTTGCACGCTCTAGTTTTGAGTACAAACATTTAAAAAAGAACTAAATTAATAAAGCAATAAATTCGGAACTACGTTATGCGGTACAAGATATGGATTTAAAAAAGGTACTATTTTATTTCTCATAAGAGATTAGAGAATTAATAAACAAAATCTTCTGGTGTAAGATGGAATTCATTTTAACCAGTGATCAGCAAAACAGTATTTTCAGTCTTGATTTTTCCACTCCTTTAGACAAAAAAGACCGCACTATGTTTTGCAGACCTCTCGGTAAAAAAAAAGACATCTTACACGAGATAAAAACAAGTACATGCATCCTTTATATTTTAAGTTTAATTAAACAGAGCAATAAGAAATCGATTACAATATTTACTGAAAGATGTAAAATAAATCTAAAACCTCTTCTTCTTAATTTTCTTCTTCTTAATTTTCTTCTTCTTCTTCTTCTTCTTCTTCTTCTTCTTCTTCTTCTTCTTCTTCTTCTTCTTCTTCTTCTTCTTCTTCTTCTTCTTCTTCTTCTTCTTCTTCTTCTTCTTCTTCTTCTTCTTCTTCTTTTTCTTCTTCTTCTTCTTCTTCTTCTTCTTCTCCTTCTCCTTCTTCTTCTTCTTCTTGTTTCTTCCACTGTAGTACAACTTGCCTTTAAGAAGCCAAGTCATGTCGGCCCTTTCCGTACACGTTCGGAAAAGAACGTCGAAGGTAAGAGTACTGACACATCTGGATTCAAACAAAATACTAAAAGCCAGCAAAAAAGTTGTCAGCACGATATATTCTATTAAACAAACGCGTTACAAATTATTACAATATATATACTTAACACACAGCACAATAAATCATGTACATCAAATAAAGTCTAAGCAGAGCCAAGTCCAAATAAAATAGTTCACTTATTTGATAAAAGTCTCCAAATTCTTTTCAAATACAAAATAATCCCCAAGAATGTCCGAAGGTGACTGGTACTGTTATTATTGATGGTATGGCTGGTACTGCTATTATTGATGGTACGGCTAGTACTGCTATTATTGATGGTGCGGCTGCTACTGCAATTATTGATAGTACGGCTGGTACTGCTATTATTGATGGTGCGGCTGCTACTGCAATTATTGATGGTACGGCTGTTACTGCTATTATTGATGGTGCGGCTGGTACTGCAATTACTAATGGTACGGTTGGTACTGCTATTATTGATGGTACGGCAGGTGCTGCTATTATTGATGGTACGGCTAGTACTGCTATTATTGATGGTACGGCTAGTACTGCTATTATTGATGACACGACTTGTACTGCAATTATTGATGGTACGGCTGCTGTTGCTATTATTGATGGTACGGCTGTTACTGCTATTATTGATGGTGCGGCTGGAACTGCAATTATTGATGGTACGACTTGTACTGCTATTATTGATGGTACGACAGCTGTTGCTATTATTGATGGTACGGCTGTTACTGCTATTATTGATGGTACGGCTTAAACTGCTATTATTGATCGTACGGCTTAAGCGTACTGCTATTATTGATGGTACGGCTGGTGCTGCTATTATTGATGGTACGACTGGTACTGCAAGTATTGATGGTACGGCTAGTACTGCTATTATTGATGGTACGACAGCTGTTGCTATTATTGATGGTACGGCTGTTACTGCTATTATTGATGGTACGGCTTAAACTGCTATTATTGATCGTACGGCAGGTACTGCTATTATTGATGGTACGGCAGGTACTGCTATTATTGATGGTACGGCTAGTACTGCTATTATTGATGGTACGGCTGGTACTGCAATTATTGATGGTACGGCTAGTACTGCTATTATTGATGGTACGGCTAGTACTGCTATTATTGATGGTACGGCTAGTACTGCTATTATTGATGGTACGGCTGGTACTGCTATTATTGATGGTACGGCTGGTACTGCAATTATTGATGGTACGGCTGGTACTGCTATTATTGATGGTACGGCTTGTACTGCAATTATTGATGGTACGGCTGGTACTGCTATTATTGATGGTACGGCTGGTACTGCAATTATTGATGGTACGGCTGGTACTGCAATTATTGATGGTAAGGCTAGTACTGCTACTATTGATGGTACGGCTAGTACTGCTATTATTGATGGTACGGCTAGTACTGCTATTATTGATGGTACGGCTAGTACTGCTATTATTGATGGTACGGCTTGTACTGCAGTTATTGATGGTACGGCTAGTACTGCTATTATTGATGGTACGGCTAGTACTGCTATTATTGATGGTACGGCTGGTACTGCTATTATTGATGGTACGGCAGGTACTGCTATTATTGATGGTACGACTTGTACTGCAATTATTGATGGTACGGCTGGTACTGCAATTATTGATGGTACGGCTGGTACTGCAATTATTGATGGTACGGCTGGTACTGCAATTATTGATGGTACGGCTAGTACTGCTATTATTGATGGTACGGCTTGTACTGCAATTATTGATGGTACGGCTGGTACTGCAATTATTGATGGTACGGCTGGTACTGCTATTATTGATGGTACGGCAGGTACTGCAAGTATTGATGGTACGGCTAGTACTGCTATTATTGATGGTACGGCTGGTACTGCTATTATTGGTGGTACGGCAAGTACTGCTATTATTGATCGGACGGCTGGTACTGCTATTATTGATGGTACGGCTTGTACTGCTATTATTGATGGTACGGCTTGTACTGCAATTATTGATGGTACGACTCGTACTGCTATTATTGATGGTACGGCTTGTACTGCTATTATTGATGGTACGGCTTGTACTGCAATTATTGATGGTACGGCTGGTACTGCAATTATTGATGGTACGGCTTGTACTGCTATTATTGATGGTACGGCTTGTACTGCTATTATTTGTGGTGCGGCAGGTACTGCTATTATTGATGGGGCGGCTTGTACTGCTATTATTGATGGTACGGCAGGTACTGCTATTATTTGTGGTGCGGCAGGTACTGCTATTTTTGATGGGGCGGCTGGTACTGCAATTATTGATGGTACGGCTGGTACTGCTATTATTGGTGGTATGGCAAGTACTGCTATTATTGATCGGACGGCAAGTACAGCTATTATTGATGGTACGGCTGGTACTGCTATTATTGATGGTACGGCTGGTACTGCTATTATTGATCGGACGGCTGGTACTGCTATTATGGATGGTACGCCTGGTACTGCTATTATTTATGGTGCGGCTGGTACTGCTATTATTGATGGGGCGGCTGGTACTGCAATTATTGATGGTACGGCTGGTACTTCTATTATTGGTGGTACGGCAAGTACTGCTATTATTGATGGTACGGCTGAAACTGCTATTATTGATGGTACGGCTGGTACTGCTTTTATTTATGGTACGGCTTGTACTGTTATTATTGATGGTACGGCTGGTACTGCTATTATTGATGGTACGACTGGTACTGCTTTTATTGATGGTAAGACTGGTGCTGCTATTATTGATGGTACGGCTGGTGATAGTGTTATTAATGGTACGGCTGGTACTGCCGTTCCCGATGGAACTGCTTGTACTGCTTTTATTTATGGTACGGCTGGTACTGCTATTATTAATGGTACGGCTGGTACTGCTATTATTGATGGTACGGCTTGTACTGCTTTTATTTATGGAACGGCTTGTACTGCTTTTATTTATGGTACGACTAGTACTTCTATTATTGATGGTACGGCTGGTACTGCTATTATTGATGGTACGGCTTGTACTGCTTTTATTTATGGTACGGCTGGTACTGCTATTATTGATGGTACGGCTGGTTCTGTTATTATTTATGGTACGGCTTGTACTGCTTTTATTTATGGTACGGCTTGTACTGCTTTTATTTATGGTACGACTGGTACTGTTATTATTGATGGTACGGCTAGTACTGCTTTTATTTATGGTACGGCTTGTACTGCTTTTATTTATGGTACGGCTGGTACTGCTTTTATTGATGGTACGACTGGTACTGCTTTTATTGATGGTAAGACTGGTGCTGCTATTATTGATGGTACGGCTGGTGATGCTGTTATTAATGGTACGGCTGGTACTGCCGTTCCCGATGGAACTGCTTGTACTGCTTTTATTTATGGTACGGCTGGTACTGCTATTATTAATGGTACGGCTGGTACTGCTATTATTGATGGTACGGCTTGTACTGCTTTTATTTATGGAACGGCTTGTACTGCTTTTATTTATGGTACGGCTGGTACTGCTATTATTGATGGTACGGCTGGTTCTGTTATTATTTATGGTACGGCTTGTACTGCTATTATTTATGGTGCGACTTGTACTGCTTTATTTATGGTACGACTGGTACTGTTATTATTGATGGTACGGCTAGTACTGCTTTTATTTATGGTACGGCTTGTACTGCTTTTATTTATGGTACGGCTTGTACTGTTATTATTGATGGTACGGCTGGTACTGCTATTATTGATGGTACGACTGGTACTGCTTTTATTGATGGTAAGACTGGTGCTGCTATTATTGATGGTACGGCTGGTGATAGTGTTATTAATGGTACGGCTGGTACTGCTGTTCCCGATGGAACTGCTTGTACTGCTTTTATTTATGGTACGGCTGGTACTGCTATTATTAATGGTACGGCTGGTACTGCTATTATTGATGGTACGGCTTGTACTGCTTTTATTTATGGAACGGCTTGTACTGCTTTTATTTATGGTACGACTAGTACTTCTATTATTGATGGTACGGCTGGTACTGCTATTATTGATGGTACGGCTTGTACTGCTTTTATTGATGGTAAGACTGGTGCTGCTTTTATTTATGGTACGGCTTGTACTGTTATTATTGATGGTACGGCTGGTACTGCTATTATTGATGGTACGACTGGTACTGCTTTTATTGATGGTAAGACTGGTGCTGCTATTATTGATGGTACGGCTGGTGATAGTGTTATTAATGGTACGGCTGGTACTGCCGTTCCCGATGGAACTGCTTGTACTGCTTTTATTTATGGTACGGCTGGTACTGCTATTATTAATGGTACGGCTGGTACTGCTATTATTGATGGTACGGCTTGTACTGCTTTTATTTATGGAACGGCTTGTACTGCTTTTATTTATGGTACGACTAGTACTTCTATTATTGATGGTACGGCTGGTACTGCTATTATTGATGGTACGGCTTGTACTGCTTTTATTTATGGTACGGCTTGTACTGCTTTTATTTATGGTACGGCTGGTACTGCTATTATTGATGGTACGGCTGGTTCTGTTATTATTTATGGTACGGCTTGTACTGCTTTTATTTATGGTACGGCTTGTACTGCTTTTATTTATGGTACATCTGGTACTGTTATTATTGATGGTACGGCTGGTACTGCTTTTATTAATGGTACGACTGGTACTGCTTTTATTGATGGTAAGACTGGTGCTGTTATTATTAATGGTACGGCTGGTACTGCTTTTATTTATGGTACGACTGGTACTGTTATTATTAATGGTACGGCTGGTACTGCTATTATTGATGGTACGGCTGGTTCTGTTATTATTTATGGTACGGCTAGTACTGCTTTTATTTATGGTACGGCTTGTACTGCTTTTATTTATGGTACGGCTTGTACTGTTATTATTGATGGTACGGCTGGTACTGCTTTTATTAATGGTACGACTGGTACTGCTTTTATTGATGGTAAGACTGGTGCTGCTATTATTGATGGTACTGCTGGTGATGCTGTTATTAATGGTACGGCTGGTACTGCCGTTCCCGATGGAACTGCTTGTACTGCTTTTATTTATGGTACGGCTGGTACTGCTATTATTAATGGTACGGCTGGTACTGCTATTATTGATGGTACGGCTTGTACTGCTTTTATTTATGGAACGGCTTGTACTGCTTTTATTTATGGTACGACTAGTACTTCTATTATTGATGGTACGGCTGGTACTGCTATTATTGATGGTACGACAGCTGTTGCTATTATTGATGGTACGGCTGTTACTGCTATTATTGATGGTACGGCTGGTACTGTTATTATTGATGGTACGGCTAGTACTGCTTTTATTTATGGTACGGCTTGTACTGCTTTTATTTATGGTACGGCTGGTACTGTTATTATTGATGGTACGGCTGGTACTGCTATTATTGATCGTACGGCTGGTACTGTTATTATTTATGGTACGGCTTGTACTGCTTTTATTTATGGTACGGCTTGTACTGCTTTTATTTATGGTACGGCTGGTACTGCTATTATTGATGGTACGGCTGGTTCTGTTATTATTTATGGAACTGCTTGTACTGCTTTTATTTATGGTACGGCTTGTACTGCTTTATTTATGGTACGACTGGTACTGTTATTATTGATGGTACGGCTAGTACTGCTTTTATTTATGGTACGGCTTGTACTGCTTTTATTTATGGTACGGCTTGTACTGTTATTATTGATGGTACGGCTGGTACTGCTATTATTGATGGTACGACTGGTACTGCTTTTATTGATGGTAAGACTGGTGCTGCTATTATTGATGGTACGGCTGGTGATAGTGTTATTAATGGTACGGCTGGTACTGCCGTTCCCGATGGAACTGCTTGTACTGCTTTTATTTATGGTACGGCTGGTACTGCTATTATTAATGGTACGGCTGGTACTGCTATTATTGATAGTACGGCTTGTACTGCTTTTATTTATGGAACGGCTTGTACTGCTTTTATTTATGGTACGACTAGTACTTCTATTATTGATGGTACGGCTGGTACTGCTATTATTGATGGTACGGCTTGTACTGCTTTTATTTATGGTACGGCTTGTACTGCTTTTATTTATGGTACGGCTGGTACTGCTATTATTGATGGTACGGCTGGTTCTGTTATTATTTATGGTACGGCTCGTACTGCTTTTATTTATGGTACGGCTTGTACTGCTTTTATTTATGGTACGACTGGTACTGTAATTATTGATGGTACGGCTAGTACTGCTTTTATTTATGGTACGGCTTGTACTGCTTTTATTTATGGTACGGCTTGTACTGTTATTATTGATGGTACGGCTGGTACTGCTTTTATTGATGGTACGACTGGTACTGCTTTTATTGATGGTAAGACTGGTGCTGCTATTATTGATGGTACGGCTGGTGATGCTGTTATTAATGGTACGGCTGGTACTGCCGTTCCCGATGGAACTGCTTGTACTGCTTTTATTTATGGTACGGCTGGTACTGCTATTATTAATGGTACGGCTGGTACTGCTATTATTGATGGTACGGCTTGTACTGCTTTTATTTATGGAACGGCTTGTACTGCTTTTATTTATGGTACGACTAGTACTTCTATTATTGATGGTACGGCTGGTACTGCTATTATTGATGGTACGACAGCTGTTGCTATTATTGATGGTACGGCTGTTACTGCTATTATTGATGGTACGGCTGGTACTGTTATTATTGATGGTACGGCTAGTACTGCTTTTATTTATGGTACGGCTTGTACTGCTTTTATTTATGGTACGGCTGGTAATGTTATTATTGATGGTACGGCTGGTACTGCTATTATTGATCGTACGGCTGGTACTGTTATTATTTTTGGTACGGCTTGTACTGCTTTTATTTATGGTACGGCTTGTACTGCTTTTATTTATGGTACGGCTGGTACTGCTATTATTGATGGTACGGCTGGTACTGCTATTATTGATCGTACGGCTGGTACTGTTATTATTTATGGTACGGCTTGTACTGCTTTTATTTATGGTACGGCTTGTACTGCTTTTATTTATGGTACGGCTGGTACTGCTATTATTGATGGTACGGCTGGTTCTGTTATTATTTATGGAACTGCTTGTACTGCTTTTATTTATGGTACGGCTTGTACTGCTTTATTTATGGTACGACTGGTACTGTTATTATTGATGGTACGGCTAGTACTGCTTTTATTTATGGTACGGCTTGTACTGCTTTTATTTATGGTACGGCTTGTACTGTTATTATTGATGGTACGGCTGGTACTGCTATTATTGATGGTACGACTGGTACTGCTTTTATTGATGGTAAGACTGGTGCTGCTATTATTGATGGTACGGCTGGTGATAGTGTTATTAATGGTACGGCTGGTACTGCCGTTCCCGATGGAACTGCTTGTACTGCTTTTATTTATGGTACGGCTGGTACTGCTATTATTAATGGTACGGCTGGTACTGCTATTATTGATAGTACGGCTTGTACTGCTTTTATTTATGGAACGGCTTGTACTGCTTTTATTTATGGTACGACTAGTACTTCTATTATTGATGGTACGGCTGGTACTGCTATTATTGATGGTACGGCTTGTACTGCTTTTATTTATGGTACGGCTTGTACTGCTTTTATTTATGGTACGGCTGGTACTGCTATTATTGATGGTACGGCTGGTTCTGTTATTATTTATGGTACGGCTCGTACTGCTTTTATTTATGGTACGGCTTGTACTGCTTTTATTTATGGTACGACTGGTACTGTAATTATTGATGGTACGGCTAGTACTGCTTTTATTTATGGTACGGCTTGTACTGCTTTTATTTATGGTACGGCTTGTACTGTTATTATTGATGGTACGGCTGGTACTGCTTTTATTGATGGTACGACTGGTACTGCTTTTATTGATGGTAAGACTGGTGCTGCTATTATTGATGGTACGGCTGGTGATGCTGTTATTAATGGTACGGCTGGTACTGCCGTTCCCGATGGAACTGCTTGTACTGCTTTTATTTATGGTACGGCTGGTACTGCTATTATTAATGGTACGGCTGGTACTGCTATTATTGATGGTACGGCTTGTACTGCTTTTATTTATGGAACGGCTTGTACTGCTTTTATTTATGGTACGACTAGTACTTCTATTATTGATGGTACGGCTGGTACTGCTATTATTGATGGTACGACAGCTGTTGCTATTATTGATGGTACGGCTGTTACTGCTATTATTGATGGTACGGCTGGTACTGTTATTATTGATGGTACGGCTAGTACTGCTTTTATTTATGGTACGGCTTGTACTGCTTTTATTTATGGTACGGCTGGTAATGTTATTATTGATGGTACGGCTGGTACTGCTATTATTGATCGTACGGCTGGTACTGTTATTATTTTTGGTACGGCTTGTACTGCTTTTATTTATGGTACGGCTTGTACTGCTTTTATTTATGGTACGGCTGGTACTGCTATTATTGATGGTACGGCTGGTTCTGTTATTATTTATGGTACGGCTAGTACTGCTTTTATTTATGGTACGGCTTGTACTGCTTTTATTTATGGTACGGCTTGTACTGTTATTATTGATGGTACGGCTGGTACTGCTATTATTGATGGTACGACTGGTACTGCTTTTATTGATGGTAAGACTGGTGCTGCTATTATTGATGGTACGGCTGGTGATAGTGTTATTAATGGTACGGCTGGTACTGCCGTTCCCGATGGAACTGCTTGTACTGCTTTTATTTATGGTACGGCTGGTACTGCTATTATTAATGGTACGGCTGGTACTGCTATTATTGATGATACGGCTTGTACTGCTTTTATTTATGGAACGGCTTGTACTGCTTTTATTTATGGTACGACTAGTACTTCTATTATTGATGGTACGGCTGGTACTGCTATTATTGATGGTACGGCTTGTACTGCTTTTATTTATGGTACGGCTTGTACTGCTTTTATTTATGGTACGGCTGATACTGCTATTATTGATGGTACGGCTGGTTCTGTTATTATTTATGGTACGGCTTGTACTGCTTTTATTTATGGTACGACTGGTACTGTTATTATTGATGGTACGGCTGGTACTGCTATTATTGATCGTACGGCTGGTACTGTTATTATTGATGGTACGGCTTGTACTGATTTTATTTATGGTACGGCTTGTACTGCTTTTATTTATGGTACGGCTTGTACTGTTATTATTGATGGTACGGCTGGTACTGCTTTTATTGATGGTACGACTGGTACTGCTTTTATTGATGGTAAGACTGGTGCTGCTATTATTGATGGTACGGCTGGTGATGCTGTTATTAATGGTACGGCTGGTACTGCTGTTCCCGATGGAACTGCTTGTACTGCTTTTATTTATGGTACGGCTGGTACTGCTATTATTAATGGTACGGCTGGTACTGCTATTATTGATGGTACGGCTTGTACTGCTTTTATTTATGGAACGGCTTGTACTGTTTTTATTTATGGTACGACTAGTACTTCTATTATTGATGGTACGGCTGGTACTGCTATTATTGATGGTACGGCTTGTGCTGCTTTTATTTATGGTACGGCTGTTACTGCTATTATTGATGGTGCGGCTGGTACTGCTATTATTGATGGTACGGCTTGTACTTCTTTTATTTATGGTTAGACTGGTGCTGCTGTTATTGATGGTACGCCATGTGCTGCTATTATTGGTGGTACGGCAAGTGCTGCTATTATTGATGGTGCGGCATGTGCTGCTATTATTGGTGGTACGGCAAGTGCTGCTATTATTGATGGTGCGGCATGTGCTGCTATTATGGGTGGTACCGCATGTGCAGCTATTATTGATGGTGCGGCATGTGCTGCTGTTATTGATGGTACGGCAAGTCCTGCTATTATTGATGGTACGGCATGTGCTGCTATTATTGATGGTACGGCATGTGCTGCTATTATTGATGGTGCGGCATGTGCTGCTGTTATTGACGGTACGGCAAGTGCTGCTATTATTGATGGTGCGGCATGTGCTGCTGTTATTGATGGTACGGCAAGTGCTGCTATTATTGATGGTACGGCAAGTGCTGCTATTATTGATGGTACGGCATGTGCTGCTATTATTGGTGGTACGGCAAGTGCTGCTATTATTGATGGTGCGGCATGTGCTGCTGTTATTGATGGTAAGGCAAGTGCTGCTATTATTGATGGTGCGGCATGTGCTGCTGTTATTGATGGTACGGCAGGTGCTGCTGTTATTGATGGTACGGCTGGAAGTGCATTTATTAATGGTACGGCTGGTACTGCTATTATTGATGGTACGGCATGTGCTGCTGTTATTGATGGTGCGGCATGTGCTGCTGTTATTGATGGTACGGCATGTGCTGCTGTTATTGATGGTATGGCTGGCTATGCTATTATTGATGGTACGACTGGTCATGCTATTACTGCTGGTATGGCTGATCATGTTATTACTGCTGGTATGGCTGGTACTGATATGATTGCTGGTACAGCTGGTCATGCTATTACTGCTGGTATGGCTGACCACGCTATAACTGCTGGTAATGCTGGCCATGTTATTACTGCTGGTATGGCTGGTCATGTTATTTCTGCTGGTATGGCTGGCTATGCTATTACTGCTGGTAATGCTGGCCATGTTATTACTGCTGGTATGGCTGGTCATGTTATTTCTGCTGGTATGGCTGGCTATGCTATTACTGCTGGTAATGCTGGCCATGTTATTACTGCTGGTATGGCTGGCTATGCTATTAATGGTGGTATGGCTGGTCATGCTATTACTGCTGGTATGTCTGGTCATGTTATTACTGCTGGTATGGGCTGGCCATGCTATTACTGCTGGTATGGCTGGCCATGCTATTACTGCTGATATGGCTGGAAAAGCTATTACTGCTGGTACAGCTGTTCATGCTATTACTGCTGGTATGGCTGGTCATGCTATTTCTGCTGGTATGGCTTGCTATGCTATTACTGCTGGTATGGCTGGCCATGCTATTATTGCTGGTATGGCTGTCCATGCTCGTACTGCTGGTACGGCTGGCCATGTTATAACTGCTGGTATGTCTGGTCATGCTATTACTGCTGGTATGGCTGGTCATGTAATAACTGCTGGTACACCTGGCCATGCTATTACTGCTGGTATGGCTGGCCATGTTATTACTGCTGGTATTGCTGGCTATGATATTACTGCTGGTATGGCTGGTCATGTTATTACTGCTGGTATGGCTGGCTATGCTATTACTGCTGGTATGGCTGGTCATGCTATTTCTGCTGGTATGGCTGGCTATGCTATTACTGCTGGTATGGCTGGCCATGCTATTATTGCTGGTATGGCTGTCCATGCTCGTACTGCTGGTACGGCTGGCCAAGTTTTAACTGCTGGTATGTCTGGTCATGCTATTACTGCTTGTATGGCTGGCCATGTTTTAACTGCTGGTATGTCTGGTCATGTTATTACTGCTGGTATGGCTGGCCATGCTATTACTGCTGGTATTGCTGGTCATGGTAGTACTGCTTGTACAGCTGGCCATGTTATTACTGCTGGTACAGCTGGTCATGCTATTACTGCTGGTATGGCTGGTCATGGTAGTACTGCTTGTACAGCTGGCCATGTTATTACTGCTGGTATGGCTGGTCATGCTATTACTGCTGGTATGGCTGGTCATGTTGTTACTGCTGGTATGGCTGGTCATGCTATTACTGCTGGTATGGCTGGCTATGCTATTACTGCTGGTATGGGTGATCATGCTATTACTGCTGGTATGGCTGGTCATGCTATTACTGCTGGTATGGCTGGTCATGTTGTTACTGCTGGTATGGCTGGCTATGCTATTAATGGTGGTATGGCTGGTCATGCTATTACTGCTGGTATGGCTGGCCATGCTATTACTGCTGGTATGACTGGTCATGTTATTTCTGCTGGTATGGCTGGCTATGTTATTACTGCTGGTATGGCTGGTCATGTTATTTCTGCTGGTATGGCTGGCTATGCTATTACTGCTGGTAATGCTGGCCATGTTATTACTGCTGGTATGGCTGGTCATGTTATTACTGCTGGTATGGCTGGCTATGCTATTAATGGTGGTATGGCTTGTCATGCTATTACTGCTGGTATGGCTGGTCATGTTATTACTGCTGGTATGGCTGGCTATGCTATTAATGGTGGTATGGCTGGTCATGCTATTACTGCTGGTATGGCTGGCCATGCTATTACTGCTGGTATGACTGGTCATGTTATTTCTGCTGGTATGGCTGGCTATGTTATTACTGCTGGTATGGCTGGTCATGTTATTTCTGCTGGTATGGCTGGCTATGCTATTACTGCTGGTAATGCTGGCCATGTTATTACTGCTGGTATGGCTGGTCATGTTATTACTGCTGGTATGGCTGGCCATGCTATTACTGCTGGTATGGCTGGCCATGCTATTACTGCTGATATGGCTGGAAAAGCTATTACTGCTGGTACAGCTGTTCATGCTATTACTGCTGGTATGGCTGGTCATGCTATTACTGCTGGTATGGCTGGCCATGCTATTACTGCTGGTATGGCTGGTCATGTTATTACTGCTGGTATGGCTGGCTATGCTATTAATGGTGGTATGGCTGGTCATGCTATTACTGCTGGTATGGCTGGCCATGCTATTACTGCTGGTATGACTGGTCATGTTATTTCTGCTGGTATGGCCGGCTATGTTATTACTGCTGGTATGGCTGGTCATGTTATTTCTGCTGGTATGGCTGGCTATGCTATTACTGCTGGTAATGCTGGCCATGTTATTACCGCTGGTATGGCTGGTCATGTTATTTCTGCTGGTATGGCTGGCTATGCTATTACTGCTGGTAATGCTGGCCATGTTATTACTGCTGGTATGGCTGGTCATGTTATTACTGCTGGTATGGCTGGCCATGCTATTACTGCTGGTATGGCTGGCCATGCTATTACTGCTGATATGGCTGGAAAAGCTATTACTGCTGGTACAGCTGTTCATGCTATTACTGCTGGTATGGCTGGTCATGCTATTTCTGCTGGTATGGCTTGCTATGCTATTACTGCTGGTATGGCTGGCCATGCTATTATTGCTGGTATGGCTGTCCATGCTCGTACTGCTGGTACGGCTGGCCATATTATAACTGCTGGTATGTCTGGTCATGCTATTACTGCTTGTATAGCTGGCCATGTTATAACTGCTGGTATGTCTGGTCATGCTATTACTGCTGGTATGGCTGGTCATGTAATAACTGCTGGTACACCTGGCCATGCTATTACTGCTGGTATGGCTGGCCATGCTATTACTGCTGGTATTGCTGGTCATGTTATTACTGCTGGTATGGCTGGTCATGTTATTACTGCTGGTATGGCTGGCTATGCTATTACTGCTGGTATGGCTGGTCATGCTATTTCTGCTGGTATGGCTGGCTATGCTATTACTGCTGGTATGGCTGGCCATGCTATTATTGCTGGTATGGCTGTCCATGCTCGTACTGCTGGTACGGCTGGCCATGTTTTAACTGCTGGTATGTCTGGTCATGCTATTACTGCTTGTATGGCTGGCCATGTTATTTCTGCTGGTATGGCTGGCTATGCTATTACTGCTGGTATGGCTGGTCATGCTATTTCTGCTGGTATGGCTGGCTATGCTATTACTGCTGGTATGGCTGGCCATGCTATTATTGCTGGTATGGCTGTCCATGCTCGTACTGCTGGTACGGCTGGCCATGTTATAACTGCTGGTATGTCTGGTCATGCTATTACTGCTTGTATGGCTGGCCATGTTATAACTGCTGGTATGCCTGGTCATGTAATAACTGCTGGTATGGCTGGTCATGCTATTACTGTTGGTATGACTGGTCATGTTATAACTGTTGGTATGGCTGGCTATGCTATTACTGCTGGTATGGCTGATCATGCTATTACTGCTGGTATGGCTGGTCATGTAATAACTGCTGGTATGGCTGATCATGCTATTACTGCTGGTATGGCTGGTCATGTAATAACTGTTGGTATGGCTGATCATGCTATTACTGTTGGTATGACTGGTCATGTTATAACTGTTGGTATGGCTGATCATGCTATTACTGCTGGTATGGCTGGTCATTCTATAACTGCTGGTATGGCTGGTCATGCTATAACTGCTGGTATGGCTGGCCATGGTATTACTGCTGGTACAGCTGGCCATGCTATTACTGTTGGTATGGCTGATCATGCTATTACTGTTGGTATGGCTGGTCATGCTATTACTGTTGGTATGGCTGGTCATGCTATTACTGCTGGTATGGCTGGTCATTCTATTACTGCTGGTATGGCTGGTCATTCTATAACTGCTGGTATGGCTGGTCATGCTATAACTGCTGGTATGGCTGGCCATGGTATTACTGCTGGTACAGCTGGCCATGCTATTACTGCTGGTATGGCTGGTCATGCAATAACTGCTGGTATGGCTGGTCATGCTATTACTGCTGGTATGGCTGATCATGCTATTACTGCTGATATGGCTGGTCATGGTAGTACTGCTTGTACAGCTGGCCATGCTATTACTGCTGGTACAGCTGGTCATGCTATTACTGCTGGTATGGCTGGCCATGCTATTACTGCTGGTATGGCTGGTCATGTTATTACTGCTGGTATGGCTGGCTATGCTATTAATGGTGGTATGGCTGGTCATGCTATTACTGCTGGTATGGCTGGTCATGTTATTACTGCTGGTATGGCTGGCTATGCTATTAATGGTGGTATGGCTGGTCATGCTATTACTGCTGGTATGGCTGGCCATGCTATTACTGCTGGTATGACTGGTCATGTTATTTCTGCTGGTATGGCTGGCTATGCTATTAATGGTGGTATGGCTGGTCATGTTATTACTGCTGGTATGGCTGGCTATGCTATTAATGGTGGTATGGCTGGTCATGTTATTACTGCTGGTATGGCTGACTATGCTATTAATGGTGGTATGGCTGGTCATGCTATTACTGCTGGTATGGCTGGCCATGCTATTACTGCTGGTATGACTGGTCATGTTATTTCTGCTGGTATGGCTGGCTATGCTATTACTGCTGGTATGGCTGGCTATGCTATTACTGCTGGTATGGCTGGCCATGCTATTACTGCTGGTATGACTGGTCATGTTATTTCTGCTGGTATGGCTGGCTATGCTATTAATGGTGGTATGGCTGGTCATGCTATTACTGCTGGTATGGCTGGCCATGCTATTACTGCTGGTATGACTGGTCATGCTATTACTGCTGGTATGACTGGTCATGTTATTTCTGCTGGTATGGCTGGCTATGCTATTACTGCTGGTATGGCTGGCTATGCTATTACTGCTGGTATGGCTGGCCATGCTATTACTGCTGGTATGACTGGTCATGTTATTTCTGCTGGTATGGCTGGCTATGCTATTAATGGTGGTATGGCTGGTCATGCTATTACTGCTGGTATGGCTGGCCATGCTATTACTGCTGGTATGACTGGTCATGTTATTTCTGCTGGTATGGCTGGCTATGCTATTACTGCTGGTATGGCTGGCCATGCTATTACTGCTGGTATGACTGGTCATGTTATTTCTGCTGGTATGACTGGCTATGCTATTAATGGTGGTATGGCTGGTCATGCTATTACTGCTGGTATGGCTGGCCATGCTATTACTGCTGGTATGACTGGTCATGTTATTTCTGCTGGTATGGCTGGCTATGCTATTACTGCTGGTATGGCTGGCTATGCTATTACTGCTGGTATGGCTGGCCATGCTATTACTGCTGGTATGACTGGTCATGTTATTTCTGCTGGTATGGCTGGCTATGCTATTAATGGTGGTATGGCTGGTCATGCTATTACTGCTGGTATGGCTGGCCATGCTATTACTGCTGGTATGACTGGTCATGCTATTACTGCTGGTATGACTGGTCATGTTATTTCTGCTGGTATGGCTGGCTATGCTATTACTGCTGGTATGGCTGGCTATGCTATTACTGCTGGTATGGCTGGCCATGCTATTACTGCTGGTATGACTGGTCATGTTATTTCTGCTGGTATGGCTGGCTATGCTATTAATGGTGGTATGGCTGGTCATGCTATTACTGCTGGTATGGCTGGCCATGCTATTACTGCTGGTATGACTGGTCATGTTATTTCTGCTGGTATGGCTGGCTATGCTATTACTGCTGGTATGGCTGGCCATGCTATTACTGCTGGTATGACTGGTCATGTTATTTCTGCTGGTATGACTGGCTATGCTATTACTGCTGGTATGGCTGGCCATGCTATTATTGCTGGTATGGCTGGCCATGCTATTACTGCTGGTATGACTGGTCATGTTATTTCTGCTGGTATGGCTGGCTATGCTATTACTGCTGGTATGGCTGGCTATGCTATTACTGCTGGTATGGCTGGCCATGCTATTTCTGCTGGTATGGCTGGCTATGCTATTAATGGTGGTATGGCTGGTCATGCTATTACTGCTGGTATGGCTGGCCATGTTATTTCTGCTGGTATGACTGGTCATGTTATTACTGCTGGTATGGCTGGCCATGCTATTACTGCTGGTATGACTGGTCATGCTATTATTGCTGGTATGGCTGGCCATGCTATTATTGCTGGTATGGCTGGCCATGCTATTACTGCTGGTATGACTGGTCATGTTATTTCTGCTGGTATGGCTGGTCATGCTATTACTGCTGGTATGGCTGGCCATGCTATTACTGCTGGTATGACTGGTCATGTTATTTCTGCTGGTATGGCTGGTCATGCTATTACTGCTGGTATGGCTGGCCATGCTATTACTGCTGGTATGACTGGTCATGTTATTTCTGCTGGTATGGCTGGCCATGCTATTACTGCTGGTATGGCTGGTCATGCTCGTACTGCTGGTACGGCTGGTCATGTTATTACTGCTGGTATGGCTGGTCATGCTATTACTGCTGGTATGACTGGTCATGCTATTACTGCTGGTATGGCTGGCCATGTTATTACTGCTGGTATGGCTGGTCATGTTATTTCTGCTGGTATGGCTGGCCATGCTATTAATGGTGGTATGGCTGGTCATGTTATTACTGCTGGTATGGCTGGCCATGCTATTACTGCTGGTATGGCTGGTCATGCTATTACTGCTGGTATGGCTGGCCATGTTATTACTGCTGGTATGGCTGGTCATGTTATTTCTGCTGGTATGACTGGTCATGTTATTTCTGCTGGTATGGCTGGTCATGCTATTACTGCTGGTATGGCTGGCCATGTTATTACTGCTGGTATGGCTGGTCATGTTATTTCTGCTGGTATGGCTGGCCATGCTATTAATGGTGGTATGGCTGGTCATGTTATTACTGCTGGTATGGCTGGCCATGCTATTACTGCTGGTATGGCTGGCCATGCTATTACTGCTGGTATGACTGGTCATGTTATTTCTGCTGGTATGGCTGGCTATGCTATTAATGGTGGTATGGCTGGTCATGCTATTACTGCTGGTATGGCTGGCCATGCTATTACTGCTGGTATGACTGGTCATGTTATTTCTGCTGGTATGGCTGGCTATGCTATTACTGCTGGTATGGCTGGCTATGCTATTAATGGTGGTATGGCTGGTCATGTTATTACTGCTGGTATGGCTGGCCATGCTATTACTGCTGGTATGACTGGTCATGTTATTTCTGCTGGTATGGCTGGCTATGCTATTACTGCTGGTATGGCTGGTCATGCTATTACTGCTGGTATGGCTGGTCATGTTATTACTGCTGGTATGGCTGACCATGCTATTACTGCTGGTATGACTGGTCATGTTATTTCTGCTGGTATGGCTGGCTATGCTATTACTGCTGGTATGGCTGGCTATGCTATTACTGCTGGTATGGCTGGTCATGCTATTACTGCTGGTATGGCTGACCATGCTATTACTGCTGGTATGACTGGTCATGTTATTTCTGCTGGTATGGCTGGCTATGCTATTACTGCTGGTATGGCTGGCTATGCTATTACTGCTGGTATGGCTGGCTATGCTATAACTGCTGGTATGGCTGGCTATGCTATTACTGCTGGTATGGCTGGTCATGATATTACTGATGGTACAGCTGGTCATGCTATTACTGCTCGTGCTGCTTGTACTTCTAATAATGTTGGTACTGTTGAAACGGCAGGTTCTGCTATTACTGTTGGTACGACTGCTTGCACTGCTACTAATGATGGTACTGTTGCTACTGTAATTAATGTTACTACTGTAATAACTGCTGGTACGGCTGGTCGTGTTATTACTGCTGGTACTGCTTGTACTGCTAGTAATGTTGCTTCTGTAATTACTGCTGGTACTTTAATTTCTGCTGGTACGGCTGGTAGTGCTATAACTGCTTGTACTTTTGGTAATGTATATACTGCTGTTACGGCTAGCCGTGCTATTACTGCCGGTACTGCATTACTGCTGGTATGACTAGTCGTGCTATAACTGCTGGTACTTTTGGTAATGTATATACTGCTGTTACGGCTAGCCGTGCTATTACTGCTGGTACTGCATTACTGCTGGTATGACTAGTCGTGCTATAACTGCTGGTACTTTTGGTAATGTATATACTGCTGGTACGGCTAGCCGTGCTATTACTGCTGGTACTGCAAGTACTGCTGGTATGACTGGTCGTGCTCTTTTTGTACAGCTGGTCTGGTACTAGCAAAAATGGGCAGAGTGAGACAATTCTGATATGCACCAGCTTAATAGTTTAAACCTATTTTGAGGAAGTGGCTTGCTGAATATGTGAAACACCCACAGGTCTATGGTCCCTCTCTCACAATGTCCTGTTGCGCAATACTGTCCTCAAACCCATCTGCCAAAGATATTCTGCCTAGTTGCTTATTTACAATGTACCATTTAGTATGCATTTACGTGCATTGCTTAAGAATTGCGCTCCCTTGGTGAAAACAGAACAATTAATGTTTTATGTATCGCTTAACTATACATTAAACATACATTATCTCAATAACATAGAAAAGGATCAATCTGGACAGATGTGTTTTTGTGCGCGTTTTATTAGCAACACATCACTTTAAAATCTGTCCGACGGACACATTCAATGGTTCGGTTCATTTCGCCGGTATCTATATATCGCTCCTGTCCAGCAACGTTAAAGTTTCGTGTCAAGGCTGAAGAAAGAGTCTGGTGACAGGTAGATGCAATTTATATCAGATTGCCCACCCGTTTTGTGCATGAAGACTGCAGTTCTTAGATCGTAAAACAAGAATGGCAAGAAGCGGTCTAGAGTAATGTCACGCAGTAAAATATGATAAAACGCCAAACAGGCCCTGTGTGACAAGTACTGATACATATCATACTAGGCAAAAAATGCATCTGGTGCGGTATTTGCAACGTATTCTGTAAATAACATCTGCTTGCCAAAAAATGATGTTTGTCAAACTTACTGGGTTTAGTTATTTTACAAAGCAAACAGGAAAGGAACTTCTTTTTTTTCTTATTAATAATAATGTGGAGTAAGAAGTGTCCCCTACAAATCATAAAATTATCCTTAATAAAAGATACAATTATCGAAGAAAGTTGAAACTATCTTAACACTTATATATTGATCGTTAGTTTAAATACACCATAGGTATAAATTTGTAAATGAGTTCTCCAGAATTCCAAAGAATTTCTTTGTTGGAAGAGTGGTACTGGAAACGGTATCACGCAGTGTCGTTGAAGTGAAACGCGAGACAGGCGTTGATTACAATTTAATTACACGCCGTGAGAGTTACCAATCACGTTCAGGAGCCCGATGTTCAATGATCAATGATCGAAAAGTGCGAGTTGCTACCCAGGTTGGAGAGACGCGTTTATACAACGACGGGAGATAAAGTATCCAAACAGTATGTGGACAGTTTCTTTCAGCTCATTTTGTGTACTGTCGGGGATCTACTTAAATAGGGCAGTACTGTTTGTTTTGATGTGAATTTCTGGATCGTTTATGGACTTAAATGTGCCAGATTTCTAACATTTTGGCACCATTGTTTAAGGTACAATTTCGTTTATTTTCTGAAAAATGGCATATTTAGATGCAAAAGTGATGAACAGATTCGATTGGTTTATACAAAGTTGCCTCTCTTCATCAGAACTTATTCGAGCATACTCTTCGTTAGAAAAAAATGTTTACAGTAAAATTGAACTTTATCAGATGAATATAACTCCTGAAAGAATGTTCTGCAAAAATACATGAAAACTGCTGTACATGTTGTGTCTTGTGTTGTATATGGCATAAATTAACCGTATTTAATTCTTGCTGACGATATTGTTGTATACGGTATAACGGGTGATATTTGATACTTGCTGACAATGTTGTTGTATATGGCATATATTAACGCGTGATATTTTATACTTGCTGACAATGTTGTTGTATACGGCATATATTAACCGGTGGTATTTGATACTTGCTGACAATGTTGTTGTATACGGCATATATTAACGGGTGATATTTGATACTTGCTGACAATGTTGTTGTATACGGCATATATTAACCGGTGGTATTTGATACTTGCCGACAATGTTGTTGTATATGGAATATATTAACGGGTGATATTTGATACTTGCTGACAATGTTGTTGTATACGGCATATATTAACCGGTGGTATTTGATACTAGCTGACAATGTTGTTGTATATAGCATATATTTACGGGTGATGTTTGATACTTGCTGACAATGTTGTTGTATATGGCATATATTTACGGGTGATGTTTGATACTTGCTGACAATGTTGTTGTATATGGCATATATTAACGGGTGATATTTGATACTTGCTGACAATGTTGTTGTATACGGCATATATTAACAGGTGGTATTTGATACTTGCTGACAATGTTGTTGTATATGGCATATATTAACAGGTGGTATTTGATACTTGCTGACAATGTTGTTGCTATAACAGTTGTCTTATACGAAGTTTGGCCACGTTTATTGTTTTATAAAAAAAGCCATGCTGTCATTTGTTACAAAAAATGGCTGTGTATTAAACTCCTTAATAGCCTAATGTGATAATTGTTCGTGCACTTTACGCCGGGTAGTGTGTTTGTTGTACTGCCAAAATGTCGACTTAGATACTATCATATAAACAAGGGCAGGGGAAATCAATTAAAAGCAAATAGTGCAAACCCCATCACTATTTCAACTGTGTGTATAAATGTTACAGTGTTCTTGTTATAATGCCATACTGTGTATATTATTGCATTTTTTTATTATTTATGATTCAGTTCCTCTCTGTATCTGAGCTCAATGTCCAACGATTAGTATAACGACTGCAGTGCAATATTTAACCAACTCGTAACTCTTTAATCCCATTACCACGTGGTTTCGAAATCCCTGTCGGGACGTGAACTTTTATGTTGTGATGTGTTCCAGCTATACACCTCCGGTGCGCCGGTTGTCATACCTAGACATTTGTCTTGGGTCTTCTTACACCAATAATTAGCTGAACGTCGGCAATACGACTGTAATTGTGTCGGTGCTATGTAACATCCAACAAACAAACGGTGCTGCGACATGGTGTCGTAAACAAGTTTTGTAAAGTGAGTCACGAGTCTCTTAAGTTGGCTTCAGTGACGGATTTATGACATCTCGGAGGGGTGTTGGTTGTTGAGATATTGTTGAACAACTTTATTGGCAACCAAAGTAGCATGGTTTAATTACAAATATTACCAAAACTACTAACAATACACTATAAATTATCTCTTTAAAATCCACGCCAGGGAAATTATGCAGATTTATTAAGTGCATATAAGAAAAGATTTGATGCCTTGCATAGAAATTTATCACAAGCAGGTTTAATGTTGTTGTCGCTGTTGCTTTTTTTAAAGAAAAAAACAACAAGTTGATGAATATGTACAAAAGAGAGATTTAACACTCTAATTATTTGATTACTCTGCTTAAATACATAAAGATCAGATATTACACAAAGAATTCACCATACTATATGATGTTGTTAGTTGAACCATACATACTCATAAATCCACTATTGTACTGTTGTTTTTTTAACAATATCATCTAGTTTATGCGTATATAGATCCGAGCAGCCGGGTGGTAAAATGTTAAATTTTAATGTCAAACTGTATTTTATTTATACATATGTTACTTTTGATAAGGTATAATGTAGAAGTTATCTTAATAGTAATAATTATGGTCGTGGTGATGATGATTATTATGATGATAACGACGACGATAACGACGACGACTATGACGAAGAAGATGATGATGACGACAACAACAATGGCGGTGACGATGATGATGATGAGATGATGATGATGATGATGATGATGATGATGATGATAATGCTGATGATGCTGATGATGATGATGACAACAATGGAGGTGACGATGACGATAACGATGACAACGATGATGACAATGACGATGAGGATGACATTGATGATGATGATGATGATGTGATGAAAACATCGATCAACAACTTATTTTCTTGTTATTTTGAAAGCCATTTCCGTCGCCATGTCGACAAGTTCCATCAATGAGAAGCTGACAATCCAAGCATTGAAGGATCATGACCGAGTACAGCCGAAGTTTAAATCATCACCCCTCCCGCCTGACTCTAAAGAGGTAAGTTTGAAATGTTCAGAAAAATGTTTGGTCCTGTTGCAAATAATACAGTAAAGCATTTAAATAACCAAGTACTGTAGATTTAAGCCAAAAAACTGTTTCGAAGGTTTCGGGCATGCAAGTTTTCAGTCTTTATTTTAAATTTTGTTTTCTTATAGCAATAAGATATACACATTCATACTTTTAAATATTTAATGATGGTAATGTTTACTTGTTCCTATGTGAAAGTAACTTTAAAACATAGTTCTCTTTTATTTTGTACGTGTGGATGTTGGCATGTCACCTTTGTTGAATATCGTACTGTTATACTGACTAGGCATCCTAGATCTGCATTTCTATATCAGCACAAATGTTTAAATGATTTTCAAGTGATTTCATCACCTTATACATAACCACATGGTGTACCTTCCTTCGCCTTCGTTAGACATTGGTTTTCATTTGCATGTTTCTTGGCTGTGAGACTGATCAAACGTGATCAAACGTAAAATAGAAAAATCAACAGCATCTTGATTGAATATAAAAGGTATTTTCCAATATCTATCAAAGCATTTGTCATCACACAGTCTTACTATCTCAAGACATAGCGTGGCCCGCTTTAACACAGGGTAACCGACTGTTGTGGTACAGTGTTGTTAAGAAAGCGGTGTCACATTAACACCGACGTCTCTGCGAATAACGGAACACCGTTACAAGTACTGTACACAGTTATTGTAGCACCAGACATATAAAGATAGAAAGCAATAGTTGACGCAGTGCACCATTTTTGCTGGAAATTGCGCAATCTACGCCTTCAAAAGCTTTTTATTGGGTTGTGAAAATGCCCCTCCCCACGCCCCACGCCCCCTCCCCCGCCCCGAAAAAATGCGAACACTGATTATTTAAAAGAATACAATACATATTCCATATATATGATATTAAAGAGATTGCAGTCGAATAAGTGCAGTCATACAATATGAAACTGGACTATTGATGTGTGCAAGAGTTTACTTGTTAAATTTTCAAACTTCTCACGTTTACCTGTATCTTGTAAGTTAGTCCTTCAGAATACACAAAATACGCAGAACACTATAACAATGTGTTATTTTACAGCTGAAAAAGAATCATAATTTCCATTTATCGCAGCTGTAATGTCACCCCATATGCATTCAAAAAACAATTATAAAAAAGAAAGAGCACGGATGTTAGACATTCAAGGCGCCGTTGAGAACATGGCATAGCGCTTTAAACAAGAAGATCACGATCTGGGAACTAAACTCTCTGACACTGTCGATTCGTTACATAAATGTGTGAGTTTAACGAACTATTATTCTGATGGTATTCGTGTTTAAAGTGCATGCTCTCTGTTGGAATTGGATGTCTCACTGCTCTTGTTATTGTATTGTCCAATGTTTCATGTCTGTGTACATTTTGCCATCAGACTTCACGGAGATTGCTGGTAAGTACCAACCCATAGCTACACATACGATAGCTCGTCTTAATTTATCGATCCCCGCCCACCTCCCAAAACTATTTATTAATTAATTAATTTTAACTCACTTCCATTCTCGGGCAGGCAGCACAATCGAATACAATGTATTTTACACAGCCATTTTCTTCTGCACATTAATTTTTCCATGATCATATTTTTGCACGAGTTCCACTTGAGCACATACGAGTGATTTAACAGACGTCTCATTTAATGATTTCATGTTATTCTACAAAACACACACGATAACGTTGTTAGACAAGAAAACCGCTAGCAACAACAACAACAACAATGAAAACCCAGAAATAGTATAACACCAACAGCAACATCATTAAAACAGCAATGGCATTACAGCCAACGGCAACAATGTTGTCTGGATGGCCGATGTATGCAACACTGCGCATTCTAAGCTGTGTTTGTAAGAATGGGTGTTTGTGTCATTGTGACATTCAAACACTATAGCAGAACTGCATTATCACAGGAGCTGAATTGTGCACGAACGCCTGGGAAAACTACACATTTAACACATTTCCTTCTTTCTGTAAGTAATCATCTTCTCTGTTTATTTTCTACCTAGTTGTGTTACTCTGCTATTAGAATGAATACCAATACATCAAATTAGTTTATTTATGTACACTATAATTTACGCAAATTCAATGTATATAAATACCCATACCTACACACATACGTATTAAACAAACGTGTGTCATAAATCTATCGTTTTATTTATAATATATTTTATTTTATCTCTGTCCCCTCTCTATACTATACAGAATAGAATATCAGAGCCTTTTTGTTACAAATATTATAAATTTTGCACAGTGTGGACTTAAGGTATATATTTTCTACATCTACTAATTTATCTACAGATTATGTACATTTTATCTTTAGATTATGTAAATTCTATCTACAGATTATGTAATGCTATCTTTAGATTATAAACATTCTGTCTATACACTATGTACATTCTATTTACAGATTATTTACATTCTATCTACAAATTTTGTTCATTCTGTTTTTAGATTTTATACATTCTCTCTACAGATTATGTACATTCTCTCTACAGATTATGTACATTCTATCTACAGATTATGTACATTCTATCTACAGATTGTGTATATTCTATCTACAGATTATGTACATTCTATCTTTAGATTATGTACATTCTCTCTACTGATTATGTACATTCTCTCTACAGATTATGTACATTCTCTCTACAGATTATGTACATTCTCTCTACAGATTATGTACATTCTCTCTACTGATTATGTACATTCTCTCTACTGATTATGTACATTCTCTCTACAGATTTTGTACATTTTATCTATAGATTATGTACATTCTATCTACTTATTATGTACATTCTATCTTTAGATTATGCACATTCTATCTTTAGAATTTGTAAATTTAATCTACAGATGGTGTACATTCAATCTTTACTTTATGTACTTTCTATATTTAGATTAAACAGTCTATCTATAGACTGTGTTCATCATTCTATCCGGAGTGGAGGGGTATGACTTGCATGCGGTATTTTCACAGTCACATTTTTATGGCGGAACTTCAATCGATTTTTACGCACTCTATTTACTTGATGACAACACTTTGTGTCTTTATGTTAAGTTAACTGTATCTTGGGGTTCACATCTGACACCTTCATCGCCCATCCTACAATAATTAGCGGATTAGTAGGAGGGTTGTGGTAGTCATTTCAACAAGAGATTTCGAGAAATAAGATTTTCGAGAGATGTATGCGCGGTTAAGCGATCAGGTGGGGGAATGGGTTAAATGTGTTCTTCTAAAGGGATTTCGATCATTAGAGTATTTGTTTATTGTTTCGGGTGAATTATATTACCACACCTGCAGCTCGGATGACCAGCTAAAAAAATCTAAAATAGTTGCATTGAATCTTCAAAGATTAAAACAAGGCAGTATATGAAAGGCGACCATGTGATCTAGTGACAGGTGGTAACATATGAAAGGCGACCATGTGATCTAGTGACAGGTGGTTACATTTTATTCCTTTATTGATTGGTTTCAAGAAAGATTTGCTGTTTCAAATAAAAAAAACCGAATGCAAGTGATAAACGGTAACTAATTCGCTTTGCAATATTTCTTGGCTGTAATAATGGAACATTTATAAGCATATCGCCAATGAATTATAATAAGGTAGCATAATTATACTTTATCCTATGCTATGTTACTACTAAATGAATATTTGTCACTCCCGGGTGTCTACGGAGTGAAGTTTTAAGGCCGAATTTACAACATATACATGATCTTACATTGAAGCAGTTAGTGTTATCTGCAAACCAATCAATTGACTATAAAATAAAACGTTCAATTCGAAATCTTTCACGCTGTTGTGGCAGCCGCAATTCTGCTAAAAAGTCATATTTTTATGGCAGAAGTTCAATCGATTTTTACGCAATCAATTTACTCGATGACAATTAACACATTGTGTCTTTGTTGGAAGTTAACAGTTCAATACAGACCACTGCTATAACACGTCGGTACGTATACTGCTGCTTAATGGTTTGGAAACGTTGATGTCAGATTCTCGTCCAGATATAGACATTGGTTCTCTAAAACAACAGCATGTAGGATAGACATTGGTTTTCTAAAACAACAGTACGGAGGGCGATCTGCCTACAGATGTATGTTGTTTCTGAAAAAAACAACAGTTCGGTGGGCGATTAATCTCCAGCTAGATATTGATTTCTCGACAACCATAATACGGGGGAGATAAACGCCCAGGTCGACATTGATTTCTCGACAACCATAATACGGGGGAGATAAACGCCCAGATCGACATTGATTCTCGACAACCATAATACGGGGGAGATAAACGCCCAGATCGACATTGATTCTCGACAACCATAATACGGGGGAGATAAACGCCCAGGTCGACATTGATTCTCGACAACCATAATACGGGGGAGATAAACGCCCAGGTCGACATTGATTCTCGACAACCATAATACGGGGGAGATAAACGCCCAGATCGACATTGATTCTCGACAACCATAATACGGGGGAGATAAACGCCCAGATCGACATTGATTTCTCGACAACCACAATACGGGGGAGATAAACGCCCAGATCGACATTGATTCTCGACAACCATAATACGGGGGAGATAAACGCCCAGATCGACATTGATTCTCGACAACCATAATACGGGGGAGATAAACGCCCAGATCGACATTGATTCTCGACAACCATAATACGGGGGAGATAAACGCCCAGGTCGACATTGATTCTCGACAACCACAATACGGGGGAGATAAACGCCCAGGTCGACATTGATTCTCGACAACCATAATACGGGGGAGATAAACGCCCAGATCGACATTGATTCTCGACAACCATAATACGGGGGAGATTAAACGCCCAGATCGACATTGATTCTCGACAACCATAATACGGGGGAGATAAACGCCCAGATCGACATTGATTCTCGACAACCATAATACGGGGGAGATAAACGCCCAGATCGACATTGATTCTCGACAACCATAATACGGGGGAGATAAACGCCCAGATCGACATTGATTCTCGACAACCATAATACGGGGGAGATAAACGCCCAGATCGACATTGATTTCTCGACAACCACAATACGGGGGAGATAAACGCCCAGATCGACATTGATTCTCGACAACCATAATACGGGGGAGATAAACGCCCAGATCGACATTGATTCTCGACAACCACAATACGGGGGAGATAAACGCCCAGATCGACATTGATTCTCGACAACCACAATACGGGGGAGATAAACGCCCAGGTCGACATTGATTCTCGACAACCATAATACGGGGGAGATAAACGCCCAGATCGACATTGATTCTCGACAACCATAATACGGGGGAGATAAACGCCCAGATCGACATTGATTCTCGACAACCATAATACGGGGGAGATAAACGCCCAGATCGACATTGATTCTCGACAACCATAATACGGGGGAGATAAACGCCCAGGTCGACATTGATTCTCGACAACCACAATACGGGGGAGATAAACGCCCAGGTCGACATTGATTCTCGACAACCATAATACGGGGGAGATAAACGCCCAGATCGACATTGATTCTCGACAACCATAATACGGGGGAGATAAACGCCCAGATCGACATTGATTTCTCGACAACCACAATACGGGGGAGATAAACGCCCAGATCGACATTGATTCTCGACAACCATAATACGGGGGAGATAAACGCCCAGATCGACATTGATTCTCGACAACCATAATACGGGGGAGATAAACGCCCAGATCGACATTGATTTCTCGACAACCACAATACGGGGGAGATAAACGCCCAGGTCGACATTGATTCTCGACAACCATAATACGGGGGAGATAAACGCCCAGATCGACATTGATTCTCGACAACCATAATACGGGGGAGATAAACGCCCAGGTCGACATTGATTTCTCGACAACCATAATACGGGGGAGATTAACGCCCAGATCGACATTGATTTCTCGACAACCATAATACGGGGGAGATAAACGCCCAGATCGACATTGATTTCTCGACAACCATAATACGGGGGAGATTAACGCCCAGATCGACATTGATTTCTCGACAACCATAATACGGGGGAGATTAACGCCCAGATCGACATTGATTTCTCGACAACCATAATACGGGGGAGATAAACGCCCAGATCGACATTGATTTCTCGACAACCATAATACGGGGGAGATTAACGCCCAGATCGACATTGATTTCTCGACAACCATAATACGGGGGAGATTAACGCCCAGATCGACATTGATTTCTCGACAACCATAATACGGGGGAGATAAACGCCCAGATCGACATTGATTTCTCGACAACCATAATACGGGGGAGATTAACGCCCAGATCGACATTGATTTCTCGACAACCATAATACGGGGGAGATTAACGTCCAGATCGACATTGATTTCTCGACAACCATAATACGGGTGAGATTAACGCCCAGATCGACATTGATTTCTCGACAACCATAATACGGGGGAGATTAACGCCCAGATCGACATTGATTTCTCGACAACCATAATACGGGGGAGATTAACGTCCAGATCGACATTGATTTCTCGACAACCATAATACGGGTGAGATTAACGCCCAGATCGACATTGATTTCTCGACAACCATAATACGGGGGAGATTAACGCCCAGATCGACATTGATTTCTCGACAACCATAATACGGGGGAGATTAACGCCCAGATCGACATTGATTTCTCGACAACCATAATACGGGGGAGATTAACGCCCAGATCGACATTGATTTCTCGACAACCATAATACGGGGGAGATAAACGCCCAGATCGACATTGATTTCTCGACAACCATAATACGGGTGAGATTAACGCCCAGGTCGACATTGATTTCTCGACAACCATAATACGGGTGAGATTAACGCCCAGGTCGACATTGATTTCTCGACAACCATAATATGGGGGAGATTAACGCCCAGGTCGACATTGATTTCTCGACAACCATAATACGGGTGAGATTAACGCCCAGGTCAACATTGATTTCTCGACAACCATAATATGGGGGAGATTAACGTCCAGATCGACATTGATTTCTCGACAACCATAATACGGGGGAGATTAACGCCCAGATCGACATTGATTTCTCGACAACCATAATACGGGTGAGATTAACGCCCAGATCGACATTGATTTCTCGACAACCATAATATGGGGGAGATTAACGTCCAGATCGACATTGATTTCTCGACAACCATAATATGGGGGAGATTAACGCCCAGATCGACATTGATTTCTCGACAACCATAATACGGGTGAGATTAACGCCCAGATCGACATTGATTTCTCGACAACCATAATACGGGGGAGATTAACGTCCAGATCGACATTGATTTCTCGACAACCATAATACGGGTGAGATTAACGCCCAGATCGACATTGATTTCTCGACAACCATAATACGGGGGAGATTAACGCCCAGATCGACATTGATTTCTCGACAACCATAATACGGGGGAGATTAACGTCCAGATCGACATTGATTTCTCGACAACCATAATACGGGGGAGATAAACGCCCAGATCGACATTGATTTCTCGACAACCATAATACGGGGGAGATTAACGCCCAGATCGACATTGATTTCTCGACAACCATAATACGGGGGAGATTAACGCCCAGATCGACATTGATTTCTCGACAACCATAATACGGGGGAGATTCACGCCCAGATCGACATTGATTTCTCGACAACCATAATACGGGGGAGATTAACGCCCAGATCGACATTGATTTCTCGACAACCATAATACGGGGGAGATTAACGCCCAGATCGACATTGATTCTCGACAACCATAATACGGGGGAGATTAACGTCCAGATCGACATTGATTTCTCGACAACCATAATACGGGGGAGATTAATGCCCAGATCGACATTGATTTCTCGACAACCATAATACGGGGGAGATTAACGCCCAGATCGACATTGATTTCTCGACAACCATAATACGGGGGAGATTTACACCCAGATCGACATTGATTTCTCGACAACAATAATACGGGGGAGATAAACGCCCAGATCGACATTGATTTCTCGACAACCATAATACGGAGGAGATTAACGTCCAGATCGACATTGATTTCTCGACAACCATAATACGGGGGAGATTAACGCCCAGATCGACATTGATTTCTCGACAACCATAATACGGGGGACATTAACGCCCAGATCGACATTGATTTCTCGACAACCTTAATACGGGGGAGATTAACGCCCAGATCGACATTGATTTCTCGACAACCATAATACGGGGGAGATTAACGCCCAGGTCGACATTGATTTCTCGACAACCATAATACGGGTGAGATTAACGCCCAGATCGACATTGATTTCTCGACAACCATAATACGGGGGAGATAAACGCCCAGATCGACATTGATTTCTCGACAACCATAATACGGGGGAGATTAACGCCCAGGTCGACATTGATTCTCGACAACCATAATACGGGGGAGATTTACGCCCAGATCGACATTGATTTCTCGACAACCTTAATATGGGGGAGATTAACGCCCAGATCGACATTGATTCTCGACAACCATAATACGGGGGAGATTAACGTCCAGATCGACATTGATTTCTCGACAACCATAATATGGGGGAGATTAACGCCCAGATCGACATTGATTCTCGACAACCATAATATGGGGGAGATTAACGCCCAGGTCGACATTGATTTCTCGACAACCATAATACGGGGGAGATTAACGTCCAGATCGACATTGATTTCTCGACAACCATAATACGGGGGAGATTAACGTCCAGATCGACATTGATTTCTCGACAACCATAATACGGGGGAGATTAACGTCCAGATCGACATTGATTCTCGACAACCATAATATGGGGGAGATTAACGCCCAGATCGACATTGATTCTCGACAACCATAATACGGGGGAGATTAACGTCCAGATCGACATTGATTTCTCGACAACCATAATACGGGCGAGATTAATGCCCAGATCGACATTGATTTCTCGACAACCATAATACGGGGGAGATTAACGCCCAGATCGACATTGATTTCTCGACAACCATAATACGGGGGAGATTTACACCCAGATCGACATTGATTTCTCGACAACCATAATACGGGGGAGATAAACGCCCAGATCGACATTGATTTCTCGACAACCATAATACGGAGGAGATTAACGTCCAGATCGACATTGATTTCTCGACAACCATAATACGGGTGAGATTAACGCCCAGATCGACATTGATTCTCGACAACCATAATACGGAGGAGATTAACGCCCAGATCGACATTGATTTCTCGACAACCATAATACGGGGGAGATTAACGCCCAGATCGACATTGATTTCTCGACAACCATAATACGGGGGAGATTAACGCCCAGATCGACATTGATTTCTCGACAACCTTAATACGGGGGAGATTAACGCCCAGATCGACATTGATTTCTCGACAACCATAATACGGGGGAGATTAACGCCCAGGTCGACATTGATTTCTCGACAACCCTAATACGGGGGAGATAAACGTCCAGATCGACATTGATTTCTCCACAACCATAATATGGGGGAGATTAACGTCCAGGTCGACATTGATTTCTCGACAACCATAATACGGGGGAGATAAACGCCCAGGTCGACATTGATTTCTCGACAACCATAATACGGGGGAGATAAACGCCCAGGTCGACATTGATTTCTCGACAACCATAATACGGGGGAGATTTACGCCCAGATCGACATTGATTTCTCGACAACCAAAATACGGGGGAGATTTACGCCCAGATCGACATTGATTTCTCGACAACCTTAATACGGGGGAGATTAACGCCCAGATCGACATTGATTTCTCGACAACCATAATACGGGGGAGATTAACGCCCAGGTCGACATTGATTTCTCGACAACCATAATACGGGGGAGATAAACGCCCAGATCGACATTGATTTCTCGACAACCATAATACGGGGGAGATTAACGCCCAGATCGACATTGTTTTCTCGACAACCATAATACGGGGGAGATTAACGCCCAGATCGACATTGATTCTCGACAACCATAATACGGGGGAGATTAACGCCCAGATCGATATTGATTTCTCGACAACCATAATACGGGGGAGATTAACGCCCAGGTCGACATTGATTTCTCGACAACCATAATACGGGGGAGATAAACGCCCAGATCGACATTGATTTCTCGACAACCATAATACGGGGGAGATTAACGCCCAGATCGACATTGATTCTCGACAACCATAATACGGGGGAGATTAACGCCCAGATCGACATTGATTCTCGACAACCATAACACGGGGAAGATTAACGCCCAGATCGACATTGATTTCTCGACAACCATAATACGGGGGAGATTAACGCCCAGATCGACATTGATTTCTAGACAACCATAATATGGGGGAGATTAACGCCCAGATCGACATTGATTTCTCGACAACCATAATACGGGGGAGATTAACGCCCAGATCGACATTGATTTCTCGACAACCTTAATACGGGGGAGATTAACGTCCAGATCGACATTGATTTCTCGACAACCATAATACGGGGGAGATTAACGCCCAGATCGACATTGATTTCTCGACAACCATAATACGGGTGAGATTAACGCCCAGATCGACATTGATTTCTCGACAACCATAATACGGGGGAGATAAACGCCCAGGTCGACATTGATTACTCGACAACCATAATATGGGGGAGATTAACGCCCAGATCGACATTGATTTCTCGACAACCATAATACGGGGGAGATAAACGCCCAGGTCGACATTGATTTCTCGACAACCATAATACGGGGGAGATAAACGCCCAGATCGACATTGATTTCTCGACAACCATAATACGGGGGAGATAAACGCCCAGATCAACATTGATTTCTCGACAACCATAATACGGGTGAGATTAACGCCCAGATCGACATTGATTCTCGACAACCATAATACGGGGGAGATTAACGCCCAGATCGACATTGATTCTCGACAACCATAATACGGGGGAGATTAACGCCCAGGTCGACATTGATTTCTCGACAACCATAATACGGGGGAAATTAACGCCCAGATCGACATTGATTTCTCGACAACCATAATACGGGGGAGATAAACGCCCAGATCGACATTGATTTCTCGACAACCATAATACGGGGGAGATTAACGCCCAGATCGACATTGATTTCTCGACAACCATAATACGGGGGAGATAAACGCCCAGATCGACATTGATTTCTCGACAACCATAATACGGGGGAGATTAACGCCCAGATCGACATTGATTCTCGACAACCATAATACGGGGGAGATAAACGCCCAGATCGACATTGATTCTCGACAACCATAATACGGGGGAGATAAACGCCCAGATCGACATTGATTCTCGACAACCATAATACGGGGGAGATTTACACCCAGATCGACATTGATTCTCGACAACCATAATACGGGGGAGATTAACGCCCAGATCGACATTGATTCTCGACAACCATAATATGGGGGAGATTAACGCCCAGATCGACATTGATTCTCGACAACCATAATATGGGGGAGATTAACGCCCAGATCGACATTGATTCTCGACAACCATAATACGGGGGAGATTAACGCCCAGATCGACATTGATTTCTCGACAACCATAATACGGGGGAGATTAACGCCCAGGTCGACATTGATTTCTCGACAACCATAATACGGGGGAGATTAACGCCCAGATCGACATTGATTTCTCGACAACCATAATACGGGGGAGATTAACGCCCAGGTCGACATTGATTTCTCGACAACCATAATACGGGGGAGATAAACGCCCAGATCGACATTGATTTCTCGACAGCCATAATACGGGTGAGATTAACGCCCAGGTCGACATTGATTTCTCGACAACCATAATACGGGGGAGATTAACGCCCAGATCGACATTGATTTCTCGACAACCATAATACGGGGGAGATAAACGCCCAGGTCGACATTGATTTCTCGACAACCATAATACGGGGGAGATAAACGCCCAGGTCGACATTGATTTCTCGACAACCATAATACGGGGGAGATAAACGCCCAGGTCGACATTGATTTCTCGACAACCATAATACGGGAGAGATTAACGCCCAGATCGACATTGATGTCTCGACAACCTTAATACGGGGGAGGTTAACGCCCAGGTCGACATTGATTTCTCGACAACCATAATACGGGGGAGATTAACGCCCAGGTCGACATTGATTTCTCGACAACCATAATACGGGTGAGATTAACGCCCAGGTCGACATTGATTTCTCGACAACCATAATACGGGTGAGATTAACGCCCAGGTCGACATTGATTTCTCGACAACCATAATACGGGGGAGATTAACGTCCAGATCGACATTGATTTCTCGACAACCATAATACGGGGGAGATTAACGCCCAGATCGACATTGATTTCTCGACAACCATAATACGGGGGAGATTAACGCCCAGGTCGACATTGATTTCTCGACAACCATAATACGGGGGAGATTAACGCCCAGATCGACATTGATTTCTCGACAACCATAATACGGGTGAGATTAACGGCCAGGTCGACATTGATTTCTCGAGAACCATAATACGGGTGAGATTAACGCCCATATCGACATTGATTTCTCGACAACCATAATACGGGTGAGATTAACGCCCAGATCGACATTGATTTCTCGACAACCATAATACGGGGGAGATTAACGCCCAGATCGACATTGATTCTCGACAACCATAATACGGGGGAGATTAACGCCCAGATCGACATTGATTTCTCGACAACCATAATACGGGTGAGATTAACGCCCAGATCGACATTGATTCTCGACAACCATAATACGGGGGAGATTAACGCCCAGATCGACATTGATTTCTCGACAACCATAATACGGGGGAGATTAACGCCCAGATCGACATTGATTTCTCGACAACCATAATAGGGTGAGATTAACGCCCAGATCGACATTGATTTCTCGACAACCATAATACGGGGGAGATTTACGCCCAGATCGACATTGATTTCTCGACAACCATAATACGGGGGAGATTAACGCCCAGATCGACATTGATTTTCGACAACCATAATACGGGGGAGATTAACGCCCAGATCGACATTGATTTCTCGACAACCATAATACGGGGGAGATAAACGCCCAGGTCGACATTGATTTCTCGACAACCATAATACGGGGGAGATTAACGTCCAGATCGACATTGATTTCTCGACAACCATAATACGGGGGAGATAAACGCCCAGATCGACATTGATTTCTCGACAACCATAATACGGGGGAGATAAACGCCCAGATCGACATTGATTTCTCGACAACCATAATACGGGGGAGATTAACGCCCAGATCGACATTGATTTCTCGACAACCATAATACGGGGGAGATTAACGCCCAGATCGACATTGATTCTCGACAACCATAATATGGGGGAGATTAACGCCCAGATCGACATTGATTCTCGACAACCATAATACGGGGGAGATTAACGCCCAGATCGACATTGATTTCCCGACAACCATAATACGGGGGAGATTAACGCCCAGGTCGACATTGATTTCTCGACAACAATAATACGGGGGAGATTAACGCCCAGGTCGACATTGATTTCTCGACAACCATAATATGGGGGAGATTAACGCCCAGATCGACATTGATTTCTCGACAACCTTAATACGGGGGAGATTAACGCCCAGGTCGACATTGATTTTCGACAACCATAATACGGGGGAGATTAACGCCCAGGTCGACATTGATTTCTCGACAACCATAATACGGGGGAGATTAACGCCCAGATCGACATTGATTTCTCGACAACCATTATACGGGTGAGATTAACGCCCAGATCGACATTGATTTCTCGACAACCATAATATGGGGGAGATTAACGCCCAGATCGACATTGATTCTCGACAACCATAATACGGGGGAGATTAACGCCCAGATCGACATTGATTTCTCGACAACCATAATACGGGGGAGATTAACGCCCAGGTCGACATTGATTTCTCGACAACCATAATACGGGGGAGATTAACGCCCAGGTCGACATTGATTTCTCGACAACCATAATACGGGGGAGATTAACGCCCAGATCGACATTGATTTCTCGACAACCATAATACGGGGGAGATTAACGCCCAGATCGACATTGATTTCTCGACAACCATAATACGGGGGAGATAAACGCCCAGGTCGACATTGATTTCTCGACAACCATAATACGGGGGAGATTTACGCCCAGATCGACATTGATTTCTCGACAACCATAATACGGGGGAGATTAACGCCCAGATCGACATTGATTTCTCGACAACCATAATACGGGGGAGATTAACGCCCAGGTCGACATTGATTTCTCGACAACCATAATACGGGGGAGATTAACGCCCAGGTCGACATTGATTTCTCGACAACCATAATACGGGGGAGATTAACGCCCAGGTCGACATTGATTTCTCGACAACCATAATACGGGGGAGATTAACGCCCAGGTCGACATTGATTTCTCGACAACCATAATACGGGGGAGATTAACGTCCAGATCGACATTGATTTCTCGACAACCTTAATACGGGGGAGATTTACGCCCAGATCGACATTGATTTCTCGACAACCATAATACGGGGGAGATAAACGTCCAGATCGACATTGATTTCTCGACAACCATAATACGGGGGAGATAAACGCCCAGATCGACATTGATTTCTCGACAACCATAATACGGGGGAGATAAACGCCCAGATCGACATTGATTTCTCGACAACCATAATACGGGGGAGATAAACGCCCAGATCGACATTGATTTCTCGACAACCATAATACGGGGGAGATAAACGCCCAGGTCGACATTGATTTCTCGACAACCATAATACGGGGGAGATAAACGCCCAGGTCGACATTGATTTCTCGACAACCATAATACGGGGGAGATAAACGCCCAGGTCGACATTGATTTCTCGACAACCATAATACGGGAGAGATTAACGCCCAGATCGACATTGATTTCTCGACAACCTTAATACGGGGGAGATTAACGCCCAGGTCGACATTGATTTCTCGACAACCATAATACGGGGGAGATTAACGCCCAGGTCGACATTGATTTCTCGACAACCATAATACGGGGGAGATTAACGCCCAGGTCGACATTGATTTCTCGACAACCATAATACGGGTGAGATTAACGCCCAGGTCGACATTGATTTCTCGACAACCATAATACGGGTGAGATTAACGCCCAGGTCGACATTGATTTCTCGACAACCATAATACGGGGGAGATTAACGTCCAGATCGACATTGATTTCTCGACAACCATAATACGGGGGAGATTAACGCCCAGATCGACATTGATTTCTCGACAACCATAATACGGGGGAGATTAACGCCCAGGTCGACATTGATTTCTCGACAACCATAATACGGGGGAGATTAACGCCCAGATCGACATTGATTTCTCGACAACCATAATACGGGTGAGATTAACGCCCAGGTCGACATTGATTTCTCGACAACCATAATACGGGTGAGATTAACGCCCATATCGACATTGATTTCTCGACAACCATAATACGGGTGAGATTAACGCCCAGATCGACATTGATTTCTCGACAACCATAATACGGGGGAGATTAACGCCCAGATCGACATTGATTCTCGACAACCATAATACGGGGGAGATTAACGCCCAGATCGACATTGATTCTCGACAACCATAATACGGGGGAGATTAACGCCCAGATCGACATTGATTTCTCGACAACCATAATACGGGGGAGATTAACGCCCAGATCGACATTGATTTCTCGACAACCATAATAGGGTGAGATTAACGCCCAGATCGACATTGATTTCTCGACAACCATAATACGGGGGAGATTTACGCCCAGATCGACATTGATTTCTCGACAACCATAATACGGGGGAGATTAACGCCCAGATCGACATTGATTTCTCGACAACCATAATACGGGGGAGATTAACGCCCAGATCGACATTGATTTCTCGACAACCATAATACGGGGGAGATAAACGCCCAGGTCGACATTGATTTCTCGACAACCATAATACGGGGGAGATTAACGTCCAGATCGACATTGATTTCTCGACAACCATAATACGGGGGAGATAAACGCCCAGATCGACATTGATTTCTCGACAACCATAATACGGGGGAGATAAACGCCCAGATCGACATTGATTTCTCGACAACCATAATACGGGGGAGATTAACGCCCAGATCGACATTGATTTCTCGACAACCATAATACGGGGGAGATTAACGTCCAGATCGACATTGATTTCTCGACAACCATAATACGGGTGAGATTTACGCCCAGATCGACATTCATTTCTCGACAACCATAATACGGGGGAGATTAACGTCCAGATCGACATTGATTTCTCGACAACCATAATACGGGGGAGATTAACGTCCAGATCGACATTGATTTCTCGACAACCATAATACGGGGGAGATTAACGTCCAGATCGACATTGATTTCTCGACAACCATAATACGGGGGAGATAAACGCCCAGGTCGACATTGATTTCTCGACAACCATAATACGGGGGAGATAAACGCCCAGATCGACATTGATTTCTCGACAACCATAATACGGGGGAGATAAACGCCCAGATCGACATTGATTTCTCGACAACCATAATACGGGGGAGATAAACGCCCAGGTCGACATTGATTTCTCGACAACCATAATACGGGGGAGATTAACGTCCAGATCGACATTGATTTCTCGACAACCATAATACGGGGGAGATAAACGCCCAGGTCGACATTGATTTCTCGACAACCATAATACGGGGGAGATAAACGCCCAGGTCGACATTGATTTCTCGACAACCATAATACGGGGGAGATAAACGCCCAGGTCGACATTGATTTCTCGACAACCATAATACGGGGGAGATTAACGCCCAGATCGACATTGATTCTCGACAACCATAATACGGGGGAGATTTACACCCAGATCGACATTGATTTCTCGACAACCATAATATGGGGGAGATTAACGTCCAGATCGACATTGGTTTCTCGACAACCATAATACGGGGGAGATAAACGCCCAGGTCGACATTGATTCTCGACAACCATAATACGGGTGAGATAAACGCCCAGATCGACATTGATTTCTCGACAACCATAATACGGGGGAGATTAACGTCCAGATCGACATTGATTCTCGACAACCATAATACGGGGGAGATTAACGCCCAGATCGACATTGATTCTCGACAACCATAATATGGGGGAGATAAACGCCCAGATCGACATTGATTTCTCGACAACCATAATACGGGGGAGATTAACGCCCAGATCGACATTTATTCTCGACAACCATAATACGGGGGAGATTTACACCCAGATCGACATTGATTTCTCGACAACCATAATATGGGGGAGATTAACGTCCAGATCGACATTGATTTCTCGACAACCATAATACGGGGGAGATTAACGCCCAGATCGACATTGATTCTCGACAACCATAATACGGGGGAGATTTACACCCAGATCGACATTGATTTCTCGACAACCATAATATGGGGGAGATTAACGTCCAGATCGACATTGATTTCTCGACAACCATAATATGGGGGAGATTAACGCCCAGATCGACATTGATTTCTCGACAACCATAATACGGGGGAGATAACGCCCAGATCGACATTGATTTCTCGACAACCATAATACGGGGGGAGATAAACGCCCAGATCGACATTGATTTCTCGACAACCATAATACGGGGGAGATTAACGCCCAGATCGACATTGATTTCTCGACAACCATAATACGGGGGAGATTAACGCCCAGATCGACATTGATTCTCGACAACCATCACTACGGGGGAGATTAACGACCCCAGATCGACATTGATTCTCGACAACCATACTATGGGGTGAGATTAACGCCCAGTCGACATTGATTTCTCGACAACCATAATACGGGGGAGATTAACGCCCAGATCGACATTGATTTCTCGACAACCATTAATACTGGGGGAGATAACGCCCAGATCGACATTGATTTCTCCGACAACATCAACGGGGGAGGAATAACGCCCAGATCGACATTGATTCTCGACAACCATAATACGGGGGAGAATTAACGCCCAGATCGACATTGATTTCTCGACAACCATAATACGGGGGAGATAAACGCCCAGGTCGACATTGATTTCTCGACAACCTTAATACGGGGGAGATTAACGCCCAGGTCGACATTGATTTCTCGACAACCATAATACGGGGGAGATTTACACCCAGATCGACATTGATTTCTCGACAACCATAATACGGGGGAGATTTACGCCCAGATCGACATTGATTCTCGACAACCATAATACGGGAGAGATTAACGCCCAGATCGACATTGATTTCTCGACAACCATAATACGGGGGAGATTAACGCCCAGATCGACATTGATTTCTCGACAACCATAATACGGGGGAGATTAACGTCCAGATCGACATTGATTTCTCGACAACCATAATACGGGTGAGATTTACGCCCAGATCGACATTCATTTCTCGACAACCATAATACGGGGGAGATTAACGTCCAGATCGACATTGATTTCTCGACAACCATAATACGGGGGAGATTTACGCCCAGATCGACATTCATTTCTCGACAACCATAATACGGGGGAGATTAACGTCCAGATCGACATTGATTTCTCGACAACCATAATACGGGGGAGATTAACGCCCAGATCGACATTGATTTCTCGACAACCATAATACGGGGGAGATTAACGTCCAGATCGACATTGATTTCTCGACAACCATAATACGGGGGAGATTAACGTCCAGATCGACATTGATTTCTCGACAACCATAATACGGGGGAGATAAACGCCCAGGTCGACATTGATTTCTCGACAACCATAATACGGGGGAGATAAACGCCCAGATCGACATTGATTTCTCGACAACCATAATACGGGGGAGATAAACGCCCAGATCGACATTGATTTCTCGACAACCATAATACGGGGGAGATAAACGCCCAGGTCGACATTGATTTCTCGACAACCATAATACGGGGGAGATTAACGTCCAGATCGACATTGATTTCTCGACAACCATAATACGGGGGAGATAAACGCCCAGGTCGACATTGATTTCTCGACAACCATAATACGGGGGAGATAAACGCCCAGGTCGACATTGATTTCTCGACAACCATAATACGGGGGAGATAAACGCCCAGGTCGACATTGATTTCTCGACAACCATAATACGGGGGAGATTAACGCCCAGATCGACATTGATTCTCGACAACCATAATACGGGGGAGATTTACACCCAGATCGACATTGATTTCTCGACAACCATAATATGGGGGAGATTAACGTCCAGATCGACATTGATTTCTCGACAACCATAATACGGAGGAGATAAACGCCCAGGTCGACATTGATTCTCGACAACCATAATACGGGTGAGATAAACGCCCAGATCGACATTGATTTCTCGACAACCATAATACGGGGGAGATTAACGTCCAGATCGACATTGATTCTCGACAACCATAATACGGGGGAGATTAACGCCCAGATCGACATTGATTCTCGACAACCATAATATGGGGGAGATAAACGCCCAGATCGACATTGATTTCTCGACAACCATAATACGGGGGAGATTAACGCCCAGATCGACATTGATTCTCGACAACCATAATACGGGGGAGATTTACACCCAGATCGACATTGATTTCTCGACAACCATAATATGGGGGAGATTAACGTCCAGATCGACATTGATTTCTCGACAACCATAATACGGGGGAGATTAACGCCCAGATCGACATTGATTCTCGACAACCATAATACGGGGGAGATTTACACCCAGATCGACATTGATTTCTCGACAACCATAATATGGGGGAGATTAACGTCCAGATCGACATTGATTTCTCGACAACCATAATATGGGGGAGATTAACGTCCAGATCGACATTGATTTCTCGACAACCATAATACGGGGGAGATAAACGTCCAGATCGACATTGATTTCTCGACAACCATAATACGGGGGGGATAAACGCCCAGGTCGACATTGATTTCTCGACAACCATAATACGGGGGAGATAAACGCCCAGATCGACATTGATTTCTCGACAACCATAATACGGGGGAGATTAACGTCCAGATCGACATTGATTCTCGACAACCATAATACGGGTGAGATTAACGCCCAGATCGACATTGATTCTCGACAACCATAATACGGGTTAGATTAACGCCCAGGTCGACATTGATTTCTCGACAACCATAATACGGGGGAGATAAACGCCCAGATCGACATTGATTTCTCGACAACCATAATACGGGGGAGATAAACGCCCAGATCGACATTGATTTCTCGACAACCATAATACGGATGAGATTAACGCCCAGATCGACATTGATTTCTCGACAACCATAATACGGGGGAGATAAACGCCCAGGTCGACATTGATTTCTCGACAACCTTAATACGGGGGAGATTAACGCCCAGGTCGACATTGATTTCTCGACAACCATAATACGGGGGAGATTTACACCCAGATCGACATTGATTTCTCGACAACCATAATACGGGGGAAATTTACGCCCAGATCGACATTGATTCTCGACAACCATAATACGGGAGAGATTAACGCCCAGATCGACATTGATTTCTCGACAACCATAATACGGGGGAGATTAACGCCCAGATCGATATTGATTTCTCGACAACCATAATACGGGGGAGATTTACGCCCAGATCGACATTGATTTCTCGACAACCATAATACGGGGGAGATAAACGCCCAGATCGACATTGATTTCTCGACAACCATAATATTGTGGAGATTAACGCCCAGATCGACATTGATTTCTCGACAACCATAATACGGGGGAGATTTACGCCCAGATCGACATTGATTTCTCGACAACCATAATACGGGGGAGATAAACGCCCAGATCGACTTTGATTTCTCGACAACCATAATACGGGGGAGATAAACGCCCAGATCGACATTGATTTCTCGACAACCATAATACGGGGGAGATAAACGCCCAGGTCGACATTGATTTCTCGACAACCATAATACGGGGGAGATTAACGCCCAGATCGACATTGATTTCTCGACAACCTTAATACGGGGGAGATAAACGCCCAGATCGACATTCATTTCTCGACAACCATAATACGGGGGAGATAAACGCCCAGGTCGACATTGATTTCTCGACAACCATAATACGGCGGAGATAAACGCCCAGGTCGACATTGATTTCTCGACAACCATAATACGGGGGAGATTAACGTCCAGATCGACATTGATTTCTCGACAACCATAATACGGAGGAGATTAACGCCCAGATCGACATTGATTTCTCGACAACCATAATACGGAGGAGATTAACGCCCAGGTCGACATTGATTTCTCGACAACCATAATACGGGGGAGATAAACGCCCAGGTCGACATTGATTTCTCGACAACCATAATACGGGGGAGATTAACGTCCAGATCGACATTGATTTCTCGACAACCATAATACGGGGGAGATTAACGCCCAGATCGACATTGATTTCTCGACAACCATAATACGGGGGAGATAAACGCCCAGATCGACATTGATTTCTCGACAACCATAATACGGGGGAGATTAACGTCCATATCGACATTGATTTCTCGACAACCATAATACGGGTGAGATTAACGCCCAGATCGACATTGATTTCTCGACAACCATAATAGGGTGAGATTAACGCCCAGGTCGACATTGATTTCTCGACAACCATAATACGGGGGAGATTAACGCCCAGATCGACATTGATTTCTCGACAACCATAATACGGGGGAGATTAACGCCCAGGTCGACATTGATTTCTCGACAACCATAATACGGGGGAGATTAACGCCCAGGTCGACATTGATTTCTCGACAACCATAATACGGGGGAGATTAACGTCCAGATCGACATTGATTTCTCGACAACCATAATACGGGGGGAGATTAACGCCCAGGTCGACATTGATTTCTCGACAACCATAATACGGGGGAGATAAATGCCCAGGTCGACATTGATTTCTCGACAACCATAATACGGGGGAGATAAACGCCCAGATCGACATTGTTTTCTCGACAACCATAATACGGGGGAGATAAACGTCCAGATCGACATTGATTTCTCGACAACCATAATACGGGGGAGATAAACGCCCAGATCGACATTGTTTTCTCGACAACCATAATACGGGGGAGATAAACGCCCAGGTCGACATTGATTTCTCGACAACCATAATACGGGGGAGATAAACGCCCAGATCGACATTGTTTTCTCGACAACCATAATACGGGGGAGATAAACGCCCAGGTCGACATTGATTTCTCGACAACCATAATATGGGGGAGATAAACGCCCAGATCGACATTGATTTCTCGACAACCATAATACGGGTGAGATTAACGCCCAGGTCGACATTGATTTCTCGACAACCATAATACGGGTGAGATAAACGCCCAGATCGACATTGATTTCTCGACAACCATAATACGGGGGAGATAATCGCCCTGGTCGACATTGATTTCTCGACAACCATACTACGAAAAGAGGTCTACGTCCAGAAAGATATTTATTCTCTTAAACTACCATTAGTTTGTCATCGATTCACATTGGCAATTCCCATCACTCGTAACTAATCTACCAAATGTTGTTGCTGTATAGACCGGACAAGGCCAATGCAGGCAGGATTATTATCTGTATCGAGGCTACGTCGACACATTTACCAGGTGTCGTCCAAGGCAATATGTTCAATTTAACATCGTTACTTGCTGGATTATGTAATGGAAGAGTATAATTGAAACTGTATGCCTCTATAATGGTAGTTGACCACCGAGTTTTAAGCATGCCTGTTACTAAGTTTGAATTCGGTTGGTATGTTACAATATCTAGTGTATGTATCAACGCTTGAAAGTTAATCTTTGGCATACTTTTAAATATCTAACATTTCCGTTGTATGAGGTTAGTGAATATGCAAATAGCTTGCACTTTGCTTAGAAGAGAGGAATAAAAGTGTTGGTGATTAAGATTTTATACAATAAAACCGAATATGCAAATGACTGTTATGCAATAAACTGGAGTCTACCGTATAATTCGAATTATCCTTGGTATGAGGCACCTCCGTTTTGTAGCGTGGTCTAAATCATGCTAACTGTTCGGTAGGAGACGTCAGATGTTATGCCAACTTACAACATCAAACATGTCCTAAAATATACACACATTAGTGAGAATCTAGTTTAATGTTAAGTTTTCAGCTTGTATACTTTCACTTACAATGGCAGAACCTGGTTTAACCTCAAACTTCTCGACCTTCGTCAATAATCGACGTTCTCAAATGTCATCTACATAATCTCTCAAGTAGAACCAACTACCTCACTAGACTACATACCTGTATCATTTTACAAACACTTGATAGCCAGTATATTTGGTAAAACCGCTATAAATGGTCGGTTCATGTTAACACTCGACAAACCAGGTACAGTAATATCATAAGATACCAGTCAGATAGACTTCAGAGCTGCCTATTCAAACAATAGGGTCGACCTTTATGAGGGAATAAACATTCCCAGGAGTCCTTCGTAATCCCCATACAGAATACATTCGTGATAAGCAATTTATCAAGATATTTGCAGCTATTTCACTTACAGTCTGCTTTTCTGTTTTATAGTTCTTCTGTAAGGCAAAGAAAATATGGAGCATTGTTTTTGTTAACAAAATGTGTTCTTAATTAGTAGATTAACCTATAATAGGTACTAGTAGAAGGGTATTATGACAGTTGCCAAGCACAACAATGTTAACCAGTTAGTTTTTAATATTCTTATAGTAAAGCACGCTACTGTGTTTTTCATTTTCTGATACATTGATTTGCTTGCTATTGCCTGTTGCGCTGGGGATCCAGAATCCATCACCGTTTCCTTCAAATAAAGATTGAACTCTCCAATCTGTTGAGAAAAGAATTGTTTTTGATTCAGTTTTGTAAAGTTAAGTTTTGGTTTGAAAATGTATGTTATACTGTTTGTATTATTATATATGTCGCACTGGTTGAACAACCTTCTGGCTGATATAAAATAAACGTTCATTTGTTCAAAATTTGATCATATATTCACTTCACCTTAGCTTTAATCCCTGTCAAAACGCTTGCAACACAATCGTTACACCCTCATTGTTTAACTATTATGCTACATATATGGATCGCTACCTTGACGGTCATTGTCACATGGTGACACAAAAGCAAATTATTCCTGCCTTTAATTGTGTTGGTTAAGTACGGGTTTTCTAATTATGTTTCACAGACAATCATCACACCAACTGGACGTCGCGCGTTTCAAAACTTGGGTCAGTACCTTTAAGGTCACTGTGTGGCATTATAGCCAAATTGTGTCCGCCTCATTATTTTCTAATTTATTGACAGATCTTCAATTTACGTGAGTAATCATCACATTAAGAAAACGTGTCAGTAGATCTGTACCATGAAGGTCACACTTACAAAGCAGTTTTGAAGCACACCCGTCTCCGACCTGTAACTTTGTTGTTTATTGGCGGATTTGTAAAATAATCAAGAAACCATCAAGACAACGCCTCGGTGCAAAGTTTGAGTCGCTCCCTTGAACGTCAATGTAATTGTCGAAATTGACCCAAAGTCGTTTTCGGCTCTCTACTTTGTTCTTTATTTTAGGGTTTTACAAATATTTTTTATTATTAAAGCATTATTTTTCAAGGTTTTGCCTAGATAGTTACGGATTTAAGAAGACAATCAAACATGTAGCATGCAAATTCTGAAATTCAGTTTGCTAGACTTGAAGCCAAGGTCTAGATCGGCCAGTACGATGCTGCTATTCTTAATTGCTACAGTTTAACCAGAACCCACGGGATGCTTTTTTTCGGGCGCTTCTTCTCAGCAAAAATGCTGCTGACTTCCGTGTTGCGCCTTTGATACTGTGACGGCATTCCCACATCCCATTTGATTATACAGAAGTCTTCATATAGCAGGAATTTCTAAGGTTATATAAGTTGGACCAACAATGTTTTAGGGTCCTCATCTTTTCTTTCTCAAGGTGTGCATGCTCAATCACTCGCTTTGTTGACATCTAGGTCTTCTCTGAACTAGAGCTCTTTGACACTGAGGTACAAGATGTGTCGCAAAAGATACTGTTTACTCGCAAAAAGGACATATAGAATCATCAATCAGCTCGTTGTCGACGCAGGTTTGCTGTGCATCTCTGACTGTATCAGATACATTTTCTTATACTTGTCAGATTTGTCCCACCTTTGGTGTTTCAAGTGTCCTCCCTGTCTTTTTCCATGACAGTCAGACTTACTATGGCTTGTCTTTTTACCCTCTTTTGCCCTCTTCTCACTTCTTGAGTGGCAGGCCATTCTTGCAAATTTGGATGTCAATTTCTATTCCACTGATCTTGTCATCTAGATCTGGATCTCAGTGTAAGCTGGCGCTCGGCTTTGTCCACATTCGATATCACCATCAACGAGATTATGTGTATCATAGCTAGTTTGAATGATCCTGCCGTTTCATTTCAAAGGTGCTTGCAAACTGGTTTGCACCGCTTATTCAACCGATGAGGTGGGTATGTCATTGACTTGCAGAGGCCAAATGATTCTTAGAAGTAGACTGTACAGGAAAATCCAATTTCCAATCACCTTAGCTGACTTCAACCGACATCCATATCATTGTGTTATCCCCTTTAAGATTAATCAGACATGCACATGTGTATCAGCTGTGACTGGTTATTGTCTTCCACGAGTCCGCTACTGCAGCTTCTGATGCCATGTTATCACGTGTATGGCCATGGCACATGGGCTCGCAGAGATGGTACATCATGTGACAATTTAATTTGTAGAAGATGAAACTAGTCTGTTGTGAACCTTTTGCATGGGAACCGCAGCCAAATGTTACCTGCAGTATCTCTTGAGGAGGTCGCTGATTCTGACATGCCTATGGACATGAATCATACAAGTCTTAATGAGCTGCTGAGTGTATGAGCCATAAGCTATTCGCTTGGCCAAGTTATATCACTACTTGCAAAAGGATGCCTGTGGCCGAGCCGACCTGTAACTTTTTAGCCTCTCACCGCGTGTGTTCGAGTCCCGGTCGGGCCAGAAGTTTCCCGGGGAAAGGTCTTCCAGTTGACATGCAATGCGTATGTGGTTCTAGCCAGACATATGCCTGCATTCCTTCAACAATAATACCCGGATGTCATACAAAAATTGTGTCTATGCGGCATAATCAAATCAAAACAAACAACCTTCCTTTGATTTTACTTTCTATAAAGGCAGACTTTAAATGTATTGAGATCTAAAATTACAGGCTATTTACTTAGAAAAAATGACGAGGTTTTGAATTGAATTGGCCTATATTGTATTGTACTGTCATTTAATTTATATTTAATCAACATAAGTACTGATTGTTGCTTATACACTTGCTGTTATATAAAAGAAAGGTCAAGTGTAAAATGGAAGCAACAACAATGCGATGCCGACTCACTGAATACATAATGAGAACTCTTAAGGTACATGTATATTGGCGCACAGAAAGTACGACAGTAATTGGACTCTGCATAATTGATTCGTTCATTAATTGGGTTTACACTTAACCGTTAAATTAATCGATAAACGAAACTTGGTTAGAATAATAAGTCTCTAGGATTTCGATAAAGAAATTAGTGTATCCCTGATTGTTTTACATGGACGCATAGTGCTGCAATCAAACTGTTATGTCAAACGCTTTGGCCGCATTATATACTTTGTACACACAATATTAAATATGGTCATTATTTCGGTAAATTCTATGCACTAATTTGACGAAGTTACACTACTGTTGCAACTGCACCAGCACGCTTGCAATGAAAAGTTAATGTTACCTATGAGAATAGTGTCCCTGTTCTACTGGTTAAGGTGATGGACTCAGGATGGAGGGTCGCGGGTTCAAATCACAGCAACTGACACGAAACTTCTATAGCAAAGCTATGTAACACGCATGGCCCCTGCTACTTAAAGCCGGAGTACTTGTTCTATCTGGGAAGTGGGCTATAAGGACCGTGCAATGAAAAAGTGCTTATTTCTTGCATTATCTTTAAACATACATTTAAAATCTTGGGACTTAAGCTGCAGTGTCATTCTGAGTGAACACTTTTATGTGACCATATGACGTAAGCTGCGTCAGTAGTTCTGTTCATGTATGTTGCTTGCATTTGTGGCAGCTGGCTTGTAACGCAGCTGAATATTGGCCATAAATTTATCAGTGCGGTTTAGAACGATTTAACAACAATTTAATTCAAGTTATTGAGAAATACAACCATAAAATACCTCCTTTATTTTCAAATATATGCGCCTAATCACCTTTTTGTTTATGCCTGACGTATACACATGATGCAAACTTTCACATGCGCAGTTCGGAGTTATACTAGCGCTTTCAATTTATAATGGTTTGTAAAGCGTCGCAAGGCTTTTGATTCTTCCGACCTGTAGACAACATGGACTGGTGAAAGACAAACTGTTCACACATAGACAATATTGTGACCAGAGATAATACTTTTATTCAGTATGGTGGTTCAAACAATTTTGCTTTTTCTAAGCAAACCTTCAAAGATTGTGTGGCCAAGTCTTTTTAACAATAACTTCATACACACATTTACGAACGAAAGCTGTTTTCAGTGTAACTATATGTCATTTGCACTCAAGCCAAACCATTTATCAAAGTTAATGTTGGGTGTTTCAAGTATTTGATGTTCGCACGGTGACATTTTCGAGTGGTCAATCGATGTCTTGTAATTGTAAATTTCGATCAAAGCCTGCTTAAAGGTAGTCACTATGATACGATAGAGGCGAATTTAAAAACTGGTGAAAACAAACGAATTTGTAGTCAAGAATTGTTGACACTATCCATGGCTTGGCCTCAAGTTTTATTGGATAATGAAAAAGGAGAACAGTTAAACCGGAATATGTCATTTCTTTGTGAATATATATTTATTTTTGTTTGTTTTGTTTATACTTTACACTACATTGCAGCAACAAGATAATGGTCAGTTAAATGGTCCCACTATCCATATGGAGGAAGACCCCAGGCAGATGTTTAGATAGAACCACTGGTGCACCGTATTAATATGTAATAGGGTATGAATGTTTGAAATATTTTAAAGTTGTAAACCATTGTTACAATTGGACTGATACGACGTAAGAATTATTTATCATTTTACCGACCTACTGACATTAATATCACAATCAGGGCTAATATAACCTGCAGATAAACTGTTTTCTGCATCAGCCCTATCGCACACATAGTACTATATAAGCGTGTTTGGAATACTTCTTTAGCGATTACACCCGGTTTCCATGGTTCCAGGATATCCTCTCACATAGGCTTCATTCAAATTACAATGCCTGTTGGTCTATATCTGAGCCCATATTGTCAGTATAAGTACATTAAGAGTTATGGTCCTTGTGTGGAGGGTCACTCTTCTGATATGGCCCTCCACCAAAAACAACACCATAAACCACTTCACTCCGACCTCCATTCTGTCTGACTTGCCCTTACTACCTGTCAATAGACATTCGTTATAAGCAAACATGTCTCAGAGAGGGCAGCGTCCAATTGTTATAAAAGGTGAAAATCCAATTTAAAGCAATTCACAACTGCCTGCAAAGTGCCGATTACGCAGAGATGAGGCGTGCGAGCTGCGATAATGGCGTTTGATTTAAATTGTTGGTTTTTCAATTAAAGTTAGAGTGTTGAAGAAATGCACGAGAGTGTGTTTCGAATAAGTGTGATAATGCAGAATTCCGTTATAACTAAGGTGTATTTTTACTGTAAATGATAAATGCGTTCAATATTAATAATAAAGAAGAGTCTAGGTGCAACGAAGGTCAACAGCGAAAGGGATAAAATAGTGTTCTGTTTCTGTCGCGCTTTGAATTTGAGCCGTATTTGTAAATACTATAATAAACACGTGTAAATGTATTGTTTGTATACATGACTAGAAACATGCCCATTTCCGTATGTGCGTTAATTAAACGTTGAAGAAAAGTAAGGGATGTTTATGGTCTTAATGGTTTTAGAAGATGATTTTGTGTGGGATGTATCACGTTCGCCCTCACATAAACTATCCAATCAATCATGCCCGGTAGAAGTATACGGACATTATTCAAACTTATCCAGATGTTGACTCTTTGGTGGTAATGTGGATGGTTGAATAACTAGCTGTGACCGACTGACATTGGATCAAGGATATTGGAAGAGCTAAAATTCATTTCTAAACTGTGCAAGGAACGTTCAGACTTCTTAGCTGTATGACTTCTCTTTATATCTCTATATGTGCGGTGGAAGAAAAATTAGACACATTAAAAAAAAACATTTTAGATTTAACACGCTGCAATACGATTTAAATGTTTTATGAAAAACGTGTATTGTAATTTGTAAAAATAAACGCCAGTGATACTTTTACCGTGTAATGTGTTGCATAGAGATGTAACTTTACTATCTTTAGCAGGTACATACTTTTGAAAAACAACAGCCTCTATGTCCAGCAAACACGAACTGTTACCGAGTTCAGATTATTTGTTATATGAGAATGATATACTAGAAGCTTTCTAACATTTTCCAGTCCTTAAAATAGGCTTTAACTGGTACAAATATACTGTTATATGCTGGATGCCTATACCTAAAAGTACTGGATTTTCACAGTCGCCTACTGACGTGTACCCCAAACATGGCATACCAGATGTTTATGATACAGGGCTCGCCCATGTCCTTCACCCGACAGGTTTGTACAGCAGAGAAAATAAGGAAGCATATGGTGATACAATGATACAATAAACTCAGATGTGTTTGGTGCTTTAGTGTAGCAAGTTAAATTGTCAGAGTGTTTCATGTTTACGCATTACAACATTGTAACACATTCATCGCCGTATTTTCCCACCATCTCATATAAATACCACTGTATCATCTTCCTCTATCTCCTCATACTTCATCATCATAATCGCTTAAATCCTCTTTGGCTTATTTTATGCAGTTTTTAAGAACCAACAATCTTTCACTATTATGAACTTTCTCTAACCATTTTTTTACCTAAATAGTCAAACACAATACAATAAATCCAGTTTCTGTCTTGTTTTGTTTCAGGGTTCCAAGGACTCTGTCGGGTCAAAGAGATCTCCCTCCAACTACGACCAGACATCCCAAAAATCTACCGCCAGACCTCCTCCTAGGATCAACTTCTTTAAACTGGTCGTAGCAACACGGGCCTGGCAACGGCTGGCGAAGAATAGCAGCATCCGCACTGCGCCTAAACAAATCGTGAGATACGAGAATACTTATAGAACGGAACCGGATCATGGGAAATACTTCGCACATGCGCAAATCGAACAAATCCTGAAAGAGACATTAGAGAAGAGACTTAAAACAACCAAATATTCCCCAGACCTGTGTCGGATGCTGACTACAGAACTGACAGCTGATATTAAAGGAAAAGTAAAGGCAATAGACACTCCACGGTACAAGTATGTGTGTAGTGTGTACATCACGGAGAACAAACGTCAGGGAATTGAGATTGCCAGCAGATGCCTGTGGAATCACAACACCGACAGTTTTGCTTCTTATACTTTCAAAAATCCAACACTGATTGCCATGGCATCTGTTTATGGCGTTTATTTTGAGTGAAGTGGTTCACCTTGACTTTTAACGCAATATAAACTATGTTTTGTGTATACACGTTTCCAGCAGCTCGGTCTTACACGAACCTGTCCATTTTTTTATAATTATACTCAATACAATAAATTTGATTATATTAGACTTTTCATTATAATTGTGCAAACTTAAATTTGCAATAAACTGTGTTATTTAAAAAGAGCAACGAAATTTATCTGCGATAGCCCGAGCGGATATTGTTTGGTTGTTAGTGTTTCGATACATCACGATTATTGGCGACATCCATTATTGCTGAAGGTAGATCTCTGTCCCGACATACCGGCGCCCCGCCGGTCAACGGACAAAGTCCACCATGAAAAAAATCAGTTTCATTCATTTAAGCATATTCTTAGCAATCCTTTTTTCCAATGCGGACCCATTCCGTAGAATCCGTAGTTTTCTCCAAAGTATTTTTCCAAGGCTGACAACATCCCTCCGTTAACTTGCAAAGGTGAAAACCCCGCCAGAATCTCTTCCGATGAATATTTATGCAGAGCAAGCAGTTTAATGACCAGCCTACCCGATTCTGTTTAGGGACTGGGGAGTTAGAATTCGGCGCTTATACTAATGTATATAGCTTCAATGTGTGAAAACAGCAGTGTTAGATTCATTTAAAAAAGCACAATAAAAAAAGAAATAGAGAATTATCTTTGAAATATTTTTTTAATCAAGAGGCAACAGTTTATGAGGAATGTAAAGAATGTATTTTAGTGTTGAAAGTTAAGCTTCTTAAATGCTCGAGAGTATGTAACTTGCAAAATCACTGTTAAGTTTGTATTATTCTGAGAATGTTGTATTATTCTAAGAAAATTGTGTACAGAGTGGCCCATAATATATTTTTCCAACTTATTGCATCATAACTTAATGAGAATCGAGTTCAAATCTACAATAGCAACGCAAAAGCAGATAGAAGTTTAAGGGGGCTTTCTCAAAAAGCTGGCTTTCTCAAAATTTATGACAGATGTGCTGATTTTTTAAAATCAGATTAAATAACGCAACTTTTGTTAATATATGACACCTGGCTCCGACCATTTAAATCGTCAAACCATTCTTAAAATTAAACCTACCTGGTAAAAACTCTAAAAATTCTGATCACACGTGACAACTCTTCAACAGTTTCAATACGTTTGTTCATACAACAAAAGTTCTGCCTACTCCAAGATAGGGTGGAGCATTCCAGCCACCATTTCATTATTAGTTGTCATGACTATCATGCATGATTTTCACTTTAGTTATCTGGTAAAACTACATACAATTATCATGAAAATGAATGGGCCCTATAGTTCCTTTACAGAATTATTGACATGTAAGCGCATCTTTTTCTCCACCACAGAATTGTTATCTTAATTTCAAAGTAGCTCAAGTAATTACCTGAGAAATTTATTTTAAGAACAGTTTCCAAGTTTTCGGTGGCATGTCGTGGACACTTGGCAATACCACACTCAGTCCCATTATATTGACACCGGGCAATGAAACTTACATTATATAATGGGCGTAAACGTGTGAAATGACACCTTTAACGCCTTTGGTAGTTCGCGGCCGCGGCTCGAATCCTCAACCCTCTTTATCCATATACTATAATTGGCGAACTCAGCGATGCGAGACATGTAAATCAAAAATAAAAAAAGTGCTCGGAAGAATCGTATACATATATATTTTATAGTGAACAATAAATTAATAAGAGGTGAAGAGGAAACACATTCACAGTTTTCTGTCATATTTATTTGACAGGGTGATAAAGCAATACATTTTATGATACCAGATACCTTGTACATTAACTAGTAACTCTCGGGTGACGAAAACAGACTACCATAGCATGGGGATAGGACAGGCTTGCCTTATTTGTTACATGCATGAACGGCAAAAGTTTGTAATTGTAACTGATAGGACCGGACACTGAATTATCCCAAGTGGTCGTGGTATAGTATAGTATAGGTTGTATTATTCTAAGTATAGATTGTATTATTCTAAGTATTGGTTGTGTTATCCTAAGTGAAGTTTGTGTTAACCTAAGCGAAGTTTGTATTATCCTCTGTATAGGTTGTACTATCCTAAGATTATCCTAAGTGAAGTTTGCATTATCCTAAGTGAAGTTTGTCTTATTCTAAGTCTAGTTTGCATTATCCTAAGTGAAGTTTGTCTTATCCTAAGTGAAGTTTTCATTATCCTAAGTGAAGTTTGTCTCATCCTAAGTGAAGTTTGCATTATCCTAAGTGAAGGTTGTATTATCCTAAGTGAAGGTTGTATTATCATTAATATAAGTTGCAGTATTCTACGCAAAGTTTAAATTTTCCATAGTAAAGATAGTATTTTTATAGTATGGTAGAGGTTATGTTATTTCAGCTATATGCTGAGTATGGTGTTTAGTGTAGAATGTTTTATCCTCAGTATATATTTTATTATTCTAAGTATAGATCAGAAAGATTGTATTATCGTTTATTTGTTGTATAAAGGTCGAGTAATCTTAAGTTTAGGTTGTGCTATTAAAGCTACATACTTTGTATTCTTGTTCTGTGTTAAGTTTGAAATGATTTAACAACTCATTGGCCAACAATACACATTGGACATGGTTCATACATTTAATAAATATCAAAAATAACAGCACACATGACATGAAGAGATTAGAAACCATTTAACACAGTTAACCCTGTGAGTTATTTATACTGTACAAAAAGACAGCTTTCATAAATAACATAACAGCAAACATAACAATTGCACACATAGCAGTTGAGAAATTGACATGCAAATAAAATCTGTTTAAACAAAATACACATAGTTTAAATGATCTATAAATAGGTTATCATGTGACCACAAAAGTAAAAAGGGGTTCAAAGACAGCAACAGTATTCTAAGTGAGATTCCCAACAAAGTTTGAATGATCCATGTATCCTATATTATATATGAAAGAAGAATACAGTAGCATTCATTCTGTTTAAAACGTTACTTGTAGATACTTTTATCAACAGAAGTTATAAAAGTCCTAAAATTATTATCAGGCAATCTTAAATGATTTTATTTATCTTGACTGAATTCTACAGTTACACCAAAGCTTAATGCAACATACATGTATGCTCTGTAACAATGACCAGAAATGTTCAGATATTTTACTCAATTCACTCATTCTTACACTGCTATCAGTCTGATGTTGTCTATATGACAACAACCCCTTTATAAGGCAATGTACGACTTTAAAATGACAAAGTTGTAAAAATGATAAATAAATATTTTGTAAAGTTGATTAAAGAACAAAATATAACCTTTAACACAACTGTAGGTGTATATGTTAGCATTAATATAAATAAACATATCAGTTCACATATCTTTTATTCTACAATACATTACTATCATACATATGTATATTGTGTGGAGACATGTCTGTATATAACAATGTCATTATTTTAGGCAACTGTTTGTGTATTTGTAAGTATAACATGCACAATATGTAGCAGAGGAAAAGACAGTCCACAAAAGAAGGAAAGGTAAATAATGTGAAAATACACAAGCTGTGATGGATAGTCCCCAACAGCAGAAATATTATTTTAATAGATCTGTCTATTGAAAGGCAGGTACTTTATTTTATCCTTCAACATTAATTACATAACATGACCTGGCACATGTAGAGCAGGACAGTTGCATAAGTTGGTAACTGGCTCGTATCAGTAGATCCTATAACCTGTGATATCTGGCCTGTATCAGTAGATCCTATAACCTGTGATAACTGGCCAGTATCTGTAGATCCTATAACCTGTGATAACTGGCCTGTATCAGTAGATCCTATAACCTGTGAAAACTGACCTGTATCAGTAGATCCTATAACCTGTGATAACTGGCCTGTATCAGTAGATCCTATAACCTGTGATAACTGGCCTGTATCTGTAGATCCTATAACCTGTGATAACTGGCCTGTATCAATAGATCCTATAACCTGTGATATCTGGCCTGTATCAGTAGATCCTATAACCTGTGATAACTGGCCTGTATCAGTAGATCCTATAACCTGTGATAACTGGCTCGTATCAGTAAATCCTATAACCTGTGATAACTGGCCTGTATCAGTAGATCCTATAACCTGTGATATCTGGCCTGTATCAGTAGATCCTATAACCTGTGATAACTGGCCTGTATCAGTAGATCCTATAACCTGTGATATCTGGCCTGTATCAGTAGATCCTATAACCTGTGATAACTGGCCTGTATCAGTAGATCCTATAACCTGTGATAACTGGCCTGTATCTGTAGATCCTATAACCTGTGATAACTGGCCTGTATCAGTAGATCCTATAACCTGTGATAACTGGCCTGTATCAGTAGATCCTATAACCTGTGATATCTGGCCTGTATCAGTAGATCCTATAACCTGTGATAACTGGCCTGTATCAGTAGATCCTATAACCTGTGATATCTTGCTTGTATCAGTAGAACCTATAACCTGTGATAACTGGCCTGTATCAGTAGATCCTATAACCTGTGATAACTGGCCTGTATCAGTAGATCCTATAACCTGTGATAACTGGCCTGTATCAGATGAATGCTGATTTGTTTATTGGGTTTATCGTCCCACCAACAGTATTTCAGTTATCTGGAGACGGTGTCCACTTGAAGCAGATATAGTGCTGCCTTTCACCGTGTACAGCATGCCGTGAACACCTGGCATGATACCATACCCAGTCACATTATCCTGACACCGGGCCAACCAGTCGTATTTGCTTGAGCGTTAGCAAGGGAGCTATACCACTACCATTTTTAACGACTTTGGTATGTCGCGGACCGGGATCGAACCCGGGGCCTTCGATGAATGCTGATATTATATATATAAATATATACATATATATATATATAAATATATACATATATATATATATATATATATATATATATATATATATATATATATATATATAAAACAAAAACCTATTCTTCAAAGGCTAATTAAAGTAATTATACACTATAGTCTGTACATCTGGTAAACATGATGTAAAATGCAATAAGGAAACCAAAGATGGTAGCTGAGATCACATCATGTATACCAGATGAACAGTCTAAAGTTGTATTATCATATAATCATTACAAATATATATTTTCCCAATACATAGATAACCACATATAAATGTCAGCCAAATGCACACTTTGAACTTACTGACTGCAATAACAATCAGTTTGATCATTCAGAGCTATATATATAATTTGAATAATGTATCAGGTAACATTTAGAAACATGTTTTTCCTCCTAAATGGCAAACATTTCATGCCAATGTTGCTAAGTTTATTTACAATTTATCATAACAGTCATTAATATTTTGGTCGGCGACACTATGTGAGCTGTCTGATTTCACCCCCATAAGAAAAATGTCAGATAATTTTTTACATTTTATGCTGATATATTAATATATGAAATAAGATTTAAAAAAAAACAACCTTTGACTAATAATATGATAATGTAACCCTCATTAATACAAAGTGTCTTTTGGTAAAAAAAATCGAAAAAGAAAAATTGAAACCTTGAAAAAAACAAAACAAAATATTAGCATAAAAGAAGCAACAGAACAGATTGCCAGTAAGACACCTTACCTCTGTGCCTATTTGGGTTGTATGTAAGATATACATGTAACTACATGAACTGCTGTAAGCTCCAAATGTTAAATATAAACAGGGCTAGTGCTTATTATTGTCAATGCTTTACACAAACTTACTAACATTCATTACAACTATATAGTTTAATGTTGTCTGGTTATAAATATTCACTCAAACTAAAAGAAAAAATAATGGATGAGAGGTCTTCTAACCAAATGATCAGTCACCTAATTAAGAATTCTAAGAAACAGTTGATATCAACTGAAGTTTTTTAAAGTAATGACCAAATATAGAAAAATGCAAGTGTTTGTTTAAAACTTGCTAAAACTAGCAAAATTTAAGAAAGTTGACAAGAAGGGTTGTATTACCAAAATTGTATTTCACACAAATAAAATCTACTCTGGTAGTAATGAAGTAATTTTAGAAGTCATGTCTTATATGTATTTAAATAAAGATAGTCAAGGTAGATTGACTGAATAGATACAGTATCATTTAAGTGGCACTTCAAATATATTTACATTTTTGCTTGTCTATTGAGCCTATCATCATAATGTTTTCTGACCGAGGTCTACACATGACATATTGAACAGCATCTGCAAGTTGAAATAAAATGGCAAATATAAGAGTTGAATTACACAGTAAAACTTGTGATTCCCTTAACCCTAAAGACAGCACAATCAAAAGATGGTCAACATTTCTAATAAAATCAAAGAGTCAGTGTTATAATTTAATCCATTATTTATTGTGCTTTTAAGATGATTTTAATCACAATTTCAATGGTAAAATAGTGTAAGTCATGAAATGATAAATCTGACTGTTCACCATTTTCTTATCTTTTTTTAGATGCAGGATTTCTGTTTATGACAGACTCACAATCTGATGGAAAGCTTTGTTTTTTTCCAATGAAAGAATTCTGTGACCAAATTATTGATATTCAAATATATTTACCAATTGAAAAAACATATATCTTATTTATCCATGAGTTTTAGGCAGGAAGTTCGAACTTCTTGGTGGCTGGTTCTATAAATATCTTACTATGATGTGTACGCAGAGATAGGATTCCCTGATTGAAATCCTGTTCAAAGTGTAACAAATGCCATTACCACACAAATGTAGGACATCAACAAGCAGCTCTTAGCAATAACTTTTCAATAGACTTTATGTTGTTTGTAATTTTTTGGAGTGAATTTTTTGTTTCATGTGTTGATTTCCACCCTTTAAAGAAATATTTTTTTTACCCTAGAGCATATATCAGTTTAGCATATGTGCATTATGCATAGAGTAACACAATCCATAATGACTTACATACTTGTGTCACTATCAAGCCAATGAGGGTACTGTGGATGATTAATACATGATAGTATATTTCTAAATGCATTGTTCAAAACTATACCAGATTGTTGAATTTAATACCAAGACCAAGATGAGTTGCAAACCAATCCAACACTTTCACATCTCTAACCTTACAAAAACACAATCCCTGCAGGGACTGCATGCTTGACACATACATTTGTGACACTTCATTTCTGACATCTGTTAAACAAGTGGATACCACCTATCATATTTTTAAAGACAGAACAAATAATAAAAAAATATAATAGCACATGAATTATATACAACCAGTGATTATAAACCAGTTTCTTAGCACAATACCAGTATACATGGTATCTTGCTGATGTCAGTGATCAGTGGGTCATACTGCATAATCCTCCAGTTTCTCTGAAATATAGAAATAATAATAATATTAATAATAATAATAATAATAATAACAGAGCTGGCCTTCTGTTAGTTACCAATCAACATTTTATTGTTTGCACATTTGCAGTCCCTAGAGCAAACTTTGAGCACTTAACTTTCCATCTTTAAAAATCTACACATAAAACAGGCCTGTTTTAAAGCTGGCACTCTGGATTTTCCTTAACTCTGTGTGGGAAATGGTAGTTCAAGGAGCACCAGAAATTCAAGGAGAACTAACAGTTTATGGATACTTTGCAGTTCATTGAGAATGGTAATAGATGAAAAAACAGTTGTTAATAAACAACTAGTAGTTCATGGAAAACTATGAGTTCATAGAGAACAAGTAGTTCACTAAGAGCTGGTATGCATGGACAGCGAGTTGTTCATGGAAAGCTGATATGCAGGGACAGCCAGTAGTTCATGGAGAACTGGTATGCTCGACAGCCAGTAGTTCATGGAGAACTGGCATGCATGGAGAGCCAGAAGTTCATTGAGAACTGGTATGCATGGAGAGCCAGAAGTTCATTGAGAACTGGTATGCATGGAGAGCCAGAAGTTCATGGAAAGCTGATATGCAGGGACAGCCAGTAGTTCATGGAGAACAGGTATGCATGGACAGCCAGTAGTTCATGGAGAACAGGTATGCATGGAGAGCCAGTAGATCATGTAGAACTGGTATGCATGGAGAGCAAGTAGTTCATGGAGAGCTGGTATGCATGGAGAGCCAGTAGTTCATGTAGAACTGGTATGCATGGAGAGCCAGTAGTTCATTGAGAGCTGGTATGCATGGAGAGCCAGAAGTTCATTGAGAACTGGTATGCATGGAGAGCCAGAAGTTCATTGAGAACTGGTATGCATGGAGAGCCAGAAGTTCATGGAAAGCTGATATGCAGGGACAGCCAGTAGTTCATGGAGAACAGGTATGCATGGACAGCCAGTAGTTCATGGAGAACAGGTATGCATGTAGAGCCAGTAGATCATGTAGAACTGGTATGCATGGAGAGCAAGTAGTTCATGGAGAGCTGGTATGCATGGAGAGCCAGTAGTTCATGTAGAACTGGTATGCATGGAGAGCCAGTAGTTCATTGAGAGCTGGTATGCATGGAGAGCCAGTAGATCATGTAGAACTGGTATGCATGGAGAGCCAGTAGTTCATGGAGAGCTGGTATGCATGGAGAGCCAGTAGTTCATGTAGAACTGGTATGCATGGAGAACCAGTAGTTCATGGAGAGCTGGTATGCATGGACAGCCAGTAGTTCATGGAGAGCTGGTATGCATGGAGAGCCAGTAGTTCATTGAGAACTGGTATGCATGGAGAGCCAGTAGTTCATGGGGAGCTGGTATGCATGGAGAGCCAGTAGATCATGGAGAACTGGTATGCATGGTGAGCCAGTAGATCATGGAAAGCTGGTATGCATGGTGAGCCAGTAGTTCATGGAGAGCTGGTATGCATGGAGAGCCAGTAGATCATGTAGAACTGGTATGCATGGAGAGCCAGTAGTTCATGGAGAGCTGGTATGCATGGAGAGCCAGTAGTTCATGGACAGCTGGTATGCATGGACAGCCAGTAGTTCATGGAGAGCTGGTATGCATGGAGAGCCAGTAGTTCATTGAGAACTGGTATGCATGGAGAGCCAGTAGTTCATGGGGAGCTGGTATGCATGGAGGGCCAGTAGATCATGGAGAACTGGTATGCATGGTGAGCCAGTAGATCATGGAAAGCTGGTATGCATGGTGAGCCAGCAGTTCATGGAGAGCTGGTATGCATGGAGAGCCAGTAGTTCATGTAGAACTGGTATGCATGGAGAGCCAGTAGTTCATTGAGAGCTGGTATGCATGGAGAGCCAGAAGTTCATTGAGAACTGGTATGCATGGAGAGCCAGAAGTTCATTGAGAACTGGTATGCATGGAGAGCCAGAAGTTCATGGAAAGCTGATATGCAGGGACAGCCAGTAGTTCATGGAGAACAGGTATGCATGGACAGCCAGTAGTTCATGGAGAACAGGTATGCATGTAGAGCCAGTAGATCATGTAGAACTGGTATGCATGGAGAGCAAGTAGTTCATGGAGAGCTGGTATGCATGGAGAGCCAGTAGTTCATGTAGAACTGGTATGCATGGAGAGCCAGTAGTTCATTGAGAGCTGGTATGCATGGAGAGCCAGTAGATCATGTAGAACTGGTATGCATGGAGAGCCAGTAGTTCATGGAGAGCTGGTATGCATGGAGAGCCAGTAGTTCATGTAGAACTGGTATGCATGGAGAACCAGTAGTTCATGGAGAGCTGGTATGCATGGACAGCCAGTAGTTCATGGAGAGCTGGTATGCATGGAGAGCCAGTAGTTCATTGAGAACTGGTATGCATGGAGAGCCAGTAGTTCATGGGGAGCTGGTATGCATGGAGAGCCAGTAGATCATGGAGAACTGGTATGCATGGTGAGCCAGTAGATCATGGAAAGCTGGTATGCATGGTGAGCCAGTAGTTCATGGAGAGCTGGTATGCATGGAGAGCCAGTAGATCATGTAGAACTGGTATGCATGGAGAGCCAGTAGTTCATGGAGAGCTAGTATGCATGGAGAGCCAGTAGTTCATGGACAGCTGGTATGCATGGACAGCCAGTAGTTCATGGAGAGCTGGTATGCATGGAGAGCCAGTAGTTCATTGAGAACTGGTATGCATGGAGAGCCAGTAGTTCATGGGGAGCTGGTATGCATGGAGGGCCAGTAGATCATGGAGAACTGGTATGCATGGTGAGCCAGTAGATCATGGAAAGCTGGTATGCATGGTGAGCCAGCAGTTCATGGAGAGCTGGTATGCATGAAGAGCCAGTAGATCATGTAGAACTGGTATGCATGGAGAGCCAGTAGTTCATGGAGAGCTGGTATGCATGGAGAGCCAGTAGTTCATGGACAGCTGGTATGCATGGACAGCCAGTAGTTCATGGAGAGCTGGTATGCATGGAGAGCCAGTAGTTCATTGAGAACTGGTATGCATGGAGAGCCAGTAGTTCATGGGGAGCTGGTATGCATGGAGAGCCAGTAGATCATGGAGAACTGGTATGCATGGTGAGCCAGTAGATCATGGAAAGCTGGTATGCATGGTGAGCCAGTAGTTTATGGAGAGCTGGTATGCATGGAGAGCCAGTAGATCATGTAGAACTGGTATGCATGGAGAGCCAGTAGGTTATAGAGAACTGGTATGCATGGACAGCCAGAAGTTCATGGAGAACTGGTATGCATGGAGAGCCAGAAGTTCATGAAGAGCTGGTATGCATGGAGAGCCAGTAGTTCATTGAGAACTGGTATGCATGGAGAGCCAGTAGTTCATGGAGAGCTGGTATGCATGGAGAGCCAGTAGATCATGTAGAACTGGTATGCATGGAGAGCCAGAAGTTCATGGAAAGCTGGTATGCATGAAGAGCCAGAAGTTCATGGAGAGCTGGTATGCATGGAGAGCCAGAAGTTCATGGAAAGCTGGTATGCATGGAGAGCCAGTAGTTCATGGAAAGCTGGTATGCATGGAGAGCCAGTAGATCATGGAGAAGTGGTATGCATGGAGAGCCAGTAGATCATGGAGAACTTGCATGCATGGAGAGCCAGTAGTTCATGGAGAGCCAGAAGTTCATGAAGAGCTGGTATGCATGGAGGGCCAGAAGTTCATGTAGAGCTGGTATGCATGGAGAGCCAGTAGTTCATGGACAGCTTGTATGAATGGAGAGCCAGTAGATCATGGAGGGCTGGTAGGCATGGTGAGCCAGTAGATCATGGAGAGCTGGTATGCATGGAGAGCCAGAAGTTCATGGAGAGATTTTGTTGGCATTAAGAGCCAGTAGATCATGAAGGGCTGGTAGGCATGGTGAGCCAGTAGATCATGGAGGGCTGGTAGGCATGGTGAGCCAGTAGATCATGGAGAGCTGGTATGCATGGAGAGCCAGTAGTTCATGGAGAGCTTGTATGCATGGAGAGCCAGTAGATCATTGAAAACTAGAAGTTCATGAAGAACTGGCAATGCATTAGAAATCAGTTGTTCATGAAGAACATGTAGCTAGTTCATAGATAAATAGTACCTGTAGTTCAAGAAGAACCAGGAATTCATGGAAAAACAGTAGTTCACAAAAAATCGGTTCTTCACTGAAAACCAACAGTTCACAAAGACTCTGTAGTTCATGGAGAATGGGTGTTCATGGAAGAATGGTATTTTATGAAATTGGAAGTCAGTGGAGAACAAGTAGTTCATGGAGAACCTGCAGTTTCTGTAACAATATGTAACTTGGAGAACCACTAGGTAATAAAGAATCATTAATTCATGGAATACTGATAGTACATGGAGAACTGGTGGTTCATTACATTAAGAACCCCCGGTTAGAAAACAAACAAACTAGTAGCTCATGAAGAACCAGTAATTCAGGAAAAAACAATAAATCACGATGAACCAGTTAATCAGGAAGAACCAGTAAATCAGGAAGAACCAGTAAATCAGGAGGAACCTGTTAATCAGGGAGAACCTGTAGTTTATGAAAAGCGAGAAATTCATGAAGACATGGTTGTTTAAGATGAAGACCTGGTAGTTCATAAAGACCTGTCATTTCATTAAGAACAGTAGTTCATAAAGAGCCAGTAGTTCATGAAAACCTGGTTCTTCATAAAGACCTGGCAGTTCATGAAGATCTGATAGTATATGACATGGTAGTTCATGAAGACGTGGTAGTTCATGAAGACCTGGAAATTCAAGAAGAATGGTAGCTCATAAAGACCTTCATGAAGACCCGGCATTTCATGAAGAGATAAAAAAGAACTAGTACTTAGCTCTTATCATGCTTACAATGACTTGTTCAGGCTAGGGCAAATAATGTAGAGCCAGATTATACAGCTCCCCATTGGACCCATTTGTTTTGCACAGTCTCCAGCAAGATACTGGTAATTTTATAAGCTGTTATTAGCCAATAAAAAAGGTAAACAACTTATGTAAGCAGCAATAGTTAGGTTACAATATGCTTGGATAGCTAGATATCAGTGTAGCTAACACTATCTTACCTATGATGTTGAGTTTACACAGAGGGCAAGTATGATTCCTGACCAGCCAGGGGTCCACACATCGTGTGTGGAACTGATGGTAGCATGGTAACACTCGCAGCTTCTGCAAACAAAATATATAGTTGTCTTGGTTTTATTTGTTGCAACATAAAAGTCACAGTGATACAGTGATGGCAACATCTAGCTGTTCTTAGTTCAGAAAGAACCTGGACTAATATCAAGGAAAAGAAACAACACAATACATGTTAGCTGGAAGACTTCCTTATATCAACACTTGCACTCCAACTGGGAGTTGATGGTAGGTTTTGAGGAGACACAATTCTACATGCTGGGTAACAATCAAAGAAAGAAAGGATAGTTGTATATAAATCAACATGGCGATAATAATAAAGATGACAATTATCATTTAGTATATGGTTATACCTGTTTTGGGTAGAAGTTGTCCAGACATATTGCACATGTCTCCTGGCTGCAGCCCGCTGAGTAGCGCTTGATCTTCATCAGCCCCAGGGCCTTGTAGGCCAGCTCACAGATGGGACTCTGAGATACAGATATCCCATATAACAATAAAGTCAGACATCAATGTCTGGTATTAAATAGGAACAAAACAACACACTGTCAGGCAGTTTTCTGGTTACCCTCGGAGATTAATTCAGAAATCATGTCTTCAAGATTGGGAACCGGTGGGAACAAGGGGAACAACAGTCTGTTGTACACTAGGCTAACCTTGACATTTAACTGTGCCAGGTGCATTTGCAGAGTCTGTCTAACAACAATCAGCATATGGTGTACATTACATTTCAGTGGATTGGAACTATACAGCCTGTGGTTTGAATGGCATACAGTCAAAATGATTATCCTCATTGCCTACTTTTACGTATTTTTTATTCTCAGTTATATTATAGAATAATTAGTTAAATTAAGCAAATGAGTATTATCCAACCATGATCAATTTAGTTAGCTACCTGTCTACTTAACAAATTGGTAATATTTGAATCCTAATTGATGATATTTTATACAAACCAAATACGTCATGAACTATCCCAAAGTCTCACAGGCCTCTATCCATACCTCTAGATAGTCCTGTTCATCCCAGTCCCCTCGTCGACGAGTGCGGATGTAATGCATCATCATCAATAGCAGGATGGCAGTGTAGAAATAGTTCCAGAAACTCTCCTGGTCTACCTGTTACCATGGAAATGTTTAGACAAGTCTGTTGTTTAGTGAACCACAACTGCCATATAACCTTTTATACCTGAAAACTGTGTATGAACAATAGAGCAATGATTGCTCTGTCATCATGGTCTCTGTAATCATGTATGGCTCACCTGAAAGCTGTACATAGTGAGCAATAACTATCAACAAGTTTTAAATAGACTAGAAAAGTTGTATTATATGTAAACAAACAACATTTGGAAAATCACTTTCAGTTTTGTTACTACATAGCCATATATGGAAAATGGCAATGTTTTTGAAGGAAAACAACCATTTGAACAATCTTGATAAAAATCCAACTTAAAAGCATATATACCAAATATCAAGGCTCTAGCTCATGACTGTAGTTTCCGACAAAAAGATTTAAACAGTTTCCCTATAAAGCCACACATGGAAAATGACCATACCTCTGGCAGCCGTGTGTTTTTTATGGATCAATATTATTTGGACCATTCTGATACAAGGCCACCAAAGGAACATGTAAACCAAATATCAAGGTTCTAGTTCTGGTAGTTTCTGACAAGAAGATTTACAAAGTTTTCTTATATAGCCATATAGGTCAAATGACTATGCCCTTATAACCATTGTTTTTAAAGGAACAAAATTCTTTGCACAATTTTGAAACAACAAACATGTATACTAAATATCAAGGCTTGTAGTTTCTGTCAAGAACATTTTTAATTTTTTCCAATATAGTCATAAAGAAAAAATAACCACGTCCCTGGCAGCCATGTTTTTAACAGATCTTACGTCTTTGTACAATACTGAAAAATGGCCATCCAAGGAACATGTATACCAAATATCAAGGCTCTAGCTCTTGAGATTTTCAAAATTGTCCTATATAGCAATATAAGGAAAATGGTTATGCTCCTGGCGACAATGCTTTTTTCAAGGATCAAAATTCTTTGAACAACATTTCATTTCCCAAAGCTTTAAATGAGTTTGATTGAATCTGCAGCAGTTGCAGAGAAGATGTCATTTAAAGAATGTTGATGGAAGAGTAACATATGTCATGAGATGTGAAGCAGGATATGCTCAGGTGAGCTAATAACTGTAATTATTGCCATCCCAGTATTATTTTATATATTTTCTACCATAAAAGTTATAGTGAGTGAAGATATATCAAAAGGTATGCATTTAGAGATGGATGTATGTAGCCATACAAACTTTATCTGTGACTAGATAAAACATGACTTTTCTATCAACATGAATGTTGTTTAAAACTAGCAGACTTTACACATTGCCTCCATATTTTTATCTTTATAAAATGTATATTTGTGAACATATTTTTTTTTATTTCCCAACATTTTATTTAATTGGTTGTTGAGAATTGAGAATGTCAGGTACAGACCTTGGCCTCCATATTGGCTTCATGCTGACCAAGGCAGACTACTCCATCCCACTCATGGTAACTCCGACCACTGTACCGCCCACATGTTCCCCACAGGGTCACCGTGGTAAATAATGTCTGGAGTATAGTCAAGTACAACAAACAATGCACAAAATACTAATGGGTAACCTAATGTAGCATTTTATTACAAACTAAACATTGTTATTACTTTACCCATCTTCTTAGGCATTAGAGATAATAGCAAGGTGAACAAGTATCTGGACAAATATTCTCTTGGATGAATACATCCAGTAAATTTGCACACAATAGACAAATATCTCCCACAACCAATTGTTTTGACAAAGTCGATTAAAACCCCATAAACTGCAAACAATTACCCCAAAACTATTCTGATAGGATGGACAAATATCCCACAATAGTTTTGAAATTAATATAAAAAATCTGTGGAGTATACGTCTATGTTTAGTAAAATGCTGGGGGTATTGGTCCACTTATGCAAATTTTACTGGGAGAGTATATGTCCTAGACTAATTTACCCTCAAAGAAGACTAAATTGGACTAATCCAAGGGGCACATGTGGTTGAGCAGTTAGAGCCACTGTCTTGTAACTCCACAGGCCCTCACTATGTGGTTGAGCAGTTAGAGCCACCGACATGTAACTCCACAGGCCCTCACTATGTGGTTGAGCAGTTAGAGCCACCGACATGTAACTCCACAGGCCCTCACTATGTGGTTGATATGTGGTTGAGCAGTTAGAGCCACCGACATGTAACTCCACAGGCCCTCACTATGTGGTTGAGCAGTTAGACCCACTGACTCATAACTCCACAGGCCCTCACTATGTGGTTGAGCAGTTAGAGCCACCGACATGTAACTCCACAGGCCCTCACTATGTGGTTGAGCAGTTAGAGCCACCGACATGTAACTCCACAGGCCCTCACTATGTGGTTGAGCAGTTAGAGCCACTGACATGTAACTCCACAGGCCCTTACTATGTGGTTGAGCAGTTAGAGCCACCGACATGTAACTCCACAGGCCCTCACTATGTGGTTGAGCAGTTAGAGCCACCGACATGTAACTCCACAGGCCCTCACTATGTGGTTGAGCAGTTAGAGCCACTGACTCATAACTCCACAGGCCCTCACTATGTGGTTGAGCAGTTAGAGCCACCGACATGTAACTCCACAGGCCCTCACCACGAGGTTGAGCAGTTAGAGCCACCGACTAGTAACTCCACAGGCCCTCACCACGAGGTTGAGCAGTTAGAGCCACTGACTTGTAACTCCACAGGCCCTCACCACGAGGTTGAGCAGTTAAAGCCACTGACTCAAAACTCCACAGGCCCTCACTATGTGGTTGAGCAGTTAGAGCCACCGACATGTAACTCCACAGGCCCTCACTATGTGGTTGAGCAGTTAGAGCCACCGACATGTAACTCCACAGGCCCTTACTATGTGGTTGAGCAGTTAGAGCCACCGACATGTAACTCCACAGGCCCTCACCATGTGGTTGAGCAGTTACAGCCACTGACTCATAACTCCACAGGCCCTCACTATGTGGTTGAGCAGTTAGAGCCACCGACATGTAACTCCACAGGCCCTCACCACGAGGTTGAGCAGTTAGAGCCACTGACTTGTAACTCCACAGGCCCTCACCACGAGGTTGAGCAGTTAGAGCCACTGACTCGTAACTCCACAGGCACTTACCATGTGATTTCCAGCCCCAGTCAATATTCTTTGTGAAGTAGGTTGTTTTTTTTTAGATCTATGATGATTTGTCTTTGATCTTTGTTCCCCAATAACTGCCGAATGTCTCTCATATGACCATAATTATGTAAAAATAACATATATTTTTAGAGTGCAAAGAGGGCCTTACCTGTGATTCCTGAGATCCAATTGACACATTGAAGATCAGTTTGGCTTTAATCTTCAGTTTACTGGACAAAAGAAAAAATATTTGTAATTTTTAAGATCTGTTTACTCTTAAGTAAATGTGTGTATTAAACAATTTTAAGGAACAGAGAAATACAAACAACAACACAAGCTTTAATATGTATTGTAAAAATATAAACAAGCTGTAACTAAAAAAACAAGAGGGTTAATTTATTGCAGTTTTAAGTGGCAAAATGCTTCTAATATGACACAAGATGTAAGGTCTAAATGCCTCTCTTAAAGCTACTGGCAACAGATGTTGAACTGACATTACAAATATTTGCAGTTTGACTTTGAATTTTTAAGGTGGGGGAAACCCAGGTCCTTACCTTTCTTAATTTGTAGCAATACACCAAACATTCATTCAAATATGAATATAAAAATGATGTGTAACTATTTTGTGATTGTCTTTACTATAAACAAAGTTCAAAGTAAAATAGTTCTGAAAATGAACATAACTGCAGCAAAATTGTAAAATGAAATTTTATTGACTGGTTTTCATGTGATAAAAATGAGAAATGACAGTTACAAGCTAATATAAAGGCTAAGAGAGCAGAGTAAAGGCCCACCAGTTAACAACTTATTCAAATACCAGGGTGGGTTGCCTAATCAGGTACAAGATGACAAGATCTGATTGGAAAAGTGGTCTTTGTTTATTCTGTGAAGTGTGGCAAAAAATATGTAGATAAAGTGAAGATGGGGAGAGGTCCATTGGAGTTTTTGGCCTGACATTTGTCCAAAAACAATTGATGCCAGCAATCGATTTTGTCTCAATAAGTTTTGCATTTCATTCTAAAAAATAAAATACATGTTGTTCTTATTGAGCACTCGATACGTGATTTCAATACTTGAGTTTTGGCATTCAATCAAGCACTTGTAAACATCATGCAGAGGGTATAAAACTTACAGGGATACCAACAAAAACATGATTAGGGCCTATCACTTTAAGCATGAAGGTTCTTTGTCTCAGGTCTAGTGATGCTAACAACAAATTGAGAGCTGCCATAATTGGAGCAACAGCTTGCCAGTGATAAGCTGGACTGCAGTCTCAATGCAAATTATGATTATGTTTACAATAGAATACTAAATGTACCTTTGAATAGAATAGATGACAGTGCATCGGATATGTGCATCTTAAGCATTACATGAAGTCAGATTAAGAAATATATGTCATACTGCTGCCTACCTTAGGATCAGATTAAGAAATATATGTCATACTGCTGCCTACCTTAGGATCAGATTAAGAATATATGTCATACTGCTGCCTACCTTAGGATCAGATTAAGAAATATATGTCATACTGCTGCCTACCTTAGGATCAGATTAAGAAATGTATGCCATACTGCTGCCTACCTTAGGATCAGATTAAGAAATATATGTCATACTGCTGCCTACCTTAGGATCAGATTAAGAATATATGTCATACTGCTGCCTACCTTAGGATCAGATTAAGAAATGTATGTCATACCGCTGCCTACCTTAGGATCAGATTAAGAATATATGTCATACTGCTGCCTACCTTAGGATCAGATAAAGAAATATATGTCATACTGCTGCCTACCTTAGGATCAGATTAAGAAATATATGTCATACTGCTGTCTACCTTAGGATCAGATTAAGAAATGTATGTCATACTGCTGCCTACCTTAGGATCAGATAAAGAAATGTATACCATATGGCTGCCTACCTTAGGATCAGATTAAGAAATGTATGTCATACTGCTGCCTACCTTAGGATCAGATTAAGAAATATATGTCATACTGCTGCCTACCTTAGGATCAGATAAAGAAATGTATACCATATGGCTGCCTACCTTAGGATCAGATTAAGAAATGTATGCCAATCTGCTGCCTACCTTAGGATCAGATTAAGAAATGTATGTCATATTGCTGCCTACCTTAGGATCAGATTAAGAAATATATGTCATACTGCTGCCTACCTTAGGATCAGATAAAGAAATGTATACCATATGGCTGCCTACCTTAGGATCAGATTAAGAAATGTATGCCAATCTGCTGCCTACCTTAGGATCAGATTAAGAAATGTATGTCGTACTGCTGCCTACCTTAGGATCAGATTAAGAAATATATGTCATACTGCTGCCTACCTTAGGATCAGATTAAGAAATATATGCCATACTGCTGCCTACCTTAGGATCAGATTAAGAATATATGTCATACTGCTGCCTACCTTAGGATCAGATTAAGAAATGTATGTCATACTGCTGCCTACTTTAGGATCAGATTAAGAAATGTATGTCATACTGCTGCCTACCTTAGGATCAGATTAAGAATATATGTCATACTGCTGCCTACCTTAGGATCAGATAAAGAAATATGTCATACTGCTGCCTACCTTAGGATCAGATTAAGAAATATATGTCATACTGCTGCCTACCTTAGGATCAAATTAAAAAATATATGTCATACTGCTGCCTACCTTAGGATCAGATATAGAAATGTATACCATATGGCTGCCTACCTTAGGATCAGATTAAGAAATGTATGTCATACTGCTGCCTACCTTAGGATCAGATTAAGAAATGTATGCCACACTGCTGCCTACCTTAGGATCAGATAAAGAAATGTATGCCAATCTGCTGCCTACCTTAGGATCAGATTAAGAAATATATGTCATACTGCTGCCTACCTTAGGATCAGATTAAGAAATATATGTCATACTGCTGCCTACCTTAGGATCAGATTAAGAAATATATGTCATACTGCTGCCTACCTTAGGATCATATTAAGAATATATGTCATACTGCTGCCTACCTTAGGATCAGATTAAGAAATGTATGCCATACTGCTGCCTACCTTAGGATCATATTAAGAATATATGTCATACTGCTGCCTACCTTAGGATCATATTAAGAATATATGTCATACTGCTGCCTACCTTAGGATCAGATTAAGAAATGTATGCCATACTGCTGCCTACCTTAGGATCAGATTAAGAAATATATGTCATACTGCTGCCTACCTTAGGATCAGATTAAGAATATATGTCATACTGCTGCCTACCTTAGGATCAGATTAAGAAATGCATGTCATACTGCTGCCTACTTTAGGATCAAATTAAAAAATATATGTCATACTGCTGCCTACCTTAGGATCAGATAAAGAAATATATACCATATGGCTGCCTACCTTAGGATCAGATTAAGAAATGTATGCCAATCTGCTGCCTACCTTAGGATCAGATTAAGAAATGTATGTCATACTGCTGCCTACCTTAGGATCAGATAAAGAAATGTATACCATATGGCTGCCTACCTTAGGATCAGATTAAGAAATGTATGACATATTGCTGCCTACCTTAGGATCAGATTAAGAAATGTATGTCATACTGCTGCCTACCTTAGGATCAGATTAAGAAATGTATGTCATACTGCTGCCTACCTTAGGATCAGATTAAGAAATGTATGTCATACTGCTGCCTACCTTAGGATCAGATTAAGAAATGTATGCCAATCTGCTGCCTACCTTAGGATCAGATTAAGAAATGTATGTCATACTGCTGCCTACCTTAGGATCAGATTAAGAAATGTATGCCAATCTGCTGCCTACCTTAGGATCAGATTAAGAAATGTATGACATATTGCTGCCTACCTTAGGATCAGATAAAGAAATGTATGTCATACTGCTGCCTACCTTAGGATCAGATTAAGAAATGTATGCCAATCTGCTGCCTACCTTAGGATCAGATTAAGAAATGTATGACATATTGCTGCCTACCTTAGGATCAGATTAAGAAATGTATGTCATACTGCTGCCTACCTTAGGATCAGATAAAGAAATGTATGCCATTCAACTGCAAACCTTTAGAACATTGTGGCACTCTGTTAATGAGATCAGATGTAAGACATTGTGGCACTCTGTTACATACCTTGAGATCAGATGTAAGAAATTGTGGCACTCTGTTAATGAGATCAGAAGTAAGACATTGTGGCACTCTATTAATGAGATCAGATGTAAGAAATTGTGGCACTCTGTTAATGAGATTAGATGTAAAACATTGTGGCACTCTGTTAATGAGATCAGATGTAAGAAATTGTGGCACTCTGTTAATGAGATCAGAAGTAAGACATTGTGGCACTCTGTTAATGAGATCAGATGTAAGAAATTGTGGCACTCTGTTAATGAGATCAGATGTAAGACATTGTGACACTCTGCTACATACCTTGAGATCAGATGTAAGAAATTGTGGCACTCTGTTAATGAGATCAGATGTAAGACATTGTGGCACTCTGCTACATACCTTGAGATCAGATGTAAGAAATTGTGGCACTCTGTTAATGAGATCAGATGTAAGACATTGTGGCACTCTGCTCCTTACCTTGAGATCAGATGTAAGAAATTGTGGCACTCTGTTACTGAGATCAGATGTAAGTAATTGTGGCACTCTGTTACATACCTTGAGATCAGATGTAAGACATTGTGGCACTCTGTTACATACCTTGAGATCAGATGTAAGAAATTGTGGCACTCTGTTACTGAGATCAGATGTAAGACATTGTGGCACTCTGTTAATGAGATCAGATGTAAGACATTGTGGCACTCTGTTAATGAGATCAGATGTAAGACATTGTGGCACTCTGTTACATTGTAATGAGATCAGAAGTAAGACATTGTGGCACTCTGTTAATGAGATCAGATGTAAGACATTGTGGCACTCTGTTACATACCTTGAGATCAGATGTAAGACATTGTGGCACTCTGTTACATACCTTGAGATCAGATGTAAGAAATTGTGGCACTCTGTTACATACCTTGAGATCAGATGTAAGACATTGTGGTACTCTGTTACATACCTTGAGATCAGATGTAAGAAATTGTGGCACTCTGTTACATACCTTGAGATCAGATGTAAGACATTGTGGCACTCTGCTCCTTACCTTGAGATCAGATGTAAGAAATTGGTGACATTCTCAGCAATATCTACCAAAACAACTGGCTTGGAAAACAGCTGGGCTATCTCAAGCTGAAACACAATCACACAGACATTATACACTTCTTTGTAGAAGCTTGAAAAATCCAATTAACTGCAGTCAGATTAATAATTGATAATGTATAATGGCTAAACAAAGATAACAATTATAACACAGTGATAAACAGTCTCACACTAATGGATTAAATGGGGGAATTTTTACTTTAATATCAAAATGACAAATTGAACAGGACATTATATAAAATGTTTTTTATTTACTGAATTTACAATTAAATGTAAATAGTTCATAAGAAAGGGGTATATTTGTAAATTAATTAAACTTAAACATTTTTGAACATGCTAATTGAAAGACCACAAGGAAACTTAAAATTCCATTAAAGTACACATTTTCATCTGCAAACCATCATACGGACATGGCTTTCAAAATGGAGGAGGGGTCCCAAAGTGTTTGATCAGCCATCACTAGACATTTAAACACAGTAAAACCCATCCAGCGAAGAACATACCTCTTTGATTATACCTGGATTAAGAGTGAGAATGATAATAGCTGAGGCTCCAAACACAAGTGCCTTCCTCATCTGAAACAATCATAAAAGACAATCATAACATTAGGTTGATTCTGTTCAGACTTAAATCAATGTTTGAAAGTCATGATCATGCATTGAAATGTAAGAACACAGTAAATTGAATCATCAAGTAGCACAGTTTGGGTCACAACTTAGTGATGTCATGGTATTTTTTACAGACAAACTGGAGATACAGATTGCAAAACATAGATAAATTGAAAAGAATAGGATGGAAAAAAAAAACACTACAGAAATTCATTGATCGATTTATTGACTAGATGCTGATATACAAATGTTTTTTATTGATGTATATATAAAACACATTTACATTTTCTGTTGTTGTTTTCTCTTTCAATAGGCTAGTTTTCTGCAGTTTTATACATAAAATACACATGAGAACCTTTTAGGCAGACATGACTTCAATAATAAGTTTATATTACTATTGGTTTATAGTTATTAGTTCATAGATTGGGAGACAAGGTATACCTACACTAGACTGCAGATGCTTACTGGTATACCTACACTAGAGCACTGATGCTCACTGGTATACCTACACTAGACCACAGATGCTCACTGGTATACCTACACTAGACCACAGATACTCACTGGTATACCTACACTAGAGCACTGATGCTCACTGGTGTACCTACACTAGACCACAGATACTCACTGGTGTACCTACACTAGACCACAGATGCTCACTGGTATACCTACACTAGACCACAGATACTCACTGGTATACCTACACTAGAGCACTGATGCTCACTGGTATATCTACACTAGACCACTGATGCTCACTGGTGTACCTACACTAGACCACAGATGCTCACTGGTATACCTACACTAGACCACTGATGCTCACTGGTGTACCTACACTAGACCACAGATGCTCACTGGTATATCTACACTAGACCACTGATGCTCACTGGTATACCTACACTAGACCACTGATGCTCACTGGTATACCTACACTAGACCACAGATACTCACTGGTGTACCTACACTAGAGCACTGATGCTCACTGGTATACCTACACTAGAGCACTGATGCTCACTGGTATACCTACACTAGACCACAGATGCTCCCTGGTATTCCAAAACTAGACTGCAGATGCTCACTGATATTTCTACACTAGACCACAGATGCTCACTGGTATTCCAAAACTAGACTGCAGATGCTCACTGGTATACCTACACTAGACTACTGATGCTCACTGGTATACCTACACTAGAGCACTGATGCTCACTGGTATACCTACACTAGACCACAGATGCTCCCTGGTATTCCAAAACTAGACTGCAGATGCTCACTGATATTTCTACACTAGACCACAGATACTCACTGGTATACCTACACTAGACCACAGATACTCACTGGTATACCTACACTAGAGCACTGATGCTCACTGGTATACCTACACTAGACCACAGATGCTCACTGGTATACCTACACTAGACCACAGATGCTCACTGGTATACCTACACTAGACCACAGATGCTCACTGGTATACCTACACTAGACCACAGATGCTCCCTGGTATTCCAAAACTAGACTGCAGATGCTCACTGATATTTCTACACTAGACCACAGATGCTCACTGGTATTCCAAAACTAGACTGCAGATGCTCACTGGTATACCTACACTAGACTACTGATGCTCACTGGTATACCTACACTAGACCACAGATGCTCCCTGGTATTCCAAAACTAGACTGCAGATGCTCACTGATATTTCTACACTAGACCACAGATACTCACTGGTATACCTACACTAGACCACAGATACTCACTGGTATACCTACACTAGAGCACTGATGCTCACTGGTATACCTACACTAGACCACAGATGCTCACTGGTATACCTACACTAGACCACAGATGCTCACTGGTATACCTACACTAGACCACAGATGCTCACTGGTATACCTACACTAGACCACTGATGCTCACTGGTATACCTACACTAGACCACAGATACTCACTGGTATACCTACACTAGACCACAGATGCTCACTGGTATACCTACACTAGACCACAGATACTCACTGGTATACCTACACTAGAACACTGATGCTCACTGGTATATCTACACTAGACCACTGATGCTCACTGGTGTACCTACACTAGACCACAGATGCTCACTGGTATACCTACACTAGACCACAGATACTCACTGGTATACCTACACTAGACCACTGATGCTCACTGGTATACCTACACTAGACCACAGATGCTCACTGGTATACCTACACTAGAGCACTGATGCTCACTGGTATACCTACACTAGACCACAGATGCTCCCTGGTATTCCAAAACTAGACTGCAGATGCTCACTGATATTTCTACACTAGACCACAGATGCTCACTGGTATTCCAAAACTAGACTGCAGATGCTCACTGGTATACCTACACTAGACTACTGATGCTCACTGGTATATCTACACTAGACCACAGATGCTCACTGGTATACCTACACTAGTCTACAGATACTCACTGGTATACCTACACTAGACCACTGATGCTCACTGGTATACCTACACTAGACCACAGATGCTCACTGGTATACCTACACTAGACTGCAGATGCTCACTGGCATACCTACACTAGACTACTGATGCTCACTGATATTTCTACACTAGACCACAGATGCTCACTGGTATATCTACACTAGACCACTGATGCTCACTGGTGTACCTACACTAGACCACAGATGCTCACTGGTATACCTACACTAGACCACAGATACTCACTGGTATACCTACACTAGACCACTGATGCTCACTGGTATACCTACACTAGACCACAGATGCTCACTGGTATACCTACACTAGAGCACTGATGCTCACTGGTATACCTACACTAGACCACAGATGCTCCCTGGTATTCCAAAACTAGACTGCAGATGCTCACTGATATTTCTACACTAGACCACAGATGCTCACTGGTATTCCAAAACTAGACTGCAGATGCTCACTGGTATACCTACACTAGACTACTGATGCTCACTGGTATATCTACACTAGACCACAGATGCTCACTGGTATACCTACACTAGACCACAGATACTCACTGGTATACCTACACTAGACCACTGATGCTCACTGGTATACCTACACTAGACCACAGATGCTCACTGGTATACCTACACTAGACCACAGATGCTCACTCGTATACCAACACTAGACCACAAATGCTCCCTGGTATTCCAAAACTAGACTGCAGATGCTCACTGGTATACCTACACTAGACTACTGATGCTCACTCATATACCTACACTAGACCACAGATGCTCACTCATATACCAACACTAGACCACAGATGCTCCCTGGAATTCCAAAACTAGACTGCAGATGCTCACTGATATTTCTACACTAGACCACAGATGCTCACTGGTATATCTACACTAGACCACAGATGCTCACTGGTATACCTACACTAGACCACAGATGCTCACTGGTATACCTACACCAGACCACAGATGCTCACTGGTATACCTACACTAGACCACAGATGCTCACTGGTATACCTACACTAGACCATAGATGCTCACTGGTATACCTACACTAGACCACAGATGCTCACTGGTATACCTACACTAGACCACAGATACTCACTGGTGTACCTACACTAGACCACAGATGCTCACTGGTATACCTACACTAGACCACTGATGCTCACTGGTATACCTACACTAGACCACAGATGCTCACTGGTATACCTACACTAGACCACTGATGCTCACTGGTATACCTACACTAGACCACAGATACTCACTGGTATACCTACACTAGACCACAGATGCTCACTGGTATACCTACACTAGACCACTGATGCTCACTGGTATACTTACACTAGACCACAGATGCTCACTGGTATACTTACACTAGACCACAGATGCTCATGTTATATCAAGTATCATGGATTACATTTCAGTATTCCAAGCATTTGATACAGACCCTTTCTACAATACTGGGACAGTCCCCTCTAATAGCTGAGTCAGTACTAGATGCGGCCTGTTTGTCTGAGAAGTGCATCACTGCTATCCAGTTGTTTGGCAGTCTGGCATAACCCTTCTCATCCTTATTCCCACAGTCTGATGGTAACTGTAGTAATCAAAAATACATATTTGCTTTTTTATGTCCAAGTATAACTTATTTCAAAAATAATGTAAGTGAACCAACATTTTTAGTACAATATGCTAGTAGTTTAATTAGGTAAAGATACCACTTAAATATTGAACAGAAATGAATGCACTGTTAAACATAACAATATGGGAGGAGTATCTTTCTATTATCGTTTCTTTATCTGGTGGATGAAACCGCAGAGACATTCTACATTAATAACTTAACATATACCCATGTTAATGCGAAGGCTTGTTTAAAAATTGTAGCCATTCGATGCAGGATGCCTACGTCAAATAGTTTGTGATCAGGGCTGGAAAAATATGGTAGTCTGACATTCCGGAACAAGTCAAAATGCAGTTTCGGGCTACTGGTCATTGATCATTTGATTAGTCCCGAACAAGTCATAAATTGGCAGTCAGACAAGTGACAAATAAACAGCGGTTTCTAGCATTGAAGACAATCAATTTCTTGCCAGGAAGCATAAATTTATCAATTTATCATAAAGGTGGTACATGTACAATGCAAGCACCTACATAAATGCTTCTAGACAAAAAATATAAGAAACAACTTGTTGTTATACCTTGTTTGTTAGTTGCAGATATGACAAATGTGTTGTTGTGTTCGTATATTGAAAACAACGCAAATTTTCGGACAAGTCATTTTTGTCCAGGTTACTAGTCCAGGGCTAGTCATTGAAAAAAATTTTTTTTCTAGCCCTGGTGATCAAAAATTTGCTTCTTGACAAGGTAAGTGGCATTAGTAGTAATTGTGTACATACATCCCTTCAATGAATTTGCTGTTATCACATATTTTGATCCTGGAGTTCCTATTTCCAAATTCATAATTTGTGCAATGTTTTATATTTGTTGACTTTGTTCACTGCCTTCTTACTGTGAGCTTTGATCAATTTTAAGCTTCTCTGAGTCTTCAACCTACAATTAAAGGCATGCCAGATATTGATCCTTTCTAAGGCAGTTTCGACTTCTGCCTACAATCCCTACATGGCTTGGAATAAGATAATTGCTGGCACTGAGACAGTTCTTTAAAGAAGTGTTTAATATGTAAATTTCTTTCATAATCTCCTGCCTTAACTGCCATTAATAGACTGAAAAAATTATAATGAACTTAACAAATCTGTATTGTTTTGTTAGATAATTTATTCATTTTAACTTATTAGGCTTTCTTAAATAGTAACTTCTGTCTAATTAAATCTTGTTAGATCTTGTTAGGTTAATTATCCAAATATATAACTATTGTTCTACTGCACCAGAGATGTGCAGATCTGTGTCTCTGATGTAGATGCTAATTTAGGATAAGGATTAGTTTTTGTAATAGATAGTTTCCACATCAGTGAAGATCCCTTATCTTGGCAGCCACCTCTGATGGCAAATTCATGGGATTTTCAGATGAATTTTATAGAAGCATAAATTTTATTTCTTCATTGGTGGTCCAAAAACTAAAAGCTATACACCATTGGAAAGCTCTTGAAATTCATATTTTTAGAATACAATATTTTTAAAATTGATTAACGCACAAAGAATCAATACACATAAATAAATAAAATATCTGGCTCATCCTTAAACAAAATATACAGTGTACCTTTTTGGTTGTATTTTTATCTACCTTTTAAACTATCAAAATATAGTTTTGATATTTAAAATAATTAATAAAAGCGGTTAAATTCGATATAAAATTCAGTAAAATAGACTGAAAAATAAAAAAAAAAGTTGTGAGTTTAATACAGCACATATTTCAAAATTTTGGCCTGCATTAGCTTCTGCCTTCAAAGATGGCTGCCTTAAACTGTCTTATCAGTGCTTAGGACATCAAATGGAAACTATCTATATTATTCTTTGTTGTGCTAATTGAAAAGTTGTCTTTTTGATTGATTAGTTGTGCTGTGTTTTATTTATGTCAATTGTTTAATCCCTAGTGAACAGTTTGAATCTGACAAATCTTAATTTGGTTCTCCCTCAAACTCACTGAGTAACTGGAAGCTTCAAACATGTTGATATCTGTTGTCCCGTTAAAATGACTTGGTCGCAGTTTTACATAGGTGCATTAGACATAAAACTACAACATTTGTACTTTTATCTATTTAAATTTGTTGCATCATTATCATAGCTTATTGTTTAATCAATGTATCATTTGTGAAATATGTATACACATGACCAGTTTAGGGATATGCTAGGTTGTTAAGCTAAAACTGGCTAAAAATATTGTCCAGTAACCAAATTCTGTGTTTCCTAAAAATTAATTGTTGTGTTTTGTTGTTGTTGTTTGTTGTTGTTTTTTTGTCTTTTTTTATATGCAATATTTTGAGTTGTATCATGTTTCCTGTTACATAATAAATGTTCTTTTGCGATAAACAAATGTTATCAAAATAAAGCTTTATTTAAAAGATGCAAAGACAAATGGTCACAATCATGTATGTAGTGTAGTGCATATAGGCACTTCCAACAGCCTTGCTGTTGGGTTAACCCTTTAGCGATGTGGTTAAGTGTCAGCCTACTGATCTGAAGGTCCCGGGTTCGAATCCCCGTTAGGGACAGGATTATTTTCTCCTCTCAGATTTACTTTAGTACAGAACACCTTGATAGTTGAAATTATTGTGGCACTTTCAATATAAATTATCTTTCACAGGACACCATTTTAACACAGAATCTTTTGATGATGGTTAATATTTTGCCCATTTTCATCATTGTTTAAGAAAGTTTTGCCTTTTTAGCAAGAAGTAAAAACATGCGAAATTGACCAACTGTTTCTTGTGGCCAGTTCGCATTTAAAAAAGGGCATTCCACGAATCGTTAGAAAATTAATGATATATATATTTTAAGTAAATGCTCGCTACTGAGAGAAAAAGCGGCAACATACGAAGTGTACTCTTCCCTCTGCATCATTTTCACGACCTATGTCGAGAGAATGCCCCAGAAACTGCGATGCTATGTCTGCAGTCCCATCTGTCACGGATAACAAATCGCCAGCTGTCAATCTTTTAGGCACTGCTTTCTCCAATTTGCTTAATTGTATAAGTGTCTTTTTATCCTTACTTGCCAAAGTAGGGCATAAAACAACTAAACATATAAAGAGAAACAAACTTGTGTGCCTTTTATTTGCTGTATTTGTGAAAAATGTTACACTAGAGAGAATAGATAGTGCAACGTCCGACATATTTGTTTTGGTTTTTTAAGCGGTGCAGTATAGTTCGTGTTCGAATGAGCTGTAGAAGTTTCGCCATCGTCAATATGAATCCCATTGAAATAACTTATCGGCGTTTAATTCAAGAGGGAGGCTCACTGTAAAAGTAACAGGGCCATTCCTGTAGTTGGCAGTGACAATATTTGATAAACCAAATTTTACAAATTTTACGACGACATTATAATTTAGTTTGAAGCGAACTATACTGCTAGTATATATATTTATATATAGTATATGAACAGTTTTGTCGTCTCAAACACTCGATCTTGTTTTAAAATCTATTAGTGGATATAGAACTGGAATTTCATCACTATATTGCACCCCAACCAAGCAACAACAAACAAACAAACACGTTAATATATTAGTAGTATATCTATGCGATTTTAGTGTACCTATATAAAACAATACAAAAATACAAAGAAAAATATTTTTTATGGGAGCTCGACCGTGAAATATATATTCAAACAAATGCAGGCTATGTATATACAGTGCCGATATTTATTAAAACAAAGCTGATTCAATATTTATTGATATTTATTAAAATATACAATGTCGTGATTTATTTTTGAAGCGTTTTTATGACGAATCGTACTGTGTTTTTGCAACCAAAAGCCAGCCATTGCAGAAGCAAAGTAAGTCGTCAAAAATCACATTCAATTCAATGAAATAGTGTGCCTTAAAGTACGCTCAATAATTTGTTATTTTCTTTACATTGCGTTTGTGTACAGATGAAAGAAAATAATAAATGACGTCATAAGACAACATTTCAATGACGTCATTACGCCATTTGACGTTAGTTGTCAAAGATACCAAAACCTTAAATAGGCCTTAATTATTGGGTAAGGCCGTCTTGGATATTAAAATTACAAAATACAACAAAAATGAAATCGCTTACATTAAACCAGTCACCTTGGATAAATCTACCAGATGTGGCGCTGGTCGAGGTATTCAAATATCTTAAAGACAAAGACAGGGCCCGGGCTGCTCTTGTTTGCGAAAAATGGAACCGCATCTTTGATTCTCCTAGCTTATGGCGACTTCGGACCTTTGAAATGGGCGGTTTTAGGGCGCAGTCGAATGGAGAAAGGGCGTGTCAGTATGCGGAGCGGTTCGGCAAGTATCTTCGGTATCTTAACATTATGTGCACACACCCATCCACACATACATGCAGAGTTTTCATCAAGGCCATAGAACAACTCTTCAAAATTTTAAAGGAAGGTGGTGCACAATTGATGGAGTTCGAACTCTGCAGACTTGAGTTATTCCGATACTGGAAATATGATACCCCAAGGGATAAACTTGTCGCCATTTTCAGTAGGTTCTTCAAAACGCAGAGACGTCTAGAATTTTTGACATGTCTACCGCACAGTTCCCTGCATTCGGTGGTTGTCGCGTATTAGAAGCGCTTGGCAGCAACTCCGGTCACACGCTACAGGATCTCACCATCGAGGACTTCTTCCAACCACGTCTTGATATGACTCAAGTGAAAAAATTTCCAAAAGTTCTAAGCAAGTTTACTGGACTGAAATACTTAGCCATCAATTACAATTGTCTGAATGATGAGATCCTTGAAGTGTTCCAGAAGAACCTATGCAGGAGACTTGAATTCCTTAATATTCGCGTGTGGCGAAGCGATCCACACTCGCACCGTTTGTCGCCCGTTGCATGGAAACTTTTGGTCCGCGCATGTCCCCGACTGCGGGTTGCCATCTGGTTCGAGAGTATCGGCTCCCACAGCGAGATTACATCGATCCTGGTGAAGGAGATTCCACTACGTGATGTCCATGTGTGGACGGGCTATGATGACGACGCCAACTGGAGGCTGGCCGACACCATTACTTACATCTCGGATAACTTCAAGTATAGCCTGGGTGAGTAGAGGCGGACATTTGGTAGTGACTGTATTATAAGGATGTTAGTCACCGCTTTTGTTGCCGTCTCAAGTTGTTGTTTTGCATAACAAGCAGCAAACTGTATTACTATCATTATTATTCAATCACCAATTGCCACGCTAATAAGATTTTGTATAAGTGAATAGTCCATTTAGGATTTTTTTTAAAAAATCTTTATAACGAAAGAAAATTGTTTGTACTTCATCGTATATCAGATGTTTTCTGACATAGTGTAAAGGCCTTTGATTAAAAATGATTTCGTGCAGTCACAATCAGATTGTTTTTTCACTGTCTGTGTATGAGTAGTTTGGGTTAAAGTTTTGTTCTAACGATGTTGGCAGCCTTAAATAATGTATGTAGCTGGATAATTAAAGCCCATTATAATTCTGGGCGATTCTATATGCTTGCTGACACTAAACTCGTAATATTGTATTCCTACTTTGGTATCTTTATAGACTACGTGTCTCTGGAGCTAGACAACACACAGGAGGTGGTGGACGACCAGATCGTCTCGCTTATCACGCAAACACGCACCCTGAAGGAGATCACCTTGAATGCCATGATCTCCATAGACACCGTGGAACACATCTGTGAACTGCTGAGAACAGGCAGACTCAGTGAGTAGTTTCAAACGACGTGTCTGTAACTGACATCACCGTGTTTGGATAGTATGATACCAGAAAATGCCGACAAATTTCGCAAGAAAATTTGCACACATTTGAATTGTTTTGAATTGTTAATTAATTTTGGTATACGCACTGATTGCGAATATTAACTATAGTTAACAAAATCAAAGGTACCGTGGCGCTGCGTATCAGAACGCCGTTGTTATTTTGCCATTTTTTTACTACCGCAAGAAGGTATTTAGTGACTTCCTCGACTTATATTTTGAGGACTTCAACGATTTGGGCTATTTGATTTTAACGCATCACAAGGATTTTAAATTAATTTGCATGAAATACTGGTGTATTGTCTAGTGCTGGAAAAGCAATGGATTAACAAAAATCGCTACGCCAGCTATATAACCCCGGTCAGGTCGTCGCTCATTTCCTTGTGGTCGCTCATTTCCTTGTGCAAGAAATTTACCTCGAATTGGTCCACTCCACCCAGGTGTCTAAATGGGTACCTGCGAGGGTTATTCGGGTCAGTAATATGACTTCCCAGCGCCATGTGTCGGCAGCCATAGTACGGAATTGACGAGTAAACTTAATGACTGTAAAGTCTGTACAGGCTGAACGAGCATTAGCTTGAAGGTTGTTAACTTGGTATTACCTATTACCTTTAAGACTTGCTACGTACGCTATATATTTTAGTTTCGATTATTTATGATTGTTTTATTGATTTGGTAGTACTTTATGATGTACATGTGGAATAATATGATAAAATATCCATATAGTACCCATGCAATATATTGCTAAGTATTGTAACTTTTGAAATCCAAAGGGTGTTAATGACGCAGATGCGGCGTTTTAAAGATATATGAACGTTTTATTTGCAAAACCAGCAGGACAGGCACGATCATAACTATTACATTTTTGCGCACCTATTATAAATACTTTCTAAGAAATCAAGTGGTAGCGTTAAAAGAATCTGTAAGTGTACATTGCAGGTACTGCTGTCTGTAGATGAGATCCCGATAAATGTTGAAGTTGACCTTGATAAATCCAGCACTAGGAGCACCTCGACTGGTACTTGGACCTTTTAACGTTTCTGTAACTTGTGTGTTATGTTTTGTGAAATTGATCATGACACGTTATTCAAACATTTATGCTTGCGGACTTACCTTGTTATATATTGTTGAAAATCTAAAACGGCATTAATTCAAACTTTTTCTCCTATACGTAAGTTCAAATGTTACCATACCGTATTGGGAGGATTGATCTGTGCACATATAATTAATTAAGTTTATTCATATGAGATTACGTAAAGTCGATGTTCACTGTAACATCAGGGTATAACTGACAGTATAAGTTTAAAATATGAAAACAGCCCGACGGCACCACTGAGTGCTTGATGTGTTTAGAGTTTGATACAGTCTTCACCTGATAAGCATTTAAAATGGTCTGTTGTTGACAAGAAGTGTAGATGTTATCAAATACCAGTAACTAAAACTGCTACGGATAATTAAAAATGTTAAAAATAAGGTTTAAAAATAGAAACTGCTGTATCTGAGGCGGTATCCTTGTCACATGTTCCCGTTGCTATTTCTAGACCTAACGCTGTTCCATGTGACGTTTGCCGGTATCGTGGGGCACCACGAAGAGTTCCACCGTCTGAGGGATCACTACACGGATATATTCAGACATCTACCAATCGACTTCAAAATATACAGATTTGATTATTAGATATCAATCTATACATTTATATGAATATGATATTTATAAAACCTTTCCCAGATAATTACTAAATAATTTTTATTTTACCAAAAAATGTTAATCATCTCATATTAAAAATTACAATTTGTTTTGTTTATTTTCCCTTATCCAATCAGATTTGAGCCTGTTTCACGTGACCTGTTGCTTGTTATCAACACGTGACTGGGAGGGGCTAAGACTGTTGAAACAACGATATGAGCCAATCATGGACAAGATGAAGATAGATTTCCAGTTAACATCCGACTTGGTCATAGACATGTTATCCTAGACAGAGAATTAGGTCCACGATGTTGTTTTTTCTTGCTATAATTGTTGTTGTGTTGTTGTTGTTTTTTACAAAAATATATATCTGATAATTTATTCGTTGAAAAAATGAACTTATCTTAAATATTAAAAAAAACACACTCTTCTTACCAAAATTAATTGAGTTTTGCTTTAACTGTACAAAATAATTTTATGACAGGAAAATCGAAGGAAAAGAGTAGCTTTGAAAAACAAAACAACATATTCTGATGGAAGAAAGGTATGACGATGTACAGACAGATTTAGAAGACGTAAAATTTTTGATAGAAAAAAGCAAGCCTAATAAAATATTCGTTTCACCAGTAAATAATAAAATATGGCACATCATTATATTATGTCATTGAGAGACATTAATTGTCTCCCCTGAATAATCCTAAATGTAAGTAGTTCCGTTCGTTTACTCGGTTTATATGCTTGTGGTATTTGAAGTGTATGATGACTTTTCTGCTTTTCTTGTGATGGCCATTTTACCCATCATCAACAAACACTTCCATATTCTTTTTTAAATTAACTAATCTCTGTAAGTATTTAAATGGATTTTAAACTTACATTTATGCCAAAGTAAGAAATTTCACTGTTTGTAATTGCAATATCTACAAAAGAACAGGCGATAAAGTCCAAAAATTCCACTTAAAATTACCTACCTACTGTTTGGAATACCTCCAATATTAACTAACAAGGGAGACAATTTCCATTTCACCAATGTACCCCTTTTTATGATTCACTTATACTACCAAGGCCAAACATATTTGTTCCATCAAAAGGGTTACAATGTATAACTGCCAAAAATGGACAGACAAGTGTTTATTACTATGACATGAAATATTTAATGTAACATACACAGGTAAAACAAGGCATGACAATGTTTGCCTGCAACAGTGTTCAATAAAAGTGGTGTATATTTACATTTCTCAAGTGATGACTTAGTAAAGTTCAAAACTCTTAAAATATGTTAAATTAAAAAAATTAAACAAAACCATAATTAAAATTTGAAATAACTATGTATCTATTGTAATATATTTTTACAAACTGGAATATTATTTTTTAATTTACACAACCATACATATCAATACTTACCAATATGATGCAAAACTGCCTTGAGTCAATTAAATGTTTCCTCTCCAACAATATTAAATACAAGAAGAACCAAACCCTAGAAGGTTTGAGATACTATCAACAAATCTGTGTACCCGGCTAGTGCTAGAGTTAAAGCAACAAAGTGTACACTGGTGTACACATGTATTATACATCTTATCATTTACCTCAAAAATGTATTTGGTAAGTTTCTAGGTGCTTTTTAAAAAAGTTATGGGTGCCGAACACCTTTAATTAGAATGTTAGCAGACTGCAAAGGTGCCTCGACAAAAATCACTATTTGACTGATGTACCAATGGACTTATCTAAGGTATTCATTTTTTCTCTCACAAAATCCTGTTATCCAAAGTGTCTTCATATGGACTGTCACAGCCAGTGAAACTTCTATTAAGCTATTTATTGCAGAAAAAGCCACAAAATAAAATGAGGGAAACGATGAGGATAGGTATAGATGGGCTTAAATTTCCAATTGTGTTCCATTCTTGGGCTATCAATGTTTAATGTTTTTATAAATATTTTCTATTCAGTGCAGAAATGTACTATGAAGAACCTATGCTGATGGCAACACCTTGTCGTTTCACACTACAAACTTCCAAACTTTAATGTCAAGATTACAAACATAAAGCAAAACAATTCTTATAGACTGGTTTGGCTTGAATGTTATGCAGGCTAACACTGATAAAATCAAAGCTGTAGCTGTAGGAAAATGTTTTTTTTGTTTTTTTGGGGTTGGGTGGGGGAAGTGTGTGTGTGTGTGTGTGTGTGTGTGTGTGTGTGGGGGGGTGTTACGGCATACCGACTATAAAATGCGAAAATGAAGTGATCTTGGTGTCTTTTGTGGTTAAAATTGATTTGAAATTACTTTTTGCAGCTCATATAAACAATTGTGCAAAAAGCAGTCACGTAGCCCATTATCCTAAAAAGAATTGGTAACTACTTACATCTCTCTCATAAACAATTTCTCATACATTTATACTTATTTTCAAACTTAAAATTTGGTTCTTTAGCCTGTCAGTTTTGTTAAAAGATACAAATAAATAGAAAAGATACAAAAAGAACCTCAAGGATCTGTTTATGATGATCACAAACTTTCTCATGAATAACTATAAGCAAGAGAATAACTTCCGACTCTGTATGTTCGTCAACAAAGATCAACGGCTATAGAACGGCTTCTTTTTTTTATCTTATCTTCTTTTTTATCTTCTTTTTTTATCTAAATGCATGTATTACCTACAAAAGTTGGTTGTAAAAGCTCATTTACAGCTTATTTTTTTTATATTATTATCATTATTACCGGTATATTATTTTTATACAGCATTGATTTGCTGCTTTCCTGCTGACTCAAGATAAATTTTATCTATCTATCTATAAACTATCCTGTTATTGACAGACAGACCTCTAAGCCCTCAGACAACAAGATTTCACACATAACTGAATAATTTATAAAACCAGTTAAGCTTGATTTTTTGGTTATTTGCTAACTTGATATTGTTGCTATTCATTAAATGACATTTTGTCTGATAAAGTTAATTATTTTCTCTCATTAGAAATACTATAATTTTTATGATTTCTATTCTGTATTAACAAACAGGGAATTCATTCTTACTGATTTTCTGATCATTTCATGTGTAAATGTTACAATTAATTAGCTATAGAGTAAAAAGGGGAAATCGAATGGTGAACATGTGCCTTTCTGACATCTGTCTTGTTTTCATCTTTTTAACCTTTCACTGCATGGTTAATAAACATTGAAATTAACTACATATGTATTTATTTATATCAATGCAGTAAAATGGAATCAAACATTTTTCTTCTTTATAACTTCATGCAAGCGATACAACATACCTTACATAAAACAAGCTTGCCACACGGAGAATAAACATCACACAAGGCTATCTATTAATACAAGACAAAAACATTTAATTGGCAGTTATATAACCGTGCTACAGACTAATCAACTCTTCAAATATCATTGATGGTGCTAATTCACTTATAAACAAGAGTTATTAAGAAAAAAAAGCATACATGTATTAGCAATTTCAGAAATTGCTCCATATTAGTGTATTATTAATGTTGAGAAGCTAGAAAACATTACAGATATAATGGTTAAATTTTGTGTAATTTAGTCACAAAAAGCACAGCCTCTAATTATGATGCTGAAGTTGCATTTCTTAAAATAAACAGCACAATTTAAATAAAAGGAAAACATATAATTTAATTAAATATTTACTTTAATGCAAAAATTGTCCTTTTATTCTTTATGTAAGTCAAGTTAATCTTATACATTTACAGACCTAGATAAGGTTTGGAGTGGCTACAGACCATGGGCCCCTAGATAAGGTTTGGAGTGGCTACAGACCATGGGCCCCTAGATAAGGTTTGGAGTGGCTACAGACCATGGGCCCCTAGATAAGGTTTGGAGTGGCTACAGACCATGGGCCCCTAGATAAGGTTTGGAGTGGCTACAGACCATGGGCCCCTAGATAAGGTTTGGAGTGGCTACAGACCATGGGCCCCTAGATGAGGTTTGGAGTGGCTACAGACCATAGGCCCCTAGATAAGGTTTGGAGTGGCTACAGACCATGGGCCCCTAGATAAGGTTTGGAGTGGCTACAGACCATGGGCCCCTAGATAAGGTTTGGAGTGGCTACAGACCATGGGCCCCTAGATAAGGTTTGGAGTGGTTACAGACCTTGGGCCCCTAGATAAGGTTTGGAGTGGCTACAGACCATGGGCCCCTAGATGAGGTTTGGAGTGGCTACTGACCATGGGCCCCTAGATGAGGTTTGGAGTGGCTACAGACCTTGGGCCCCTAGATAAGGTTTGGAATGGCTACTGACCATGGGCCCCTAGATGAAGTTTGGAGTGGCTACAGACCATGGGCCCCTAGATGAGGTTTGGAGTGGCTACAGACCATGGGCCCCTAGATAAGGTTTGGAGTGGCTACAGACCATGGGCCCCTAGATGAGGTTTGGAGTGGCTACAGACCTTGGGCCCCTAGATGAGGTTTGGAGTGGCTACAGACCATGGGCCCCTAGATAAGGTTTGGAGTGGCTACAGACCATGGGCCCCTAGATAAGGTTTGGAGTGGCTACAGACCATGGGCCCCTAGATAAGGTTTGGAGTGGTTACAGACCTTGGGCCCCTAGATAAGGTTTGGAGTGGCTACAGACCATGGGCCCCTAGATGAGGTTTGGAGTGGCTACTGACCATGGGCCCCTAGATGAGGTTTGGAGTAGCTACAGACCTTGGGCCCCTAGATAAGGTTTGGAGTGGCTACTGACCATGGGCCCCTAGATGAAGTTTGGAGTGGCTACAGACCATGGGCCCCTAGATGAGGTTTGGAGTGGCTACAGACCTTGGGCCCCTAGATGAGGTTTGGAGTGGCTACAGACCATGGGCCCCTAGATAAGGTTTGGAGTGGCTACAGACCATGGGCCCCTAGATAAGGTTTGGAGTGGCTACAGACCATGGGCCCCTAGATAAGGTTTGGAGTGGCTACAGACCATGGGCCCCTAGATGAGGTTTGGAGTGGCTACAGACCATGGGCCCCTAGATGAGGTTTGGAGTGGCTACAGACCATGGGCCCCTAGATGAGGTTTGGAGTGGCTACAGACCATGGGCCCCTAGATGAGGTTTGGAGTGGCTACAGACCATGGGCCCCTAGATAAGGTTTGGAGTGGCTACAGACCTTGGGCCCCTAGATAAGGTTTGGAGTGGCTACTGACCATGGGCCCCTAGATAAGGTTTGGAGTGGCTACTGACCTTGGGCCCCTAGATGAGGTTTGGAGTGGCTACAGACCATGGGCCCCTAGATAAGGTTTGGAGTGGCTACAGACCATGGGCCCCTAGATGAGGTTTGGAGTGGCTACAGACCATGGGCCCCTAGATGAGGTTTGGAGTGGCTACAGACCATGGGCACCTAGATGAGGTTTGGAGTGGCTACAGACCATGGTCCCCTAGATGAGGTTTGGAGTGGCTACAGACCATGGGCCCCTAGATGAGGTTTGGAGTGGCTACAGACCATGGGCCCATAGATAAGGTTTGGAGTGGCTACAGACCATGGGCCCCTAGATAAGGTTTGGAGTGGCTACAGACCATGGGCACCTAGATGAGGTTTGGAGTGGCTACAGACCATGGGCCCCTAGATAAGGTTTGGAGTGGCTACTGACCATGGGCCCCTAGATAAGGTTTGGAGTGGCTACTGACCATGGGCCTCTAAATGAGGTTGGGAGTGGCTACTGACCATGGGCCCCTAGATGAGGTTGGGAGTGGCTACAGGCCATGGGCCACTAGATAAGGTTGGACGGGGCTACAGACCATGGGCCCCTAGATAAGGTTGGACGTGGCTACAGACCATGGGCCCCTAGATAAGGTTTGGAGTGGCTACAGACCATGGGCCCCTAGATGAGGTTGGGAGTGGCTACTGACCATGGGCCCCTTGATGAGGTTGGGAGTGGCTACAGACCATGGGCCCCTAGATAAGGTTTGGAGTGGCTACAGACCATGGGCCCCTAGTTGAGGTTGGGAGTGGCTACTGACCATGGGCCCCTAGATGAGGTTGGGAGTGGCTACAGACCATGGGCCCCTAGATAAGGTTGGACGGGGCTACAGACCATGGGCCCCTAGATAAGGTTGGACGTGGCTACAGACCATGGGCCCCTAGATAAGGATTGGAGTGGCTACAGACCATGGGCCCCTAGATAAGGTTGGACGGGCTACAGACCATGGGCCCCTAGATGAGGTTGGGAGTGGCTACAGACCATGGGCCCCTAGATAAGGTTTGGAGTGGCTACAGACCATGGGCCCCTAGATAAGGTTGGGAGTGGCTACAGACCATGGGCCCCTAGATGAGGTTGGGAGTGGCTACAGACCATGGGCCCCTAGATAAGGTTTGGAGTGGCTACAGACCATGGGCCCCTAGATAAGGTTTGGAGTGGCTACAGACCATGGGCCCCTAGATAAGGTTTGGAGTGGCTACAGACCATGGGCCCCTAGATAAGGTTTGGAGTGGCTACAGACCATGGGCACCTAGATGAGGTTGGGAGTGGCTACAGACCTTGGTCCCCTAGATGAGGTTGGGAGTGGCTACAGACCATGGGCCCCTAGATAAGGTTTGGAGTGGCTACAGACCATGGGCCCCTAGATAAGGTTTGGAGTGGCTACAGACCATGGGCCCCTAGATAAGGTTTGGAGTGGCTACTGACCATGGGCCCTTAGATAAGGTTTGGAGTGGCTACAGACCATGGGCCCCTAGATAAGGTTTGGAGTGGCTACAGACCATGGGCCCCTAGATAAGGTTTGGAGTGGCTACAGACCATGGGCCCCTAGATAAGGTTTGGAGTGGCTACAGACCATGGGCCCCTAGATAAGGTTGGACGGGGCTACAGACCTTGGTCCCCTAGATAAGGTTGGGAGTGGCTACAGACCATAGGCCCCTAGATAAGGTTGGGAGTGGCTACAGTCCATGGGCCCTTGACAAGGTTGGGCGTGGCTACAGGCCATGGTAGAAAGGATCATTTCAATATACTTGAGTCGAATTGATGATATTTATGAACAAGGCATTTTCATTAGATTTGATTTCATTTTATTTATTACACTCAAAGAAAACTATAATATTGTCAGTTTGTGTATAATAAAAATGAAGACAAACTGCAACAAAGACCTTCAAAAAAGTATTAATTATTTTCTCTCTTTTGTAACCTTTTAAAATAAAAAGTACACAGTCATGTAGATCGTTTGAAATATGAATATCTCAGCCAGGCCCACACTGTACACATAATTTATCATATACTGTTATGTATAATTGTTGTCAAATTTACTTAAGTCATAATACCACAAGTCGTTAGTACTGTTTAGTGATTTCTACTGGTATTAATACAAACCTTATTCACTTTTTAAATTCAATATACAATTTATAATTCATATAAACCTACCTGACTCAGAATATTACAAATAAAAATATAATTTTTGTGATGCATAATGCTGGCAAATTTAAATTAAATTTATTTTGTAAAAAATGTCACTTCATCATCATTGGCCATTATTGCTCGCCTTACACCATGGTGAACCCATTCGTCTGTCCCAGTCAAAATCCTGTTTGTCACAGTGAAAGTGTTTACCCTGGCAGCAGGTACAAATGGCCCTGCTGTGTGAATATTTCATTCTCTCTCGTTACTACGACAACAATGTCTGTGTTATAGATTCAGAACTATTGTGATGTAGTTACAAGGAAGCACTGGTCCTGGGAGCCTGGTGTAGCTATGTGAATGTTCTCCACCTTCCAGGTCATCTTGGCAACATCATACCACACCAGTCACATCCCCACGTGGTGTCAGGGTGATCAGTTTCAAGGACTTCAGAACCTGATCCCAGACAGGTACCATACAAATTTAGTAATATAAAGACAATTAAGTGTAAAAAGTCACACCATTACAATACAAGGTTTTTTAAATACATGTACTTATAATTAACAGTATACTGCACAAACATCAACAAAGGTAATTACATATTCACAAAGGTGGATCAGAAAGCTTTTTACTGATAAACCTGGATAGACATTAGGTAATACACATGTTATTTTAGTAACAAAAAGTTAACTTTTACAACACAACAGCCAATAAGAAAGCCTCATGATCACAAACAAAAAATCAAGATGAAGCTCAGCTTAACTCAAGATGAGACTCAACTTGAAGTTCTATTTTCTACCTTAACTGAGCTTGAAACTATAAGGATTGGAGTTTGAAATGGCTGCAGCAGTATATGTAAAGGGTTGAGGATTAGAGAGACCAATAGCTGCAGCAGTATATGTAAAGGGTTGGGGATTAGAGAGACCAATAGCTGCAGCAGTATATGTAAAGGGTTGGGGATTAGAGAGACCAATAGCTGCAGCAGTATATGTAAAGGGTTGGGGATTAGAGAGACCAATAGCTGCAGCAGTATATGTAAAGGGTTGGGGATTAGAGAGACCAATGGCTTCAGCAGTATATGTAAAGGGTTGGGGATTAGAGAGACCAATAGCTGCAGCAGTATATGTAAAGGGTTGGGGATTAGAGAGACCAATAGCTGCAGCAGTATATGTAAAGGGTTGAGGATTAGAGAGACCAATAGCTGCAGCAGTATATGTAAAGGGTTGGGGATTAGAGAGACCAATAGCTGCAGCAGTATATGTAAAGGGTTGGGGATTAGAGAGACCAATAGCTGCAGCAGTATATGTAAAGGGTTGGGGATTAGAGAGACCAATAGCTGCAGCAGTATATGTAAAGGGTTGGGGATTAGAGAGACCAATAGCTGCAGCAGTATATGTAAAGGGTTGGGGATTAGAGAGACCAATAGCTGCAGCAGTATATGTAAAGGGTTGGGGATTAGAGAGACCAATAGCTGCAGCAGTATATGTAAAGGGTTGGGGATTAGAGAGACCAATAGCTGCAGCAGTATATGTAAAGGGTTGGGGATTAGAGAGACCAATAGCTGCAGCAGTATATGTAAAGGGTTGGGGATTAGAGAGACCAATAGCTGCAGCAGTATATGTAAAGGGTTGGGGATTAGAGAGACCAATATAGTAGCACAGTAAGCCCATGTGCATCAAGTGTGACTTATTGACCTTTCCTTAGATCGGCTATAGCCACACTTACGATAGCAATGGGTCCTCACTGTAACAAGGTAAGACAAACATGGACCAAACATGGCATTGCTTACATCCAAATATATATATATTTTTTTCGTTTGGACTTAAGCTTCTGTTCGTGTTCAATCAGTTTGACTTATATATTTTAAACAAAATGACAGTTTTTGCATTGTACTGTACAAGATATTTGATAAAAATCTGGCTCTTCCATGACATTATACTTTATGGTTTTTATTTGAAAGAATTCCACAAATTTTTAAACATGAGGCTTTGCATTGTTGCTTTCTTACTTAATTATTATACAACTTTTTACCATCAAAGATACAATATAAAAATGTATTCTATTTTATTGAGTTCTTTAATTTTCTAAAAAAAATGTGACAATTCCTTTAAGAGCTACTATGTTTGTTGTAGATTAAAGTTATATATGGTTTAGAATTTCATCAACAAATTAGGTGCAAATAATGTTTTAGATTCATTATATGACAAATACAATAACTTTTTGTCCATAGTTAACATTATTTCAGAGGAGTCAAAAAAAAAAAGTCATAAAATTTATAAAATCATTTAGCACTGGAGTCATAAAAGATTTTGAAATACTTCGGTTTATTACCAAAATGTAAGCATTATGTAAGCATTTGTATTATTCCAGAACCAGCATTTACTTTCGTAAATTCATAAATATTAATAGCAGCCGAAAGAAGTCCAAAGAGAGGAATGCCAGTTTGTCATATTAGGAAAGTAAAAGAAGATCATTTAGTCGTAAGATAGAACAGCACAAACCTAGAATTAACCCCAGGTCAGGAAAACACAGATTCTAGGTGTTTAAGGGACATTTTCTATGAAATTATCGGCTACAATCAATAATGGCAATGACAGCTAAGGAAAGGTTTTAGTTGTTTATATTTTTTGGTAAGTGAGAAGAATAAACATTATATTTTACTTGTTTTGAGCATTTAAACATTCACACTACAAGATCATATAGGCTAACACAAAGTATTTGGAAACAGAAAAGGTCCATTCTGAAGCCATACATGACTTTAATCTACTCAAATGAGCCAATCAGGAACATCAGCCAATCTTTGAACTGCCATCAGACGCTTGTCACTGGTATGCCACATGTCCTTGTGTAATGTTAAATCCATGTGTAGGCAATTTTCACGGACCAGACAACTGTTATTTCAATTTTCCACAATATACCAGTATTATGGATTGAAAAAAGTGAACATAAGAAATGCACATTTCAAACTTTCACTCTATAGCTCAGTACTTAAAAATTTACACATGAAATTGCTGGAAACAAGATAAAATGAATCCACGTTAAGCTGATACTTAACAGAAAACTTAAAAATGCAGTATTCATATAGACAGAACATTAACAACATTCTCAGGAAAGGTGCCAATTTTGTGCATTTCCAGTGCAGTTAGTGTAAAACAATGCATAAATATACTTATACTATATCTAAAATTCCCAAATTAGCTCACTTACATTTGAATATCTGTAATCAAATCAGTAATTTTGTTTTTAAACAGTCATTATGTGTAACAAAATATCCACCCCTTATGAAACAACTGTCTAAACCTTGGGCTTACCATCCCATTCACGTGGGGAAATCCTGTTATCTGATTGGCATAGAGTCTTGCCTGTCAAAAAGCCGAAGAAGTGTCAACTGACCCATCCTCAGATAAAGATTGACAGGACCCTTTAGTTTCATTCCCATGATGTTAAATGAACACACAGAAAAAGGCATTTTTACTATTTCATTTAAGATGTCCTGGAATTTTATTCAGTTTCTACACCTATTTCCATTTAAATCTGAGGCATTCTTTTGAATAAAAAACAAGTTTATACCATGGAAGAACTTGATTTTCCCCCCGTATTCTCTACAATACACCCTTGCCTTCTATATGTAAAGCAATCTGATTGGATACTTTTTAAGCAGCCTAAAAAAAGATTGCAAAATACACATATTATGATAACTTGCATTTGTTTCAATGTAAGCAATGCCATTAAGGCCAGTGTTTGTCTAACCTAGTAACAATAAGGGCCAGTTGCTAAGTTAGGCATGGCTACAGTCCATCTAAGGACAGGCCAATATTTTTATAACCTATTCTCCTGAAATGGAAGACAAGAGTTCACCCAGACAAAAACTCTCCCATCAATTTTGATGGGGTGGACAAAAACCCTCCTTCAATATTCTCACCTGGACAAAAGCTTTCTCGCCATCTTTTACACCTAAAAAAACCCCTCCTGTTTTTTTTTGATAGGAGGGGTTTTGTCTGGTTGAGCTTTTTTCTGGATACCCTTCTCCTATGAAATCTCGTGTGTAATTAACAAATCAATGTCAAGCTGTGATCTTACAGCATGATGTCATGTTTTGGGGGCTCTAAGGGAGGTCTTTTCCAATCTTTTCTTCTAAGTCCTGTCCGTAAAAACAACTGTGCTGCATTTTCTGACGAAACTCAATGTTTTATGTATGCTTAAGCTACCCATTTGCAAATTAACGCTTGTTCTACTTACAGTGAGATGGTGAGTTGAGAGCATAATTGTTGAGAAAATTATAAACATGAGCCTCCTTACCTTAAGTTTGGCCTGCCCAGTCTGACCAGCTATTTTCAGGCCTATCTTAGACATCTCTTGAGTGTTTAAACTTTTACTGAAACACAAATAGAACAGGAATGGTCCACAACATATTGCATCTACAGCAGAAACTGTATTTAAAGTCCCATGACTCAGTATGGTCAGATTAAATGTCTGGTAGAAATTTAAAAGTAGAATTTTAATTTGGCAGCACACAAAGCTTCAAAAACAACAATGAGGATGAAGAAAAATTATTTAAATGTTGTTAAATGATATAAGTTCATAAATAAGTTAGTTTAAGAATCTTTCAGTATGTTATAAATACACAGTGTTATTATTACATTTGTGTTCTTACACACACACAAAATAATTTGTTAGCTAACTTTTCCAAGTAGTCTGAAGGTTTACGACTTAATATATGACATCAAATCCCAGCGTACAATATACATAATGAAACATAATAAACCTCTTTATATTTGTTATGTTTTATAAAAAAATCTTAAACAGTGACGTTTTATTCTGTTGTACTGACACAACATGCAGGTACAATACTTTCTTCTCTGTTGTACTGACATAACATGCATGTACAATACATTCTTCTCTGTTGTACTGACACACAATGCATGTACAATACATTCTTTTCTGTTGTACTGACACACAATGCATGTACAATACATTCTTTTCTGTTGTACTGACACACAATGCATGTACAATACATTCTTTTCTGTTGTACTGACACACCATGCATGTACAATACATTCTTTTCTGTTGTACTGACACACAATGCATGTACAATACATTCTTTTCTGTTGTACTGACACACCATGCATGTACAATACATTCTTTTCTGTTGTACTGACACACCATGCAGGTACAATACATTCTTCTCTGTTGTACTGACACACCATGCATGTACAATACATTCTTTTCTGTTGTACTGACACACCATGCATGTACAATACATTCTTCTCTGTTGTACTGACACACAATGCATGTACAATACATTCTTTTCTGTTGTACTGACACACAATGCATGTACAATACATTCTTTTCTGTTGTACTGACACAACATGCATGTACAATACATTCTTCTCTGTTGTACTGACACACAATGCATGTACAATACATTCTTTTCTGTTGTACTGACACACAATGCATGTACAATACATTCTTTTCTGTTGTACTGACACAACATGCATATACAATACATTCTTCTCTGTTGTACTGACATAACATGCATGTACAATACATTCTTTTCTGTTGTACTGACACACAATGCATGTACAATACATTCTTCTCTGTTGTACTGACACACAATGCATGTACAATACATTCTTTTCTGTTGTACTGACACACAATGCATGTACAATACATTCTTTTCTGTTGTACTGACACAACATGCATATACAATACATTCTTCTCTGTTGTACTGACATAACATGCATGCACAATACTTTCTTTTCTGTTGTACTGACATAACATGCATGTACAATACATTCTTCTCTGTTGTACTGACACACCATGCATGTATAGTACATTTTCCTCTGTTTTACTGACACAACATGCATGCACAATACATTCTTTTCTGTTGTACTGACATAACATGCATGCACAATACTTTCTTCTCTGTTGTACTGACACAACATGCATGTACAATACATTCTTTTCTGTTGTACTGACACACAATGCATGTACAATACATTCTTTTCTGTTGTACTGACACACAATGCATGTACAATACATTCTTTTCTGTTGTACTGACACAACATGCATATACAATACATTCTTCTCTGTTGTACTGACATAACATGCATGCACAATACTTTCTTCTCTGTTGTACTGACATAACATGCATGTACAATACATTCTTCTCTGTTGTACTGACATAACATGCATGCACAATACTTTCTTTTCTGTTGTACTGACATAACATGCATGTACAATACATTCTTCTCTGTTGTACATGACACAGCATGCATGTATAGTACATTTTCCTCTGTTGTACTGACACAACATGCATGTAAAGTACATTTTCCTTTGTTGTACATGACACAACATGCATGTATAGTACATTTTCCTCTGTTGTACATGACACAACATGCATGTATAGTACATTTTCCTCTGTTGTACATGACACAACATGCAAGTACAATACATTCTTCTCTGTTCTACATGTCTCAACATGCTAGTACAATACATTTTTCTCTGTTGCACTTGACACAAAATGCTAGTACAATACATTTTTCTCTGTTGTACTTGACACAACATGCTAGTACAATATATTTTTCTCTGTTGTACTTGACACAACATGCAAGTACAATACATTTTTTCTTGTTTAACTTGAATTCAAGAAAAAGATAGCAATAAAAATGCTTTAATTAGACAGGAACTGCAAGGTCAATTATTCCTATGTTGATTCTCATTTAGTTTTAATTTTTTATTTTAAGCCTGAGTCTGAAATTAAATATGAAATTTTGATCAAGTAACTTATTGTTTACTTTTTATATAGGATAAACAAAATTATTTCATTAAAATATGGCTTTAATTTTTACCATCTCTGAGAACATTCCTAACTTTTAACAAAAAAGTAAAAAACATGGAAACAAAAAGTTTTATTTTGAAAAGCTTTAACACTTTTAACTTCTTCAATGTTAAAACAACTTACCATGACTTATCACCTTTAAAATGTTCCCAAAGTATTCTGTAGGTCTGAAGAAAGAAACAACACAGATTTCAATACAAAGACTAAAACACACTGTGTGTTGTTTTCAACTATTGATAACACAAGTAAATGCTATTTCGGGGAGTTCTGTAAGTGCTAAAAGTCCATTTATAACCCCTCAAAGGACAGCAAGCAGTTCCAAAGACTTGTTACTTATATATAAGAAAGATGGTTCATTATCATCAGAGTAGAGTAGTTCAATATATACCATCTCCAGACAATTGAAAAACTGCTGGTGAGACGATAAACCCAATAAACAATAAATGCAATCGGTAGTTCCACAACTGTTTGGCCTGGTGTGAGGATAATGTGACTTGGTGTGGTATCATGCCAGGAGTTGACGGCATCTTATACACAATGAAGGCAGCAATACATCTGCTTCAAGTAGATGCTGTCTCCAGATAACTGAAATTATGTTTGCAGGACAATAAACCCAATAAACATAACTGCTTTTGTTTTAAATATATCACAGAGACACAGTTATGGTCCTTGGATCAAATTTTGGCTACTATCACCAATGTCCGGACTTAACAAACAATTGAGCACATACATTTATCAGCTGACAGACCTTCTACATTAATTCTAATCCATGCAGTGCGCAGCTCAGGAGTCAGTATCAGTTACTGCTTTGCACCCTAGTACAGAATATTTTACACTTAAGGTGAGACAGCATGCAATACTTACACTGTTGACCTCGGCCAGTTTGGCACGCCCCCGAGTAGATGTGGACACAGATTCAAACTCATCCTGTGTGATGTCCACAAACTCCCCACTCATCTTTCTGAGGGTGGCAGGTGAGGAGGCGTGTGGGGACCCTACACCTGGATGAAGTGTGGTACCATTCCAGATAAAGAACACTTCTTCTAACTTTAAATCATTATATTTTCATGTAAATCATATCAATGTTATTCAAAAGATCTATCTTTAAATGAAGAAAACATACACCACAATAAAGGGATGGATTCCCAATGGTGGTATATGATGCTTATCTAGTTATCAAACACATAAGGTGTTCTACAATGTATTCATTTAAAACCATTTAAAATAGGATGTAAAATACCTGAATTTGACATAACAACATTATTTGGAGATACATTGATAATGTATAATTACCATAAGAATAATGGAAAAAGTGGAAAAATCAGAACTTTGGGGAAAAGTTTCTACTATCATTAAAATGATTTTTACAACTAAAATATTTTATTGTAAGTCATATTGATCTCAGAGTGGTCAGACATGCTTGTTGGTGCTCACCATGATGAAGGACCTATCGGTAGCTTACAATTTTTAAGCTTTCTTGAATGAAAAATAGTTCAGTGTATTCTTTGAATAAAATTCTTTTGGTTTATGTAAATTAAAATTAATTTTTGTCTGAAATTACAAGAAAATAAAGTTAATGCTTCTATAAAATTCATCTGAAAATTCTTTAAAGTTGCATCAAAATGTCTGCCATGATTCACTGATGTGAAAACTATCAAAACAACTTTTTTCCCCAAACATTTCCCACAAGTAATAATGTGCCAAAAACAAATAATCAAAAACAGTTGTGTCAATGATGTTTAGAACAGAAATCTAAACAAAATTTATAAGAATATACAACAAGTCAACTTCATACATTGTACATGTAATCATATGACAATCAACACTGACAATGCAAAAAAACAATCAACACAGATGGTGAAGAGGCCAGACCAACCATGACAATAGATTATCATCACCACTCATGACACTATTTCCCCAACAACAAGAGGCAAAAGATCTTTCAACTTAAACACCTTATTAAATAAATGGTGAGAAAGAGAAATGCCTACCTAAGGGATGGTCCAGTTCTGATTGCTGGGAATGAATGGTAGAGTCACCTGCCCCTGTTTCATCTAAGTGAGAACTGCCACCACCAGTGACCTCTGAACCCTGACCTGGTTCAGTTCCAAAGGGGATGCTTGTACCTAATAATTGCTCCAGTAGGTCCAACTCCTCTGGCCGTTCCCCCATCTGAGATAAAACGTTGCAATATCAAAACAACGTCCAATTATAGACATTTTATAGAATTTCAATATAAAGTGCAGAGTTGAAAGGAATGTTTTTGTTCTCTTTTTTTTATTTATTTGAAGGTGTTATCATAAAGTGAACAGTGAAATGAAGTTGACAAGCACAATCAAGGTAACAGTTTAAAGGCTAGAAATTAATGTAAGCTTTATTTATAAATTTAGTATGATGAGAGTGCATTACTCCCCCACTGGGAGCTTTACATATTAAAAGCATTAGTATGTACCAGTCCCATACTGGTATTTACCAGGCCACTACTGGTATTTACCAGTCCACTACAGGTATTTACCAGTTCACTACAGGTATTTACCAGTCCACTACCAGCATTTACCAGTTCACTACAGGTATTTACCAGTCCACTACCAGTATTTACCAGGCCACTACAGGTATTTACCAATCCACTACCAGTATTTACCAGGCCACTACAGGTATTTACCAGTCCACTACCAGTATTTACCAGGCCACTACAGGTATTTACCAGGCCACTACGGGTATTTACCAGTCCACTACCAGTATTTACCAGGCCACTACAGGTATTTACCTGTCCACTACCAGTATTTACCAGGCCACTACAGGTATTTACCAGGCCACTACAGGTATTTACCAGTTCACTACAGGTATAAACCAGTCCACTACCAGTATTTACCAGGCCACTTCAGGTATTTACCAGTCCACTACAGGTATTTACCAGTCCACTACCAACATTTACCAGTTCACTACAGGTATTTACCAGTCCACTACCAGTATTTACCAGTCCACTACAGGTTTTTACCAGTCCACTACAGATATTTACCAGGTCACTACTGGTATTTACCAGTTCACTACCAGTATTTACCAGGCCACTACCAGTATTTACCAGTCCACTACTGGTATTAACCAGTCCACTACCAGTATTTACCAGGCCACTACAGGTATTTACCAGTTCACTACAGGTATAAACCAGTCCACTACCAGTATTTACCAGGCCACTACCAGTATTTACCAGTCCACTACTTGTATTAACCAGTCCACTACTTGTATTAACCAGTCCACTACCAGTATTTACCAGGCCACTACAGGTATTTACCAGTTCACTACAGGTATTTACCAGGCCACTACCAGTATTTACCAGTCCACTACTGGTATTAACCAGGCCACTACAGGTATTTACCAGGCCACTACAGGTATTTACCAGTTCACTACAGGTATTAACCAGTCCACTACCAGTATTTACCAGTCCACTACAGGTTTTTACCAGTCCACTACAGGTATTTACCAGGTCACTACTGGTATTTACCAGTTCACTACCAGTATTTACCAGGCCACTACCAGTATTTACCAGTCCACTACTGGTATTTACCAGTTCACTACTGGTATTTACCAGTCCACTACCAGTATTTACCAGTCCACTACAAATATTTACCAGACCACTACCAGTACTTACCAGTCCACTACAAATATTTACCAGTCCACTATGGGTATTTACCTGTCCACTACAGATATTTACCAGTCCTCTACTGGTATTTACCAGTCCACTTCTGGTATTTACCAGTCCACTACTGGTATTTACCACTCCACTTCTGGTATTTACCAGTCTACTACCAGTATTTACCAGTCCTCTACTGGTATTTACCAGTTCACTACTGGTATTTACCAGTCCACTTCTGGTATTTACCAGTCCACTACTGGTATTTACCACTCCACTTCTGGTATTTACCAGTCTACTACCAGTATTTACCAGTTCACTACTGGTATTTACCAGTTCACTACTGGTATTTACCAGTCCACTTCTGGTATTTACCAGTCCACTACTGGTATTTACCACTCCACTTCTGGTATTTACCAGTCTACTACCAGTATTTACCAGTCCACTACTGGTATTTACCAGTCCAATACTGGTATTTACCAGTCCACTACCAGTATTTACCAGTCCAATACTGGTATTTACCAGTCCAATACTGATATTTACCAGTCCACTACCAGTATTTACCAGCCCAATACTGGTATTTACCAGTCCACTACAGATATTTACCTGTCCACTATCAGTATTTACCAGTCAACTTCTGGTATTTACCAGCCCACTACTGATATTAACCAGCCCACTTCTGATATTTACCTGTCCAATACCGATATTTACCAGTCCACTACCTGTATTTATCAGTCCACTACTGATATTTACCTGTCTACTACTGATATTTACTAGTGCACTATTGCTATTTACCAGCCCACTACTGATATTTTCCCGTTCCACTACTGATATTTACCAGTCCACTAACAGTAATTACCAGCCCACTACTGATATTTACCAGCCCATTACTGATATTTACCAGTCCACTACCAGTAGTTACCAGCCTACTACTGATATTTACCAGCCTACTACTGATATTTAACAGTCCACTACCAGCAGTTACCAGCCCACTACTGATATTTACCAGTCTACTACTGATATTTACCAGTCCACTACTGATATTTACCAGTCCACTATAGATATTTACCAGTCCACTACTGGTCTGTACCAGTCCACTTCTGGTCTGTACCAGTCCACTACAGATATTTACCAGTCCACTACTGGTCTGTACCAGTCCACTACTGGTCTGTACCAGTCCACTACTGATATTTACCAGTCCACTATAGATGTTTACCAGTCCACTACTGGTCTGTACCAGTCCACTTCTGGCCTGTACCAGTCCACTTCTGGTCTGTACCAGTCCACTACAGATATTTACCAGTCCACTACTGGTCTGTACCAGTCCACTACTGGTCTGTACCAGTCCACTTCTGGCCTGTACCAGTCCACTCCTGGTCTGTACCAGTCCCTTACAGATATTTACCAGTCCACTACTGGTCTGTACCAGTCCACTACTGGTCTGTACCAATCCACTACTGGTCTGTACCAGTCCACTATAGATATTTACCAGTCCACTACTGGTCTGTACCAGTCCACTATAGATATTTACCAGTCCACTACTGGTCTGTACCAGTCCACTACTGATATTTACCAGTCCACTACTGGTCTGTACCAGTCCACTACTGGTCTGTACCAGTCCACTACTGATATTAACCAGTCCACTACTGGTCTGTACTAGTCCACTACTGGTCTTTACAGTCCACTACTGGTCTGTACTAGTCCACTACTGGTCTAAACCAGTCCACTACTGGTCTTTACCAGTCCACTACTGATCTGTACCAGTCCACTACTGATATTTACCAGTCCACTACTGGTCTGTACTAGTCCACTACTGGTCTTTACAGTCCACTACTGGTCTTTACAGTCCACTACTGGTCTGTACCAGTCCACTTCTGGTCTGTACCAGTCCACTACTGGTCTGTACCAGTCCACTTCTTATATTTACGGGTTCACTACTGGTCTTTACCAGTCCATTCCTGATCTTTACCAGTCCACTACTGATATTTACCAGTCCACTACTGATATTTACCAGTCTACTACTGATATTTACCAGTCCATTCCTGATCTTTACCAGTCCACTACTGATATTTACCAGTCCACTACTGATATTTACCAGTCCACTACTGGTCTGTACTAGTCCACTACTGGTCTGTACCAGTCCACTACTGATATTTACCAGTCCACTACTGGTCTGTACCAGTCCACTACTGGTCTGTACCAGTCCACTATAGATATTTACCAGTCAACTACTGGTCTGTACCAGTCCACTACTGATATTAACCAGTCCACTACTGGTCTGTACTAGTCCACTACTGGTCTAAACCAGTCCACTACTGGTCTTTACCAGTCCACTACTGATCTGTACCAGTCCACTACTGATATTTACCAGTCCACTACTGGTCTGTACTAGTCCACTACTGGTCTTTACAGTCCACTACTGATCTGTACCAGTCCACTACTGATATTTACCAGTCCACTACTGGTCTGTACTAGTCCACTACTGGTCTTTACAGTCCACTACTGGTCTGTACCAGTCCACCATAGATATTAACCAGTCCACTACTGGTCTTTACCAGTCCACTTCTGGTCTGTACCAGTCCACTACTGGTCTGTACCAGTCCACTTCTGATATTTACGGGTTCACTACTGGTCTTTACCAGTCCATTCCTTAACTTTACCAGTCCACTACTGATATTTACCAGTCCACTACTGATATATACCAGTCTATTACTGATATTTACCAGTCCATTCCTGATCTTTACCAGTCCACTACTGATATTTACCAGTCCACTACTGATATTTACAGTCCACTACCGGTCTGTACCAGTCCACCATAGATATTAACCAGTCCACTACTGGTCTTTACCAGTCCACTTCTGGTTTGTACCAGTCCACTACTGGTCTGTACCAGTCCACTTCTGATATTTACGGGTTCACTACTGGTCTTTACCAGTCCATTCCTGATCTTTACCAGTCCACTACTGATATTTACCAGTCCACTACTGTTATTTACCAGTCTACTACTGATATTTACCAGTCCATTCCTGATCTTTACCAGTCCACTACTGATATTTACCAGTCCACTACTGATATTTACCAGTCAACCACTGGCCTGTACCAGTCCACTATTGATATTTACCAGTCCACTACTGGTCTGTACCAGTCCACTACTGGTCTTTACCAGTCAACTACTGATATTTACCAGTCCACTACTTGTCTTTACCAGTCCACCACTGGTCTGTACCAGTCCATCACTGGTCTGTACCAGTCCACTACTGATATTTACCAGTCCACTACTGGTCTGTACCAGTCCACCACTGGTCTGTACCAGTCCACTACTTGTCTTTACCAGTCCACTACTGATATTTACCAGTCCACTACTTGTCTTTACCAGTCCACCACTGGTCTGTACCAGTCCACTACTGGTCTGTACCAGTCCACTACTGATATTTACCAGTCCACTACTGGTCTGTACCAGTCCACTACTGGTCTTTACCAGTCAACTACTGGTATGTACCAGTCCACTACTGGTCGGTACCAGTCCACTACTGATATTTACCAGTCCTGCAATCGTTTTTGGGAAAGTAGTCATTTTTGGCAATAGGGAAGTTACTGTTAATCAGCAGTTAATTAAGAAAACAAAAGTCACTGCCACTGCAGATATTAACAGTCCACTACCAGTATTAACCAGTCCACTACCGGTATTTACCACTACACTACACGACACTACTGGTATTTACCAGTCTACTTGTGATATTTACCAGTCCTGGCTGATCCTGCAGCCTCTGTAAAAGTGCCAGCACACTGGTCAGTTGGGTCTGGAATTCCTGAACAGCTTCCTGAAAAATATATCTTATGCATTATGAAAAGACCTTAAGCAAGGACGGATAAGAAGAGATTTATAAGAAGATGCCTGTGCTGCTTGGAGTAGAAATATTGGAAGTTATTGCAATGGATACCATTCTGCAGAATAAAACATCTTCTTGTCCCAATTATTTTTCCCTTCTTTTAGTGGTTTTACCAATAACCATGTGTATTAACACACAAACAAAAGATTTATTAAAATAAATATATAAAAGAAGTTTCTATAGTGTACTATGGTGTAGCAATGCACATAGCCTACTTTCTCATGGATTCAAGCCTCGAAAGGATTTTGTGCACATGTGCATAGTTGGTCATGTGTTGTTGGTCTCTGTTTGACTTACATGTATGCTCACTGATAGCATAGCTTTATGCTCTGTATAAATAAACTAAAACAAGAAATTCTTCAACAAGAGGGCCATGATGGCCCTTAATTGCTCACCTGATGACACAGGCTTTAAGAAGGCTCAAATCTGGCATCAAGTAATTAAGAGTTATTTACTTTAGAAATCTTTGGTGAAGATTGGACCATTAGTGTGGCCACTGGGTTGATAACATTTTCTAGAATTTTATCAAGTAACCTACTGAATCCACATGACTCACTTCAAAACATATGTAAGATTTCATACTGGCAAACATGCTGGTCAAGTTTGGTGAAGACTGGGCCATCAATGTAGCCTCTTAAGTGTTTTCACAGGGTTTTTCTAAAATGAAACCTAGTGACCTACTTTGTGACCCCACATGACCCAGTTGCGAACTCATCCAAGATTTCATGCAGACAAACATTCTGACTAAGTTTGGTGAAGATAAAGCTATAAATATGGTCTCTAGTGTGTCCACAAGCTTTTCTAAAATTTGACCTAGTGACCTACTTTATGATCCCACGAGACCCAATACCGAAATCATCCAAGATTACATGTAGGCAAACACTGTGACCAAGTTTGATGAAGATTGGCCTATAAATAGGGCCTATAGTGTGTTTACAAGCTTTTTCTAAGATTTGACATAGTGACCTTCTTTTGACCCCACGTGACCCAGTTACGAACTCATCCAAGAGTTCATGTAGACAAACATTCTGACCAAGTTTGGTGAAGATTGGGCCATAAATGGGGCCTCTAGTGTGTATACAAACTTTTTCTAAGATTTTACCTAGTGACCTACTTTTTTAACCCACGTGACCCAGTTACGAACTCATCCAGGATTTCATGCAGACAATCATTCTGAACAAGTTTGGTGAAGATTGGGCTATAAATGTGGCCTCTAGTGTGTTCACACGCTTTTTCTAAGATTTGACCTAGTGACCTACTTTTTGACCCCACGTGACCCAGTTACGAACTCATCCAGGATTCCATGCAGACAATCATTCTGAACGAGTTTGGTGAAGATTGGGCTATAAATGTGGCCTCTAGTGTGTTCACACGCTTTTTCTAAGATTTGACCTAGTGACCTACTTTTTGACCCCACTTGACCCAGTACGAACTAATCCACGATTTCTATGCAGACAAAAATTCTGACCAAGTTTAGTTAAGATTGAGCTATAAATTGGTTAGTGTGTTCACAAATGTTTTTTTTTAAGATTTGACTAGTGACCTACTTTTTGACCCCACTGACCCAGTTACGACTCAGTAAGATTCTATGCAGACAAACATTCGACCAAGTTGGTTAAGATGAGTATAAATGTGGCCTTAGTGTGTTCACAAGTTTTTTTTTAAGATTTGACCTAGTGACCTACTTTTTGACCTCACGTGACCCAGTGACGAACTCATCCAAGATTTCATGCAGACAAATATTCCGATCAAGTTTGGTGAAGATTGGGCTACAAATGTGGTCTCTAGTGTGTTCACAAGCTTTTTCTAAGATTTGACCTAGTGACCTACTTTTCGACCCCACGTGACCCATTACGAACTCATCCAAGATTTCATGTAGACAAACATTCCAACCAAGTTTGGTGAAGATTGGGCTGTAAATGTGGTCTCTAGTGTGTTCACAAGTTTTTCTTAATATTTGACCTAGTGACCTACTTTTTGACCCCACCTGACCCAGTTCCGAACTCATCCAAGATTTCATGCAGACAAACATTCTGACCAAGTTTGATGAAGATTGGATAAAAATTGTGGCCTCTAGTGTGTTCACAAGGTAAAATGTTGATGACTGCCGCCGGACGACGGACGCCGTACGACGGACGAAGCGGTATCACAAAAGCTCCCCTTGAGCACATTGTGCTCAGGTGAGCTAAAAATGATATGTGACATTGTGCTTGCACTTGTGACATATATTAACTAAGAAAAAAATTATTAAACTGTAATTATCAAAGAAAATAAGCTTCTAAGAACTTATACACTGAAAGATGATACATTTTCTGAAATTAATAGTTAACAGCGTTTAAATACCAATAATTTCCTGTTTTAATAGTGCATCCATTTTTGTAAATCATAAAATGCTCATTGTACATAACCTACCAATTAAAAATTCACAAATCAATATAAAAATTAACCTCCATAGTTGAGATTCAAATTGCACGAGTCTTAATAACCGGTCAAGTGAGCAACCATTAAACTATAGCGGTCTCTTTCATGAGTGACCAGAGAAGTAAGAAACCCTTTGTGACAGTGGTTGCTTATAAACAAAGTTACAGCACATGTCTTGTCACTTATTATGATGCTTTTCATGAAAAAGGATTAAGCACAATTTGCTTATGACGTAATTGTAAAAGATTTTAATTTGTCAGAAAACACAATGCTTCAAAATCTTTCAGCTGCTAAACATATCAATAATAGACTAAAGCAGCTCTTTCCAAAATGATGCCTGCTATTACAAGTACAGTTGCCCAATATTATGATTTGTAGAATGCACACACACTGTATATTTAAGCTAAAGTAAAGTCTTTAACTGATGAGAAAGATCAAATCAAAGAGACAATGTGACACACGATTCCCCAATATAACATGCTCTTTCTTTGATGGGTTTAATGTATAGCTACAAGTTTTTCACTTATCCAGAGACAATGTCCACTGAATTAGATAAACTGTTACCTTCACTATGAATAGTACTGCTGTGAACACCTGGCATGCTACCTACATCAGTCACATTATCCTGACACCGGGCCAACCAGTCTTGGAAGTGCCCTTATATTTGCTTGAGTGACAGAAAGGGAGCTATACCACTATGAATTTTTAACAGCTTTGGTATGTTGAACCCAGGACCTCCTGTGCAAGAAGTGATGCTCTAATGATTGTGCTACAAGGTCCAGTCTATAACATTTTACTAAAGGTCATATCTCAATTGATCTGATCATTATAGGATGATTGCTGTATTTTTTACTACTATCAATATTTCTGTCCCCACCTACCTTCTGTGCCTGCTGAATAGCTGAAGCCTGCTGTACTATCGCTGCATACTCCTTCTTTACTTCCCCAATCTTCTGCATCAAGTGGGCTGGATTAACCTTGAAACATTGCAAATAAAAAAAAACAAAAAAACATTGGGGACAATTTTTAATAATGAAATGATTTTAAAATAAGCTAAGGTTAATGTATGTTAGTTGTTGCTAATTTGATAACTTTCCTTATACCATATCTATTTATTAATTTTATTTTGCTGTATGTTATGTTTTCAATAAATGTATATCAACATCTTCACAGGCTTAATATAATGGACCCAGAGCACTTAAAATCTAAAATCTTGATAGCTGAGCACCAATAATCATAGTAATTTCAGTGATAATTTTTTTCCTTACAATATTTTAAAATGAATTTTGAAATAAATCTAACACATGTTACTTCACTATCTAGACATACATTGTATGCTTGGGTTTAAACCATTGAATTGAAAAAGGTTTCCAAAGTGATTTAAATGTATTCTACTGTCAAATTAAACTTTAAATAAAATCTTTAAAAAATATTTATGTATTTATTAAGATGCTAAATTTCAAATAATAAGTATGCAAGCATAAAAAAGTTTATGCAAGTTAGTGACAGAAGAATTTTGATAATCATAAAATATTAGTGGTAAACACTATGATACCATCATTGCCTAAACAAAACTTAAGTTAAATGAATTAGGAATCCATGAAGACAATATACTTATCAAGAATAAATATCAAACAAGGTGTTTTCTATAACAATGTAGTAAATGGATAACTTTCCAGATTTTTTTTTACAAATGGAAGTCACATAGTTAATGAAAAACAAGCTCAAATTATTTTACATTAATTAATGAATTCGTCCTTTGACAATCTATCATCTTATAACATAAATGATGTAAACTGGTTTGAACTAGTTGAAATGGAAAATATGGGTAAAAAATTCCACTTGTCCGCTTGTATTTACGTCCAGATATTTGGCAGGATGAGTAAGTTTTCCAATTAGGTTGTCCTGCAGGACAGGTAGATTTTTCAGAGGTAAACTTTTCTATCACATTGCAGTTTGTCCATGGTAGAAAATGATCAGCTAAAACACTACATTATATTGGAATATCCTGGCACCTATGTCCTGTACAACTAAACTGGGATCATTTATTTTTCAAGGATGAATTGCACAGCCATTTTTTGTTGTTGAATTTTTAACAAAATGGAAATATCCAAGGCATTTCAAATATAAAATGAAACTGATTAAACTACAAACAAGACTTATCTTTAACAAGTTTTCAAGAAATAAAAATCATACATATTTCTATAAATTAAAAATAAATCGATGATAAAAGTATAAAAGTACTTCTTTAGTAATATGGTCAATCATTAAGATCAAATGTTTGTTGAATTAACAAATTTTATTCAGTTTCAATATGATACCACTCGGAATACAAATTACTGACAATAAAACTGTGTCTAGGCACCAGTGAATAATGCTGCACACTAAAGACTGGCTTGTCTTCGTATAAAAAATTATCGGGTTTGATTCATTTTTGCTATCTATTAAAAGTCACATAATCCAGTCTGAAGCGCCTAATTCGTCATTGTAAGTCTGTTTTTCCATTTCGCTACCCACATTAGACAAATGGATATACAAACTTTCTAAAAGACTGTTGAGATTCAGTCAGTGTACTTTACATGATGATGTTTACTGTTTAGGTTAGGACATTTATAAAATAAACAATTTCAATTCATCTTATACTTAAAATATTATTCTAATATTAACCCCAAATAAATTTAAGGACGAGTAATATAATTGCAGGATGAGTAACTTTTCATAAGTCACTCATCCTGCAGGACAAGTACTAATTACAAACATTTCTGACCCCTGAAAATATGTTTCAAAAGTGTCTATGATTGGCATTTTAATTACTATTCATGCACAAAATGAGATGGTACACATGAAAAACATTTACTTTTATGATAAATGTATATTTGCAGGGAGAAGACAATTCTTTTTCAAAAAGAAACAATACTATTGTAAAGTAAAGAAATAATTTACTCCTCTTAAAAAAGCTTAAGTCAAAGTAAGCTTAACAAAATGTTGGGAAACTCTGCCATGTTCACCATTTCTTAGCTTTGATCTGTTCCAAAGTCCCTGTGACCCTTGCAGATTTGTCTCCTAATTTCCCCCTTACCGCCCCCCCCACCCCGCTAGAAGCTTGCCAACATGTCTTACACAATGTGTTGTTTTGTGAGTGCCAATAATGTTCCACGGCGGCAACTGTTGGGTATGCTCACTTTGCTAAGTGAAACATCACAAATTTACGTTTACATTTGGCATTGTCCTGTGCCTTTTCAATGATGCCACACATATAATTAGCACTAGTTTGATTGTTGTTTTTTGTAAGCCACTTACACAGGTCAGTTTGTAAATGTTTTTGACTTATACTGTCATGTTAGTTGCCTGCATTCAAGTGCATGCCCGTCCATTTTTCTACATATTTACTTGATTTATGTAATGTATTTAGAGTACCAAAGTAAACGGATATCATTGTACTTTTTTGCAGCCAGTATGTTTGTCTAACGCAACAATAATGCTGGAAACTAATACCTTGACTCAATTAAGGAAAAATTGAAGACATTCAGTCTAATTATCCTGAGCTTGAATTTGGGTTAATACAGAGTAGTTCCTATAACACAATTACAGCTTATTGAAGACTTCGACGCTCAGTCCAATGCCTGCGTCCGCATGTGCGTTGAGTCATTTTCAACATAGTGCTGTGTTAGAAAATAGAACATTGACACTGACTGGGCATGAACTCCACCATTCACTAAATAGGTGTGGTTATATTGTCAATAAAGGGATAACAGTTTGTGATGGTTGCCTTCTTATACCAGTTGGCGGGATCAACAAAGCAGGAGAATTTAATGATATCAGAAGTCTCCAGGGTAAATCAGGAATGATCACATAGAAAACCCTTTTCATACTTTTTAAAAAAGATCAGAATGTAGCAGTAAGGGTCAGGAACCAATATCAATTTACTGACATTACAGGGAGAGAGGTCTGTATTGCCCAATGCTGGTTATATCACATGAGATCTAAGTACTTTGTGTACTCTGGAGGAGTATTTTTACTTTGTTTGGTGTAGCATTATATAACCAAATTTGCAACATGCAGGACACATAATTGTGAACATCATCGATGTCTTTGTTATGCTATGGGATTTTAACAGTGTGAATTTTTATCCCACTCAATTCAACAATTCACCTGGACCTAGAAGAACTATGTTTTTGTGACAGGCATTATATAGGTCAGCAGCATCCTGTGTGAAGCAGTAACTCTAATGCAGTATAAACAAAAACATATAAAAGTGTTCGTACAAGACAGTTAGACACTCTGGTATTTTTTTTTTTTGAATAATGCTGTTAAAAATATATTGTTTTAATGTAAACAAGTCTTATTTATTGAATTTTTAGGCCAGCAATTGTGTCAATCGGTGAAAAACAAAGAAGGTGGCAAAATAAGTTCAGTGTGATTTGGTGCACTCAACGAATTGTGGTATCAATGGTCCAAGAAATTGAGACCATGTTGCTTTAAGAAAAAAAAAAACTTACATCCGTGTCGTTGTTGCATTCAAACTCATATTTGAGCCTCTGTGAAAGGTTTTTAATGTCAGAATCCGCCTTCTGAAACTGAAAGTAGAAATCTGCATGTAAAATAAAGTCTAACCACATTTAGTCTAAAGAATCTAATAAATAGTTAAAAAGGATTAAAAACCACATTTTTATTAAAAAGGCAGACGTAAGTAATGTAAATATAACCATGGCTTCAACATGTTGAACGGTTTTTTCCATCTTTGCTGAAATTTTAAATGTTTACGATTTCTTTGTTTCAACACTGATACATTCAATGGAGAACAAAGTTCCTAATATTCATTTACTAAGTTATCTTTTATGTAAGACAATTTAAAGTGAAAATACCTTCAATACGAAAAAGTGTACAATTGTTCTTAATATTTGAAAAATTGGAATGTAGTTTAGATGAATCATGTAGTTAATTTACATTTATGGCAAATCGTGTGAAACGATCGTCGCCTAATTCCGCCCCTTTCCGCCAGTTCCCGTGTCTGTCCCTAATCGTAACAGATATACAGTATAGTTTTGCGAAGAAAGGGAAGTCTGACAATGGGCCCAACGATAGTGCTAAGCCATTAGTTAAACAGCGTTTTGTCTGAATTAAAGGTGCTAGGAATTAAATAAAATATTAATCATTACAGGCTAGAAATAAGCAAAAAAAGCTGTTATTATTTATATCTAGTAGGCTAATCCATGAAAAAACACAGAAAGACCCAACACCTCCCCCTACCCCCCACCCAAAAAAAACCCCACCACCAACAACAACCAAAGAAAAAATAACAACAACAAATACTACACAAAACCAAAACAACAACAACAAAAACAACAACAAAGCAACAACAACAAAAACACACGCACTCGCACGCACGCACACACAACACAACATGTAATAAGATGTTAATCAGTTTGACTCGTGTGTTTTCATTTTAAGCGTAGAATCATATTCTTAAATGTAAATGGAATGAAATTCAAAGCGTTAATACCATGTACGTTTTTCGGGTATTGATAACTCTATGAATTAAAACTAACTTAGGTACTACAGACATCAACATCTACTAGAAAGATTGCTTCAGACAGGGCATATCCTCTTGTTCCACTTTCCTTTTTAATTCACTTATATTTTGTTGCAGGAAATACAGGAAAATGGTTCTATTTGGCTGTTACATTTGAAAAATAAATCTGAGGGAGTATATTCCCCGAGACCCCCACCCCACCCCACCGCCACACGGCTAGCACCTCTCAATTCGGACTCCTACCTTCTGAAAATATTCCCTAACCAAAACTGACAAAAGCAGCAGCAACAACAACGCATATTTGCAGCATCAACATAAACAGCAACAGCAACAATTACATTATTTACAATTATTGACACAAGGGACAGCTCAGTAGGATAACTGGTTACAAATAACGTTTATGTTTATAAGTATATTGCATCCCTTATGTATGGTTCAGCACACTATGCTAAATGAGCTGTGCAACAGGTTGATGACAGTTACATTCCACCGCCCTATATAAAGTCTGGAGTCATTATGTTTCCCTAACCTACAAGTCCTAACGTTGAAGCCAAGGTAAGCTCGTGTTACCGGTATTTTGTTTATTGTTAATCTTTTATGCAAAATAAATGGTAACTTACATTTTCCGTTCAGGCAATAAATTGTATCTTAAAAAATAAGATATTTATTTTACAAGTGCATTCAGAGGTTGTGGGACATTAGAATAAGAAGAGGGTTTACTGTATTTTGCATATTAATAAGCTCACATAAGTTGTGATAGCATAAACCTCATTGAGATGGTTCATGTTATATACGTATTAAGTATGTCAAAGTTTTTACCAGTCATTTTACAACTTGTATGAGAATAAGATATGTACAAATAGCGAAATATATGATAGCAAGTTAAAGCTTTATTATTCGATACAGTAGTCTTACTAATTTGACCATTTTATGATTTACGTATTTTGCGTAATCTTCGGTTCTAAAGTGGCTCCAGCAAATAATTGTAAAATAACAAATACATGTACTTAACTGAACGCAGGGTGTCGGAATATGTTTGATAAGATATTATGATGGTAAAGAGATATCATTTTATTGCTTCTGGCCCACGCCTTGAAAAAAATACATATGTATAGTTTTTTGTTTTAAAAAGTAAAACATTGTTCAAGAACAATAAATACCGGATTGAAATATGACTTCTGATAACGTGATTATACGTGCATGTAATGTCTTTCAAAAGATTGTCTTTGCGTTGTTTTCAACTATGTTTAGTAATTTGAGCAACTTACTTTATCTCCGAACTAAAAAATGCGGGAATATCAGAGTGCGGGTCGTGATGTTTTATGCGTCATCTACATACAGAAATGCGGTAAGTAGAATGTGAAGGTATAGATCTAAATCATTTTGTTCTTTTAATAAACATGTGTCAAGTCTGTATAAAATTCTGGAACTTATATGTCAACCAGGTTATATCTCTCACCAACATCGTCAAGATGAACAAGTTTCTGCTGATCTTGCTGCTAGCTGCTGCATGTTCCCTACTGGTGGCGGGTCAGGGGCCAGAGGTCAAGGGGTCTCAGACAGGTACGTGAATTGGGGGGGGGGGGGGGGGGGGGGGGGGGGGATGGGGGGAAGGTGGGCGGTTAGGAACCATAGATCAATTTCTCACAAACATGAACGTGGCTGCAATGGTAATGCAACTGGTTCAACGGTCTTAAAAGACAGGAGGTGGGTGATTGGTCACGGGCGAGAAGTCAACACCTCACAGACAGGCAAGTGGGTGATGGGTCAGGGGCAAGAAAAAAAAAGCCCACTTACAGGTAAGTGGGGGATGGGTTAGGGGCAAGAATTCAAAAGCTCACAGACAGGCGGGTTGGTGACAGGTCATGGGCAATAAATAAAAAGCTCGCAGACAGGCAGGTAGGTTACGGGTAAGGGGCCACGAGTAGATAGCTTACAGGCAGGTACGTGGGAGTTTGGTCAGGGGCAAGAGGTCAAACGTTCACAAACAGATAGGTGGTGGACGGATCAGGGTCAAGAGGTCAATGGTTCATAGACAGGTTGGTGGATGACAGGTCAATGGCCATAAATCAAGAGCTTACAGGCAGGTACGTGAGTGGTGGGTCAGGGACAAGAGGTCAATGGTTCACAGACAGGTAGGTAGCTGACGGGTCAGAGACAAAAGGTCAATGGTTCACAGACAGATAGGTAGCTGACGGGTCAGGGACAAGAGGTCAATGGTTCACAGACAGGTAGGTGGCTGACGGGTCAGGGACAAGAGGTCAATGGATCACAGACAGATAGGTGGCTGACGGGTCAGGGACAAGAGGTCAATGGTTCACAGACAGATAGGTGGCTGACGGGTCAGAGACAAGAGGTCAATGGTTCACAGACAGATAGGTGGCTGACGGGTCAGAGACAAGAGGTCAATGGTTCACAGACAGATAGGTGGCTGACGGGTCAGAGACAAGAGGTCAATGGTTCACAGACAGGTAGGTAGCTGACGGGTCAGAGACAAGAGGTCAATGGTTCACAGACAGTTAGGTGGCTGACGGGTCAGGGACAAGAGGTCAATGGTTCACAGACAGATAGGTGGCTGACGGGTCAGGGACAAAAGGTCAATGGTTCACAAACAGGTAGGTGGCTGACGGGTCAGGGACAAGAGGTCAATGGTTTACAGACAGAGAGGTGGCTGACGGGTCAGGGACAAGAGGTCTATGGTTCACAGACAGGTAGGTGGCTAACGGGTCAATGACCATGAGTCGAGAGCTCACAGGCAGGTACGTGGGTGACGGGTCAGGTGAACGAGGTCAAAGGTTCACAGATATGTACGCGTGTGATGGTTCAAAGGTTCAGAGGTAGATAGGTAACGGGTAAACGGTCAGAGGTTTACAGGCGGGTACTTTGGTGACTGGTCAGGGTCACGAAGTCAAAGGTTCACTGAAAAGTAGGTGGTTGATGGGAAAGGGGCAAAAGGTCAAAGGTTTACAAACAGGTGGCATTTCAGACGCCAGAAGTCAAAGATTTACAGCTATGTACGAGGTAAGGGGTCAAAGGTTTCCAGCCAGGTGCGTGGGTGACCTGTTATAGGCAGGTGGTCAAATATTTATAGCTAGGAACGTGCGTTGCTATAAGGATGCAATTATGAACAAGTAAACTTTAACTATATTGGAATTGTTTCGCTTTGGGTGTGGATTTTTTATAAGTAAATACTATGCTCTGTAGTAAAAGACTGATATTTTAGGGATGATTGATCTACTATTTGTCCTTTGCATTTACTTTTCGTTTTCCTATAATTTATAAACCTATAGTTTACTGTGGGTGTTTCCTTTTTATTTGGGATATTTGAGCTGACAGAGTTTATGTCTTGTTACCGACAGTCTACGAACCAATCAGAATCCGATAAACGGCTTTATATTTCAAATTACGAACACTTGGATAGCACCTGACTTTACCCCAATTGTAATACTTATTTTTCGTTACTCTGAAACTGCATTAACATCACCAGTCTACTGGTGACACTAATATCAATTGTACTTGTTGCTTGTTTCGACTGTCATTGTTCGGTCCAAAAAACATTTTTTTTGATAAAGTTGTTTGTAGGCTGTTTATGCGATGTTTTGGAATTATTGTATAAAAGATTAACACTCTGAAAACATTTTGAAAATGTTCATTAACTATCCACCTGTGTGTAAGGATTAAGCATGGTACTTCTGTGCGCATAGTAAAGATATTAGCATGCAAGTATGTTTAGTTAAACTAAACGATTTTGCCATATTATGCAAATATGACTAGATTGTAAACGACTTTCCACTACAAACACGTAGTACGTAACTTTGTCTCATGCTGTAAAACTTTTCTTATATTTCACCACGTTATCTTTTCTTGTATGTCATACATTCCGACAGTCTTTCTATGCGATCGGCGATTCCACTTACTAAATCGCTGTTCTTTATGTGCTAAATGACAACGGAACAAACACATATACCCATAAAATCTACATACACAATAAAGCATCTATAGTCCACTGGTAATTCTTAATTTTATTTATGATTTTTCATTTTACACTACGGACTATCACTAATTGCCATCAGTAGAACATGTTTAAAGCTCTACACAAATAAAATGGATCATTACTCTTACAGAATGGATAAGTTTGCCTATTTGAAAATATTGGTTTCATTCGTTTCTCGAGACAAAACAAGTGTCTGTTTCTATAACGTTTTCTCTTGTGTCTGTCTCAGAGTGCCACTACTGGCCCCGTGAGAGCAAACCATGCCGTCGGAACCAGCGGATTATGGGCTGGACTTGGCGCAACCGTCGCTGTGTCCGTATCGAGGGCTGCTACAATTGGCGAGACCGAAATGTGTTTCGAAATAAACACACATGTAACCGCATTTGCAAGTACTCAAAGTAACGCCCGGCGCTCCCCAACTTCGGTTTATTTAAACGGTGAAACGCAACATAAGTTCCCAATAGAACAACCCAATAATGTGAACACATTTATTGGAGTTAAACTTGTTCTATATATGTTTTTTTCTGCAAAATAAAACCATGATTTGAGAAAATTTGAGTTCATGTTCTCAATGCACCCTGTATAATTTATTTGCACTTTGTATATTGTATTTGTTATTGTTGTTTTTTACAAATACAAGGCAATTACCGAATTGCATTGCATAATAAATAACAGACCCAATATACACAACCCACCCATCCCCACCCCCACCCGGCCATATCTCCAAGCACCAGCAACACGAGGTCCATCACTTGCTGATAAAGTTAGTTTATTGACAGGGTGATCCGGAGACCTGATAATATTTACAGCTTTTAATGAGATAGCATTGTCCTCGTGCACATGTGTCTGCATATATGTGTGTGAGGTAAAAGAAAGTGCCCTCTTTAAAGAACCAATATAAGATTTTAAATCAAGGCTTTTTAATTTGAAGAAAAGGCGATTGCAACTATAAAAAGTTGTTAGCGAACAATGTAATTAAAAGAAATAAGATTTACAGGAACTAAATGTCTGACTTATAATGAAGAAGTTCTTTTATACAAAATATTTAGTGGCTCTTTTTCCAAGCAGTCTTATAAGAAAACATGATTCAGGAAAGTGGCAGAGAAATAATGCTATGGCATAATTTAACCAACAGCCAACAAAGCAAGCCTTTAATTATTTTCTTTTTAATAAAATAATCCCATTTTCTTGGCATATCTTCTGGATAGGCTGTTCGGAAAAGCTAAGACTTAATGCTTTATTTTACAAGTTACAAGTTTAATGTCATATCTTTTTTTCTCTTTGTTCAACATCATCTTTTTATAGTTTGCAATCGCATTTTTCTTTTGCATATACAGTCGCTAATAAATATTACAGTTCTTTACTGACTGGCACTGTCATAAATCTAAATTTTGTATATGTGCCCTTATTTATAACATGATATTTTACTCTGACTGACAGCCTGCAACTGATCGCATGTGTTGTTTCCAAGCTCAGGATTGGACACACCAGTAAGAATTTAACAATTCTGAATATTTACCGATGTGTAATTTTCTAGAAAATCCCACCCAGCACTTATTTGACTGTTGCTTCTGTTAACGCGAATAAATCCGGTCACATTGTATTAAGTGTCATGTAAAGGTGTGTGATATTCACAAACTTCATAAAGTTAAAATAGCTCATACTTATGAAATTCTAACCAGTATATGTGCCAGTGGCGACATCTAGAAGCAGTTACCTATACGTTTGATAATTTTCAGACACAAGGTCTGGTTTTGCTCTTTTGGGAGTCGGTTTCTTGAAATGTTTCACCGATACCCCTGGATGTTACTGGAACCCAAACAGGATCTGATTTTTTTTCAAAGTTCTTTGTACGTGTTTTATTCATCTTCATTCACTAATTCACTGAATGTATAAAAGCAAGTTTAAGTAAAATAGTGTTTCCTTAATGAGTGGCTTAAGGTTTAAGAGTGTGGAACATTGAAACAAATATATAAACTGCAACAGTAAGGACCTCCTTTTCTAAACTTTAAGCTATTCAGGTATCCATTTAATATCTTACCAAAAACCTACACGCACATAATGTCTAGGTCTTTAATTGCATTGAAGTTTGTTTCAGTTAGTTAACATTAGCAAAACAAAATTATGAGGCTAATCATAAAAGAAAAGAAAAATAACAAGAAAAGAATTGCATCAAAACAAATTTAATAGTTTAAATAAAACTCATACAAAACACGTACCGGATATTTTTATGCAAAGAACGTGAAATATTTTGAAAGAACAATAATCTACGGTAAAGAAATACTTAAAATAGAAAGAAAATGTGATGGTCTGATTTTTTTCTTTTTGAATATACGAAAACATAATAAGCCATATTTTAAAATAAAAAATATTAAAAATAAAAAATAAAATATTGTCGTGAACATTCTGCTAAGCCGTAGCGTAGAATATACAGCCGTAAGTCAAGAGACAAATCCATGACAGGATCTATGCACATGGCCTCATAAACAAATCAAACATTTCGATGGTGATGACGTCAGTCTGTGGCGATAAAGGCGCATTAGGCGATAGGCATAGACATGGATCCCATCTGACTTCCGGAATGGAGTTTGTTCAGGATGCCTGACTTCTCCTGGAGTTTCTTGAACATGTAGGCGGCCACGATGGTTGAGGCGATAAGTCCCCCCACCATCAGGATGATGATGGCGACAAACAGCCCTTGGTTCATACACAACTCATCCTTCTCGCCCGCCTCTGTTTGGAGATATAACAGCATAACCATGAAATAGACAATGTCCTAACATAGTGAAAAGATGTATATATGTATTTAAACTTGTACTTTTTACTTATTTATTGGAAAACAATGTTGTGCCAATAAATTATGTTGAGTTAATGGGACTATCACAATGACATGATTCGGCCGTATTTACTTGTTCAATACTCACATTTGTTAAGATGTATACATAGATAGCAAAGATTAAGTAGACAGTTGTTGTGGTTTATTTAAAAAAAACATGTTGAAATGTATATTGCGGCCAAACAATATAAACATTACGCTTCGTAGAGAAGGATGTGGTAATTTCATTATAATACACATGCTTATTGTCTTCCCCTTATACGCCCAGATATCCGGCCGAGAATAGTCCTGTCTGTCTGTCCGTCTGTCTATCGTCTGTATATCATTGATTATCTGCATTTTTACCTTGTATGACAACCTCGTCCGTGGTGATTTTGATAGATGATCCCACACTGATGTCCTCAATGGCCTGGCCCTCTGCCTGCCGCTTCTGCACACTCCTCTTCTTCCGCCCGTAACTAACCGCACCGTCTGTACATGTCGTCTGGGAGTGTTTTTGTAGGAATACAGGGTATTATTGATAATAAAAATGTGCAATAAAAATGTGCACAATTAATTTTGATAAAATAACGTATATTGATGACAACATGACAAGAAATCTGTTATGTTATCTACTGACAAATTGAATTATGTTCAGCCCAGAATGAAAGTGAATAACGTTTTGTGACTTTAATGGTAAAAAGTTCTGTAAAGAAGGTCAAGTGATAAAATCCTTCAACGCCAGGCAGACTTGGTGTGCATGCTGCTTAAAGGGGTTTAAAGCATCTTCAACGCCAGTCAGACTTGGTGTGCATGCTGCTTAAAGGGGGTTTAAAGCACCTTCAACGCCAGGCAGACTTGGTGTGCATGCTGCTTAAAGGGGTTTAAAGTACCTTCAACGCCAGGCAGACTTGGTGTGCATGCTGCTTAAAGGGGTTTAAAGCACCTTCAACTCCAGGCAGACTTGGTGTGCATGCTGCTTAAAGGGGTTTAAAGCACCTTCAACTCCAGGCAGACTTGGTGTGCATGTTGCTTAAAGGGGTTTAAAGCACCTTCAACGCCAGGCAGACTTGGTGTGCATGCTGCTTAAAGGGGGTTTAAAGCACCTTCAACGCCAGGCAGACTTGGTGTGCATGTTGCTTAAAGGGGTTTAAAGCACCTTCAACGCCAGGCAGACTTGGTGTGCATGCTGCTTAAAGGGGTTTAAAGCACCTTCAACGCCAGGCAGACTTGGTGTGCATGCTGCTTAAAGGGGGTTTAAAGCACCTTCAACGCCAGGCAGACTTGGTGTGCATGCTGCTTAAAGGGGTTTAAAGCACCTTCAACGCCAGGCAGACTTGGTGTGCATGCTGCTTAAAGGGGGTTTAAGGCACTACGTCTTCCAGTTAACCAGATGGGCGATGGGTACATTTATGTTGGGCCAACTTTCAAAAATCGCTATAATGGGAAAAAATGAAGTTTTTTTAAACAAACTAGTAAAGCACGCGCACCCACCTCCGGACAGGCTCCGAGGCAGACCTGCATGGTGCATGAGAAAGGCATGGTTACGGGTCCGCCGTCCAGGTTGGTGGTCCTGAAGGCTCCGAACTGGGCAAACAGCTCTCCTTGCTGGACCTTGCTGATGTGAGGGAAGAGTTCCGGGTCGGCCGCACACCTGCAAGACGGCATAAATAGGCCGGTGAATACCACAACGGTTGTTTAATTTGTAAATGTATCAGACGTCCTAAACTTTTTCCACAGAAAACAAAAATATGTTACTTTACAAAATATTTAGTTATATCTGAAACTATACATAATTTGCATTGTGTGTGGGATTTTTACATTACATTCCCTAAATTTATGTTAAATTTTGGGGCAAAAGTTATTTTGACTCCTAAATATACGTACGCATCAGTGATGATTGGGATGGTAGAAGCGGAACAGTCCTTGGCTTTGATGTCGAAATCCTCTGAAAAATCGGTTAGTTACGATGATTTACATTTTAAACATGACGGCCTCATGTCAACGTTCCGTTCAAGACACGCAAGTGGATCATTGTTCTCAATTGTGCTCATGTCCGCGTATACTTGCATGTTTAGCAAACAAGGCCATTTTTTGTCAATGTGGTCAAAATTGTATGTATTGGTCAGGAATTACTTTCATATTCATGTAGTTTATAATGTTATTATCTTGTTCGTTAAGCCAGTTGAGTCAGATTTAACGATATAAAGACATTAATTCAGTTAGAATCAGAAACATGGTACAGACTAAACATACTCTCTTATTGCAAAATAAAAGTCACATGGCATAATTTGAGCTTTTATACATAGGGTTTATGGGAAGTTTATGAACCGTTTTCAGATTTTTAACATTACTTGCAGAATATTGATTGGAGCGACTCATTTTGACAAAAAGAAGATGAAGACAAAATGTCTCCAAATGTCTATAATGATTATCGGTTGGGCAGTTTAGTTTGCTCTTTATGTTTTATTGGGTTCAATGTCCCACCATCAGTTTTTCTGGTAGGACATTAATTAAGCTGGCCCTGCAAAAAGCCTAGAAAGTCTAGTTACCAATGTATTCGGCGTCCAGTTTGAGGATCATGGTGATGATATCTGTCAGTTTGACAGACTGTCCACTGACACTGGTCCCGTCCAGCAGGAGCTCCATGGTGGCGGTAGGTTTTACGGTCTTGTTCTGTCCAGCATCGTCGTCCTTGTCCCTGCAAACACATACACACATACATATCATGGGATCACACGAAGATATGACCAAGTAGGCCAATAGAACTAAACCTCTATTGGCTAGCAAATACATACGCTGTTCCGCAGGTCACAGCCACACAGAACATGACGGTGGCTGCATGTGGTTAGTTAACATAAAGGTGTTCAGAAGCGACAGTCAAAAGCTCCGATAACGAGTTCCGAGATATTAATTTTTCCAAGGAGACCGCCCGACTCTATGCAAACTATAACATTTGCCATTCTGAAATGGCATGTTCAAAACTATTTTTGACCACACTGTATTACAGATGTATTTTTAGCTTCAATAATTTGTATTGATTAGTTAAACCCATTTCAAATGGGGCATGGCCTCATCCTAGATATTCTCTTAGTGGCATGGTCCTTAATTGTATGAAACCGTTAGTTCAAATAGAATCTTATGTCTTACGCAGCCATTGCAAACGATTATTTTAGTAGAATTATGCTCGATTTTCGGTAATATAAATACTGCTTTTCTTAAAGTTGCTATGTTGATCAAAGTGCCGAACACTCACGCAGCATCCAATGTGTTGTCGAGAGTAAGGTCCCCTAGGTCGGCTATACACATAATGGGAATCTGTTTGTCCTCGCCGGTCTGGTAAAGGGCCTTCTTCTGGACCACAATCTTGAACGTTTGTTCCTGCAGGATGAGAGCATTCACACGTATGTTGTATTGTTTTATGAAAATATTTTTCAAAGACGATGATTTTCACTTACTGCTTTAAGAGAAATAGGTTAGATAGCGAAGTTTTAGTTTACTTTTGTGAACATTCTGGCAAGCAATCCGCACCGACAAAGACCCACAGTACTAAATACATCGAAGTTTTATCATCCTGCATTTTTAATGAAGGATTTTACTTCAATGAGATGAGAGATATTTTGTCAATAAAGAAACAAATATTAAATGCCCTACGATGAATCTGTATACACGTGGACACTGGAATTATAAAAAATCGAATGAAAAACGAATAGAGGCTAGTTCCTTGAGCAAGGTCTAGTTCCGCATACTTTATTTATGTACTTTTCTATAAATTCACTGTCCTGAATGATTTCTAAAATGTGGGACATGAGACAACATGAAACAGAAGTTTACCCATTGTATGCCACACGAGGCGAAGTCTATGGTGTGAGTGTTTGTACCAGACACAGTCGTCTGCTGGCAAGCTGTGCCCTGACCCTGCACGTACAGAATCCCGCCATCGGTTGCATTCCACCACTGTCAGGACCAGAGAACTCTTCGTACAGCTGTCAACCGTCACTAAGAAGACATGACGTGTTGTCATTGGCATTGAAACTCTTTCGTCATTTAAAAAACACAAAAAATCAAGGGAAACGCTTATTTTGTTTAAATTCTTAGCAATAACACAACCCGCATACAAGCAACAATGTGTAAACTATAAGGCATTTGTTACGTAACTAAAATCCCATAATTTGGCACCGAGTTCCAGGTTCTATGGATAATCAGTCAGCATGACGAAGAATTATGTCATCTTCCAAGACCACGTTATTTCGCTTAAAATAGGTTGAAGTATTTTAAAGAGATCTACTCGACAGGGAACAACATGTGGTACAATAGGATCTAACTTTAGAGGAACCTAATTACGCATAATGTTGAAATATTTGAAACTGACCTTTATTGCAAAAGCGACATGTAAAAATGAAAGCTAAATGACCATATCATAATTTACATGTGCATGATTATTCTCTTTGGTTGACCTCACACATTGCTGAAGAATAACAAGCTTTTATGATTTCTGTTTGATGGGTTGTTATATATAATTATATATAATTATACATGATTGAATACAACACCTTCCATGTCAAATAATTTATATATACATATATATATATAATAGATGTTAGACGTATATGGTACTCACGGACAGGGCTGAATGTCTGGGCCAAGGTGCCAACGGCCAGACATCCGACCAGTAACAACACTTTGCTCGTCATGCTCGTCTTGCTCGTCATGGTGCAAACTATGGCCAAAAATAAAACAGCAATAACAACATCAGATAAATCATTGATGTCAAGGGTATCAATAATACATTGTTCAAACCGAGGCCAGAAATGTAAAAACATCAGTAATGTCAGTTTTAGCACCATACCGGAGCATGCCGGAGCTAAAATGCTAAGGTAGAACATTCGACATTTAACCCAAGTCTTAGAATAATATCAAAGCACTGAAAACGCGGTAGCTTTATTAATTGTGTCAAATAGAAAAACAAAACAAAATACGATTTAAAACATGTCATTATTTGATACACTTAATATTGGAAAATTGTAGTGAAATAGTAAGACTTTCGGTATGTTGAAAATTGTAGTGAAATAGTAAGACTTTCGGTATGTTGAAAACTGTCGGGAAATATTTGAATATTTGAGCATGCCAAAAGTTACAAAATAATCATGTCGGAGATGGTTACCATGCACATCCATAGCTGCATAGAATACTGAACAAAATAATATCTCAACTACGCACACAGAGATATCTACAGCTACAATCAAGTACACCACTTATATAAAGGACTAGTGCATTAAGTCTTTTAAAAGGAGCATATGTGATTGTTTATCAAACCTAAAATCATACGAACATTTGCACTAAATACAACACTCGTGCGGAAATGTTTTACTGGTGATTTCATTTCTGCTTAGAATAATTTATTCAGTCATAATGGTACAAGTTCTCAGTTATGTCGAACACTGAAGAGTCTTCCCCAATATTATCTATATATATTTATGACTTTATTTCTATGCTAATTGTACATTTGCTGCCAGTACAAGGGCTGGGCAAAAATTTGCGGAATTATTATCGCATTTTTGACGTCTTTTTCTGACAAAGTTTATCTATAATGTATAAGAATGTAAGACAACCATAATGAGATATTTTTAATTTAAAATAGTTGCAATTTAACATACCTGTAATTATAAGATTATAAACATGCAAGTTTACATATCCCAGAGCGTGCCGTGTTTCTGCGTAACACAACCTCAAACTATCCTTAATTTACTAAATTTTGACAATAAAAAATGCTCATAATTGTTCTATTTTATGTAATTTTTTATGCAGTAACCACGTGTATAGGCGACATTCACGCGATACAAGCGTGCGTAATGCCTTTATTAAAAACGTATCAATTGACTTTAACGTCTGAAAATCATATAACCGCTTAACACTAAAAAGACATTGTACATGGTCACCGTGTTTTTGTGCAATTGTCATTGAATCATAAATTTTCTAACAATTACCCTTAAGTAACGGTTATAGTTAGAAACATATCTAAGCAGAATGGGTTAGAAGGTCAATCTTACCTAGTCGTATAGTCAATATCTTTTACAAACAAGCTTTTGTGAATCTCTTGGAGGTTTTAATGTATACTATTGAAAGTAACAGTTTAATTGCACTTCATGAATTCCAAATGTATTATAGTTGAAATATAATTTCGACCCCATATCCAACATCGCAGAATTAAGAGACATTTACAATTCATTGCATTTTATCATTCTTCTTAAAAAGGGCTACACTATGGTCTGTTAAACAATGTGTTTATCAGGATTTAAAGATGTTTAAGTGTTTCACAAAGTAACAATTATTGTAAAGACAGCTAAGAGTGAGTTAAACGTTGTTTTCAATTAAATCTTAGCACACAGCTGACTGGAGTTTGACGTAGCACTGTGGGTAACGTCGTCGAGCTCCGGTATTTCGTAAATACATCTACTTGAAGCCCCATAGACTTCACGTTGCAGGAGAGATGTTGATGTTGAATTTATAAATTTCACAGACTTCTGACGCATGGTTCGTTCTTTAGATATAAATTGCACATTTTGCCCGCTCTCATGCGTTCTTATTAATATCATAAAAATATTAGTCAAATGCAGCGCATTAGTCTAAAGTATTTAATTATATAAATAGATTGTTTAACGCCCAGTTTGTCATATATTAGCAAATATACATACAATTCAATGCTAACAGTTTTTATTTTCGACAACTTATATTTCTGTACTAAACATTTATATAAAACCTTGTATAAGGCAAATGTCGTGTTAAGCTTCACAGCACGTACCTTGTTGTCTTGTCCAATAGTCGGAGTAGGAGAACAGGTCGCCGGGATCTGGGCCGGCAAGGCCTGGTCCGGGTATATGTAGTGTTCGACTTGATTACATAAAGCTGACCAGGGGTCATGTGACCTGTGTCAATGGGTCTGGTCGGTGGGGATTCCATAACCTGAAAAATTCCCCCGCATGAATCTTTGATGAGGGAATAAAACACCTAAGTATAATATGATTATAGAGACTGTCATAAGTGTCGAATGTCCCCCATAATATCACTAGAACACGAGTTGTTTCCCCCAATAAACTGTGATTTCTTTTATGTCAGTGAACATTAAGACTTGTACTTCAAGTATAAACATAATACGGTTTTGGTTGAGTTATAAATTCTTTCAATGTAACTTTTAAAAAAGTAATCATGATCTACACTTTGTGTATAAGGCATTGTCTGAATTGATCTATTTGTGAACAGGATGTGCTGACCATTTAAAGTAATTTGCGTAAATTTATCATTTTTAACATTCTAAGATAACTGAAAGGTAAACAATATTTAGAAAGAGAAAATGCAAACATAACCTACTACAGATAAGGTTTGCTTTTTAAGCAAACTGTTTTAAATAAAAAGCAGGACAAAATCCCCTCTAAACATCACAAAAAAACGTGTTGGCAGCATATGGCCTGCATTGTTTAAATCTATTTGATGCATCACTTGCTTTCGACAGAAGGCGACATTTTGTTTTCCTTCTTTGCAATATTAAAAGTAAAGTTTTAACTAACATTTGTTAATTAGAATTTTATTTATTCTATATTTTGTTATAAAGATGTAAAACACGTTTAAATAACTCTAAATGGAACTTATACAAAGTAAACACATATGACCAAAATGTGAGTGGAAGTTACCATACAACATCACGTACACTGTTACAATATACATCTATACGAATGTCGAGCTGAATATTGTGATGAAAACTGTGCCAGCACGATATTTATACGTAGTGATTATGAATATCGAGCTGAATGTCGTGCCAAACGCTGTGCCAGCAAGACTTTCAACTTAATCAATTCGAATGTCAAACTGATGTCATGCCGACTGATTTTTACCAGCAGTACATACAAACTAAGTGTCTTTGAATGTCAAGTTAAATGTCGTGCCGACTGTTGTGCCATTACGATATTCAAAATTATTCAATAACTCACTTTAAAATGGCGACCTGTATGTCGAATGTTGTGCCATCACGAGATATAAACTTATTCACTGTGAATGTCAAGCTAAATATCGTGCCGAATGTCGTGCCAATGTTGAGAGGCAAACGCTGAGCAAACCTCGCGCAACCTACGTCGATAATTCAGGACTGTGATGGTGAGACGATCATATCACCACTTGACGGTTGGACGATTATATCACCACTGTGATGGTTGGACGATTAAATCTCCCCTGTGATGGTGGGACGATTATATCACCACTGTGATTGTTAGACGATTATATAACCACTGTGACGGGTGGAGGATTATATCACCACTGTGATGGTGAGACGATTATATCAGAACAGTGATGGTTGGACAATTATATCACCACTCTGATGATGAGATGATTATATCACCACTGTGATGTTGAGACGATTATAACACCACTGTGATGGTGAGACGATTATTTCACCACTGTAATGGTGAGCCGATTATACCACCACTCTGATGATGAGACGATTATTTCACCACTGTAATGGTGAGCCGATTAGTAACACCACTCTGATGATGAGATGATTATATCACCACTGTAATGGTGAGCCGATTATAACACCACTGTGATAGTGAGACGATTATATCACCATTGTAATGGTGAGCCGATTATACCTCCACTCTGATGATGAGATGATTATATCACCACTGTAATGGTGAGCCGATTATAACACCACTGTGATAGTGAGACGATTATATCACCATTGTAATGGTGAGCCGATTATAACACCACTGTGATGATGAGATGATTTTATCACCATTGTAATGGTGAGCCGATTATAACACCACTGTGATGGTGAGACGATTATATCACCACTGTATTGGTGAGCCGATTATAACACCACTGTGATGGTAAGATGATTATATCACCACTCTGATGATGAGATGATTATATCACCACTCTGATGATGAGATGATTATATCACCACTGTAATGGTGAGACGATTATAGCCTCACTGTTATGGTGAGATGATTGTATCTTCAACTGTGATGCTGCTACGATTATGTCACCACTGTGATGGTGTTACGATTATATCCTCACTAAGATGGTGTAACGATTGTATTACCGCTGTGATGTTTGGACGATTATATCACCACTGTGATGGTTGGACGATTATATCACCACTGTGATGGTAGGATGATTATATCAGAACTGCGATGGTTGTATCTTCAACTGTGATGCTGCTACGATTATGTCACCACTGTGATGGTTGGACGATTATACTTGAACTGTGACGGTTGGATTATTATATTAGAACTTATGATGGTTGTATCTTCAACTGTGATGCTGCTACGATTATGTCACCACTGTGATGGTGTTACGATTATATCCTCACTAAGATGGTGTAACGATTGTATTACTGCTGTGATGTTAAGACGATTATATCACCATTGTGATAGTGGGACGATTATATCACCACTGTGATGGTTGGGCAATATTTTCACCACTGTGATGGTTGGACGACCATGTCACCACCATAATGGTGTTACGATTATACTACCTCTGAGATAGTGGGACGATTATATCACCACTGTGGTGGTGGGAGGATTATATCACCACTGTGATGTTTGGACGATTTTATCACCACTGTGACGGGTGGAGGATTATATCACCACTGTGATGGTGGGACGATTTTATCACCACTGTGATTGTTGGACGTTTATATCACCACTGAGATGGTGCGATGATTATATCACCACTGTGATGGTGAGATGATTATATAACCACTGCGATGGTTGGGCGATTATATTACAACTGTAATTGTCGGACGTTTATATCACCACTGAGATGGTGAGATGATTATATCACCACTGTGATGGTGAGATGATTGTATCTTCAACAGTGATGGTGTTAAGATTATATCACCACTGTGATGGTTGGGCGATTAGACCATCACTGTGACGGTTGGACGATTATATCAAAACTGTGATGGTGCGACGATTATATCAGAACTGTGATGATGAGATGATTATATCACCACAGTGATGGTTGGGCGATTATATCACCACTGTTACGGTTGGACGGTTATATCAGAACTGTGATGGTGGGGTATTTATATAACAACTGTGATGGTGGGACGATTATATCAAAACTGTGATGATAGATGATTATATCACCACTGTGGTGGTCGGACGATTATATCACCACAATGATGGTGAGATGATTATATCACCACTGTGATGGTTGGGCGATTATATCACCACTGTGATGGTTTGACAATAATATCACCACAGTGATGGTTGGACGATTATATAACCGCTTTGATGGTTAGGGCGATTATATCACCACTGTGATGGTTGGACGAAAATATCACCCCTGCGATGGTTGGACGATTATATCACCACTGTGGACAGGACGATTATATTACCACTGTGATGGTTGGGCGATTATATCAACACTGTGATGGTTGGACGATAATATCACCACTGGGATGGTTGGGCGATTATATCACCACTTTGATGGTTGGGCGGTTATATCACCACTGCGATGACCGGACGATTATATCACCACCGTTATGGTGGGACGATTAAATCACCACCGCGATGGTTGGACGATTATATCAACACCGTGGTGGTTGGGCGATTAAATCACCACTGTGATGGTTGAACGATTATGTCACCATTGTGATGGTTGGACAATAATATCACCACTGTGATGGTTGGACGATTATATCACCACTTTGATGGTTGGACGGTTATATCACCACTGTGGACTGGACGATTATATCACCACTGTGATGGTGAGATGATTATATCACCACAGCGATGACTGGACGATTATATCACCACCGTTATGGTTGGACGATTAAATCACCACCGCGATGGTTGGACGATTATATCACCACTGCGATGGTTGGACGATTAAATCACCACTGTGATGATTGGGCGGTTATATCACCACTGCAATGGTTGGACGATTAAATCACCACTGTGATGATTGGGCGATTATATCACCACTGTGATGGTGAGATGATTATATCACCACAGCGATGACTGGACGATTATATCACCACCGTTTTGGTTGGAAGATTAAATCACCACCGCGATGGTTGGACGATTATATCAACACCGTGGTGGTTGGACGATTAAATCACCACCGCGATGGTTGGACGATTATATCACCACTGCAATGGTTGGACGATTAAATCACCACTGTGATGATTGGGCGATTATATCACCAATGTGATTGTGAGATGATTGTATCACCATTGTGATGATGTTGCGATTATATCTTCACTGTGATGGTTGGACGATTATGTCACCACTGTGATGGTGTTACGATTATATCACCACTGTGACGGTTGGACGATTATATCAGAACTTTGATGGTGGGACGATTATATCAGAACTGTGATGATGAGATGATTATATCACCACAGTGATGGATTGACGATTATATCACCACCGTGATGATTGGGCGATTATATCACCTCTGTGATGGTGAGACGATTATATCACCACCTTGAAAGTTGGACGATTATAATCACTTCTGTGAAGGTTGGGCGTTGTACTACTCGATTTTTATAAGGAAATAATAGTTTTGCTTTGAAATAACATCTCTAATGCGAACTCAGGAAAGCTGATATAAATTTATTTATTTTTTGCCTGCTGGGGTTATATTTATATCACAAAATATTGCAGGCTGCTTTTAAAAGTCTGTTACGGTTAGACGACTTTTCAACAAGAAAGTTTTCACCATTTGTTAATGTGTTCTATAATCAAGACGTTTATTTTTGTTGTTGTTGAAAAAGCTATAAACTAATAATTACCTATAGCCGATTTTAGATGCATTACCATCACGATTAGCTACTATATTTTACTAATGTACGCTGTCCGGACAATTTTAGTGCTCAGACCATTGTAAAACGCTTAATCAAATTGTGTGAATGTTAGTAGCCATGGTTCATTTAACGACCGGATGATGTATATGGTCGCCAGGTGTCGCTGTTGCAGATTGGCGGCATCTCGTGCTGTCATAACGGAAATTATTCATGACACAGCATGTGTCATCAATGGGTCAGTGTGAATTTTCACAAGAGTGGACTCTACTGAAGCATTTTTTATTTTCCTACCTACAGATAATAAATAACTGCAGGACAAAAACTATGTGATTACATAAGTAAATGGCATTCGTTTTATATGAAATGTAAAACTCGGCGTAACATCTTGCAACAAAACATTGTGCCTTTAGTGTATTATCTTAGGCACATGCATGAGCGTTTATGTCGTGACCGCTTCATTTTACTATGAAATGTCCTTCTTTACAGCCGTTCATTGTGTCTTGTTTACTTATGTTTAGCCATGTTATTTATGTACCACAATGGTGCCTAAGTGTCCGTCCGTTGAATTGCGTGTGCTAGTTGTTCACGGTAAGGAAAACCCGGGAATAGTGGTATTTGAGTTAAGTGCGAATTAACGTTTAATCGAGGGCTTTAAAAATCCATTTAGGGTCGACAATTTAAAGTCATGTACATTGTCTATTCTTATAAACAAAAAAGTAGACGTTTATATTTAATTATCACCTGTTTATGATGAATGTGCGCCAACTGTTAATTAAATTTAGGTAAAATGCTACATATAGGTTTAGACCATTTAAAAATATATATATATATATATATGTTAAGTTAAGAATAATAATGATGTGAGAATAGCGTGAGAATTGAAGTCCTATAAGGGAAATATGCTTACAAACAAAAATATTCCTGCCGACAAAAAACAACAATTCTAATAACTGTTTGATTTACGGGAGTGCGTCAAATGAATATTATTTTACGATTGGAAAACTCTTATAAATTATTGACAAATTTCAGTCGGGTGCGATTCTCATGTTAGTGTTTCATTAGATTCTTTTAACTTATTTAAGAGGCGCACGTCATATTACAAAGTACTGTTTAAGTATATTTGTATAGAAGGTTATTAAACTATAGTTCTTTTGGGCTTCTGTTCCATACACATTAACGACGAAAGGCACTTAATGCTTTATAAAAAATAACACAACACATAGAAGAATTTAGATTAACATGAATGTACATGTAGTGTCAGCATGGGTTCGGACTTGCGTTGCTAATATTTTGAAATGTTTAACTATATAAAAGTTAATTACAACTGCTTGGTAATTTGTCAAACCCATCTGGACAGCATAATTCATTTATGTGACTTCACGCTTGTTCCGACGATGGAACCATCTGGGTCCGGATTTCCTGATATCTGCGGGAGGTTTAGGGACATATCTTCCAGTAAGTGATAGATGTGATGTGCTCGTGTTGTTGTTCTGGTTGTCTTCAGCATATGTGCCGTTAGCAACGAAATCCCTGTTTGGTAACTGCCCTTGGATTTTTGGATGGAAAGTACACTCTCTTTTGCGTGAGTCTTGTAGAGCGACGGGTTGCGTTTGAAAAATGTCCAATTCATCATTTTGATTGGTCATCGCATATGGTGATAGATCATCTATTGGTGGAAGTGCGTCGCGTTTCATTGATGGACAGATCACATGATTACCAACTGGCATCAAGGAGGTCTTCTGATTGGTCACGTGATTGGGAATAGGAGGCAGGAAAGATGCACTGATTTCTTCTGCGGTCTTTAGTTCAGTTACTTCTCCGTGTGCCTTTGATGGACCGAAAACACTGCATTTATACTGTGTAGACTCGACGGCCTGAACTATAAAAATAAAGAGAGAAAAAAATGGCCAATAATCATTCTGTACAACAGGATTAGAATAATCACTTTGGCGATGTATGAAATATTATGGCACTTGGTGTTTTTAATCGTGTAACTTCGATTTGGAAATACAGTAATGCAGAATGTTAACACTGAAACGTTTCAATAAATATTTTGAAACCCTCATATTCTTAATGTGAATGTTGCTGGCAAACAAGAATACTGATGATGCTTCCCCATATTTCAATCGATTACATAAGACATTGATTAAAACATTACAATAACATACATTGGCGCTCACTGTTACGGCTCGCTAGTGACGGTGGTGCCGTGTCGTCCATGTTGTGTGCTCCAAGGCCAGCCCGCTCAAGAAGGGTGGTGTACTGGGTGGTGTTCCACCTTAGTCTGTCCTTGATCCGTTCCAGCCTTACTCGCTCCTGCTGCACCCGGTCCTGCACGGCCAGGTATTCATTAATTAGCGGCTCATCTAGACCCCTCTCCCTCTCCCGCAACATTAGCTGCTCTTTCCTTTTGGCCACCGCCTTACTCTTCCGGATGAGATCATCGTTCACCTCCTGCGCCATATGCAGATAGATGTCCATGTTAGCCATTGTAGACCGGAAATGGTGTATGTCATGTCTACATCCGGGTATTTCTTGCAGCATTCGCTCTATCTCAGACACCTTACTACGAATGTCGGCAAACTCCTTGCTTCGTGTGGTCTTTACCTGATCCAGGAATCTTGAAAAAAAAAGGAACAAAAATAATTACACCGAAAACTAAAAAAAAACCCGGATAATCAACTTGTTTATGCGGAAGATGTATCGCATGCAGTTTAGCTGATGCACAAGGAGTTCTAATTGCAATATTTGTTCGTGGACCGAAAGTATTAGAAGTATGATCGAAGTAATAGTCTCTGCTACGGAAATAAAATTGGGTGCCGGAATAGGCTGGACACCAGCTGGTCTACCTACACACAGTATAGTGTGCGCCGGGAATAAGGTGGGCACCAGCTGGTCTACCTACACACAGTATAGTGGGCGCCTGGAATAAGGTGGGCAGCAGCTGGTCTACCTACACACAGTATAGTGGGCGCCTGGAATAAGGTGGGCAGCAGCTGGTCTACCTACACACAGTATAGTGGGCGCCGGGAATAAGGTGGGCAGCAGCTGGTTTACCTACACACAGTATTGTGGGCGCCGGAAATAGGGTGGGCAGCAGCTGGTCTACCTACACACAGTATAGTGTGCGCCAGGAATAGGATGGGCAGCAGCTGCTCTACCTACACACAGTATTGTGGGCGCCTGGAATAAGGTGGGCACCAGCTGGTCTACCTACACACAGTATTGTGGGCGCCTGGAATAGGGTGGGCACCAGCTGGTCTACCTACACACAGTATTGTGGGCGCCTAGAATAACTAGAATAAGGTGGGCAGCAGCTGGTCTACCTACATACAGTATAGTGGGCGCCGGGAATAAGGTGGGCAGCAGCTGGTCTACCTACACACAGTATAGTGTGCGCCAGGAATAGGGTGGGCAGCAGCTGGTCTACCTACACACAGTAAAGTGGGCGCCTGGAATAAGGTGGGCAGCAGCTGGTCTACCTACACACTTTATAGTGTGCGCCGGGAATAAGGTGGGCAGCAGCTGGTCTACCTACACACAGTATAGTGTGCGCCGAGAATAAGGTGGGCACCAGCTGGTCTACCTACACACAGTATAGTGTGCGCCTGGAATAAGGTGGGCAGCAGCTAGTCTACCTACACACAGTATAGTGGGCGAAGGGAATAAGGTGGGCAGCAGCTGGTCTACCTACACACAGAATAGTGGGCGCCGGGAATGAGTTGGACAGCAGCTGGTCTACCTACACACAGTATTGTGGGCGCCGGGAATAAGGTGGGCAGCAACTGGTCTACCTACACACAGTAAAGTGTGCGCCGGGAATAGGGTGGGCAACAGCTGGTCTACCTACACACAGTATAGTGCGCGCGGGGAATAAGGTGGGCAGAAGCTGGTCTACCTACACACAGTATAGTGTGCGCCGGGAATAAGGTGGGCAGCAGCTGGTCTACCTACACACAGTAAAGTGTGCGCCGGGAATAAGGTGGGCAGTAGCTGGTCTACCTACACACATTATACTGTGCGCCGGAAATAAGGTGGGCAGCAGCTGGTCAACCTACACACAGTATAGTGTGCGCCGGGAATAAGGTGGGCACCAGCTGGTCTACCTACACACAGTATAGTGGGCGCCTGGAATAAAGTGGCCAGCAGCTAGTCTACCTACACACAGTACAGTGTGCCCCCGGAATAAGGTGGGCACCAGCTGGTCTACCTACACACAGTATAGTGTGCGCCTGGAATAGGATGGGCACCAGCTGGTCTACCTACACACAGTATAGTGTGCGCCTGGAATAGGATGGGCACCAGCTGGTCTACCTACACACAGTACAGTGTGCGCCAGGATTAGGATGGGCAGCAGCTGGTCTACCTACACACAGTATAGTGTGCGCCGGGAATAAGGTGGGCACCAGCTAGTCTACCTACACACAGTATTGTGGGCGCCGGGAATAAGGTGGGCAGCAGCTGGTCTACCTACACACAGTATAGTGTGCGCCGGGAATAAGGTGGGCAGCAGCTGGTCTACCTACACACAGTATAGTGTGCGCCGGGAATAAGGTGGGCAGCAGCTGGTCTACCTACACACAGTTTAGTGTGCGCCTGGAATAAGGTGGACAGCAGCTGGTCTAGCTACACACAGTATAGTGGGCGCCGGGAATAGGGTGGGCAGCAGCTGGTCTACCTACACACAGTATAGTGGGCGCCAGGAATAAGGTGGGCAGCAGCTGGTCTACCTACACACAGTATAGTGTGCGCCGGGAATAAGGTGGGCAGCAGCTGGTCTACCTACACACAGTATAGTGGGCGCCGGGAATAAGGTGTGCAGCAGCTGGTCTACCTACACACAATATATCGGGCGCCGGGAATAAGCTGGGCAGCAGCTGGTCTACCTACACACAGTATAATGTGCGCCGGGGATAAGGTGGGCAGCAGCTGGTCTACCTACACACAGTATAGTGTGCGCCTGGAATAGGATGGACAGCAGCTGGTCTACCTACACACAGTATTGTGTGCGCCAGGAATACGGTTGGCAGCAGCTGGTCTACCTACACACAGTATAGTGTGCGCCGGGAATAAGGTGGGCAGCAGCTGGTCTACCTACACACAGTATAGTGTGCGCCAGGATTAGGATTGGCAGCAGCTGGTCTACCTACACACAGTATAGTGTGCGCCGGGAATAAGGTGTGCAGCAGCTGGTCTACCTACACACAGTATAGTGTGCGCCAGGATTAGGATGGGCAGCAGCTGGTCTACCTACACACAGTATAGTGTGCGCCGGGAATAAGGTGGGCAGCAGCTGGTCTACCTACACATAGTATAGTGTTCGCCGGGAATAGGATGGGCACCAGCTGGTCTACCTACACACAGTATAGTGTGCGCCTGGAATAGGATGGGCACCAGCTGGTCTACCTACACACAGTATATCGGGCGCCGGGAATAAGCTGGGCACCAGCTGGTCTACCTACACACAGTATAGTGTGCGCCGGGGATAAGGTGGGCAGCAGCTGGTCTACCTACACACAGTATAGTGTGCGCCAGGAATAGGATGGGCAGCAGCTGGTCTACCTACACACAGTATAGTGTGCGCCAGGATTAGGATGGGCAGCAGCTGGTCTACCTACACACAGTATAGTGTGCGCCGGGAATAAGGTGGGCAGCAGCTGGTCTACCTACACACAGTATAGTGTGCGCCTGGAATAGGATGGGCACCAGCTGGTCTACCTACACACAGTATAGTGTGCGCCTGGAATAGGATTGGCACCAGCTGGTCTACCTACACACAGTACAGTGTGCGCCAGGATTAGGATGGGCAGCAGCTGGTCTACCTACACACAGTATAGTGTGCGCCGGGAATAAGGTGGGCACCAGCTAGTCTACCTACACACAGTATATTGGGCGCCGGGAATAAGGTGGGCAGCAGCAGGTCTACCTACACACAGTATAGTGTGCGCCGGGGATAAGGTGGGCAGCAGCTGGTCTACCTACACACAGTATAGTGTGCGCCAGGATTAGGATGGGCAGCAGCTGGTCTACCTACACACAGTATAGTGTGCGCCGGGAATAAGGTGGGCAGCAGCTGGTCTACCTACACACAGTATAGTGTGCGCCTGGAATAGGATGGGCACCAGCTAGTCTACCTACACACAGTATAGTGTGCGCCTGGAATAGGATGGGCACCAGCTGGTCTACCTACACACAGTACAGTGTGCGCCAGGATTAGGATGGACACCAGCTGGTCTACCTACACACAGTATAGTGTGCGCCGGGAATAAGGTGGGCACCAGCTAGTCTACCTACACACAGTATTGTGGGCGCCGGGAATAAGGTGGGCAGCAGCAGGTCTACCTACACACAGTATAGTGGGCGCCGGGAATAAGGTGGGCAGCAGCTGGTCTACCTACACACAGTATAGTGGGCGCCGGGAATAAGGTGGGCAGCAGCTGGTCTATCTACACACAGTATAGTGCGGCCGGGAATAAGGTGGGCAGCAGCTGGTCTACCTACACACAGTATATCGGGCGCCGGGAATAAGCTGGGCAGCAGCTGGTCTACCTACACACAGTATAGTGTGCGCCGGGAATAAGCTGGGCAGCAGCTGGTCTACCTACAGACAGTATAGTGTGCGCCTGGAATAGGATGGGCAGCAGCTGGTCTACCTACACAGTATAGTGTGCGCCGGGAATAAGGTGGGCACCAGCTGGTCTACCTACACACAGTATAGTGTGCGCCTGGAATAGGATGGGCAGCAGCTGGTCTACCTACACACAGTATAGTGTGCGCCGGGAATAAGGTGGGCAGCAGCTGGTCTACCTACACACAGTATAGTGTGCGCCAGGATTAGGATGGGCAGCAGCTGGTCTACCTACACACAGTATAGTGTGCGCCTGGAATAGGATGGGCACCAGCTGGTCTACCTACACACAGTATAGTGTGCGCCAGGATTAGGATGGGCAGCAGCTGGTCTACCTACACACAGTATAGTGTGCGCCTGGAATAGGGTGGGCACCAGCTGGTCTACTTACACACAGTATAGTGTGCGCCTGGAATAGGGTGGGCACCAGCTGGTCTACCTACACACAGTATAGTGTGCGCCGGGGATAAGGTGGGCAGCAGCTGGTCTACCTACACACAGTATAGTGTGCGCCTGGAATAGGATGGGCACCAGCTGGTCTACCTACACACAGTATAGTGTGCGCCTGGAATAGGATGGGCACCAGCTGGTCTACCTACACACAGTATAGTGTGCGCCTGGAATAGGATGGGCACCAGCTGGTCTACCCACACACAGTATAGTGTGCGCCTGGATTAGGATGGGCACCAGCTGGTCTACCTACACACAGTATAGTGTGCGCCTGGATTAGGATGGGCACCAGCTGGTCTACCTACACACAGTATAGTGTGCGCCTGGATTAGGATGGGCACCAGCTGGTCTACCTACACACAGTATAGTGTGCGCCTGGATTAGGATGGGCACCAGCTGGTCTACCTACACACAGTATAGTGTGCGCCTGGATTAGGATGGGCACCAGCTGGTCTACCTACACACAGTATAGTGTGCGCCTGGAATAGGGTGGGCACCAGCTGGTCTACCTACACACAGTATAGTGTGCGCCTGGTTTAGGATGGGCACCAGCTGGTCTACCTACACACAGTATAGTGTGCGTCTCGAATAGGATGGGCACCAGCTGGTCTACCTACACACAGTATAGTGTGCGCCTGGATTAGGATGGTCACCAGCTGGTCTACCTACACACAGTATAGTGTGCGCCTGGAATAGGGTGGGAAGCAGCTGGTCTACCTACACACAGTATAGTGTGCGCCAGGATTAGAATGGGCAGCAGCTGGTCTACCTACACACAGTATAGTGTGCGCCGGGAATAAGGTGGGCAGCAGCTGGTCTACCTACACACAGTATAGTGTGCGCCTGGAATAGGATGGGCACCAGCTGGTCTACCTACACACAGTATAGTGTGCGCCAGGAATAGGATGGGCAGCAGCTGGTCTACCTACACACAGTATAGTGTGCACCAGGATTAGGATGGGCAGCAGCTGGTCTACCTACACACAGTATAGTGTGCGCCAGGAATAGGATGGGCACCAGCTGGTCTACCTACACACAGTATAGTGTGCGCCGGGAATAAGGTGGGCAGCAGCTGGTCTACCTACACACAGTATAGTGTGCGCCAGGAATAGGATGGGCACCAGCTGGTCTACCTACACACAGTATAGTGTGCGCCAGGATTAGGATGGGCAGCAGCTGGTCTACCTACACACAGTATAGTGTGCGCCGGGAATAAGGTGGGCACCAGCTGGTCTACCTACACACAGTATAGTGTGCGCCAGGAATAGGATGGGCACCAGCTGGTCTACCTACACACAGTATAGTGTGCGCCAGGATTAGGATGGGCAGCAGCTGCTCTACCTACACACAGTATAGTGTGCGCCGGGAATAAGGTGGGCACCAGCTGGTCTACCTACACACAGTATAGTGTGCGCCGGGAATAAGGTGGGCACCAGCTGGTCTACCTACACACAGTATAGTGGGCGCCTGAAGTGGCCAGCAGCTGGTCTACCTACACACAGTATAGTGGACGCCGGGAATAGGGTGGGCACCAGCTGGTCTACCTACACACAGTATAGTGGGCGCCGGGAATAAGGTGGGCAGCAGCTGGTCTACATACACACAGTATATCGGGCGCCGGGAATAAGCTGGGCAGCAGCTGGTCTACCTACACACAGTATTGTGGGCGCCGGGAATAGGATGGGCACCAGCTGGTCTACCTACACACAGTATAGTGTGCGCCAAGAATAGGATGGGCACCAGCTGGTCTACCTACACACAGTATAGTGTGCGCCAGGATTAGGATGGGCAGCAGCTGGTCTACCTACACACAGTATAGTGTGCGCCGGGAATAAGGTGGGCACCAGCTGCTCTACCTACACACAGTATAGTGGACGCCGGGAATAGGGTGGGCAGCAGCTGGTCTACCTGCAAACAGTATAGTGGTTGAGTCGGGCGACGTTTTTAAAAAACAAATCAAACAAAACAAAAAAAAGGCTCTCACAGTTGCTTGTCCATCTGTCTTATCCTGACGTTGTCGATTTGGGCCCTGAGCTGCTGTAACTTCCGTGTCTGTCGTTGTATCGCGGCTCTCAGTTCCTCTGGTGAACACGTCTGGAGATCTGGGACAGACAGAGAGTTTGTATCCGAGTGTTACACATTGTCAGCATAATGGCAAGTAAAATGGCCAAACTACAGTTTATGTCATGGAAAGACAGAAAATACACATTTTTAAATATTACTAACAAACATTAAGTTAAGTTTTCAGTTAATTCCGAACTGTTTTGATTTGTACTAAACCGATTTGTCTTAACTTGGTGTTGAATTATTATTAACTAAGAACCAAAAGCTTATGTGATAAACCGAAAATAACTAATTATATTAACTTTGTTCATTGAGTTTATTTTCTGTATGATATTATCTACACTTATCCTGCTGACAGTTTTGTCTACATAGGCAATAAACCGTATGAAATGATTTGAAACCAAAAGGAACGCTTGTAAAATTAAGCTGATCTGTAACTTACTATGCGACTTTTTAAACAACAATAATATCTACTACGTAACCATTTAGTCCTTGCATGTAACTCAGTATCCATTATATTTGTTGTTAAGCTTGTTTTATTTATACAGAGTGTCCGCCAATGAAATATGTGGAACTAACGCCATGACGGCTTTTTCACCCATACGTAGGCTGTTTGTTTTTGTCTAGATAATGAAAACAGTTTACAAATTTCTTTGATAATTCATATATATATATATATATATATATATATATATATATATATATATATATATATATATATATATATATATATATATATATATATATTTATATATATATATATATATATATATATATATATATATATATATATATATATATATATATATATATATAGCCAAAATTGTTATTATGATTTACAATGTAGTTTTTGGTATTATAAAACTATCCTGTATAAATATATAATCGTATGTCTGTAATCGATGCTTGTATTTTGTGACAGTGTAAAGCTCGATGTAAAATAAATTTAAAAAAACAACAACAAAATAATATTTTCCTTATTATTCCCATAAGTATACTAGCTGTTTAATACAGATTAGTTTGATACGAATTGATCTACAACTTTGTTCACAACACCGAGACCAGTTTACAGAACCATACAGGTACGTATCGTTTTAACAATAACAAATATTATAAGAAGAAAGAGAGTGTAGCAAATATATGTATGTTAAGTGAGACAGATTCTAAAGCAAAGGAGAAGTGGTGTTTAAAGACATATTGCCAATTATCACGACGTGTGTCGGTACGCACCAGCAATGTTGATTTAACCTATAGTATTCTGCATGTAATAACTTATTATACACCACTTTTTACAGTGCAGTTCATACATTGTACTGCGGCATTCAAGAAAGGAATGTGGTTCCTCTGTACAACACATTCATCACCAGCACCTTGTTAAATGTTAACCCATGCTATAATACGTCGTGGTGCATGGAGATAATTGCAGACTGCAACCCGTGTACCTAGTGTAGGCTGTGTGACAAGGTCCCATGAAACTCTCGTACTCTGGACTGACGAGCAATCTTCGACGTATGTTCTCCGACACTCGGGGTCTAGTATATGGGCGACATTGTGAGCCTCGGCTACGCAACTGGCCATGAAACGACGGAAATATCAGTTTTATTTATTCATATTTTAAGTTCTTATAAAATCTTATTGTCATCAGTTTGGGCATCAACCATTTCTTTATTGAAATTGCGTGTTACATGTAGAGCATCGCAATCGTAAATGAAAATGACTCCCGTTGATATAACTTTAAAAAATAAGTTACGTATATATTTAAGTATATGCGTATATCTAGACGTCTGCATCTGTTTGATGATATAACAACAACATCTGTTCTATGATATAACAAATACACCTGTTCTATGGTATAACAATAACACCTGTTCTATGGTATAACAATAACACCTGTTCTATGGTATAACAATAACATGCAGCTCGAGTGGTTAGCCAGGTCAATACAAAGCGAGAATCTTTATAGAAAGTTTCTAATATCAAATATAAATATTTCAGATCATTATGACTACATCGTTGTATTGTTTTATTCATTGAAAAGGACGTGTGTACAAGTCACATCTTTAACCAAGGCCAGATCTGTTAAAATAAGTATTCTGTATAAGAATAAAGTAATAGCGGATATCTCAAAAAGAAGCAAACTAAGATATATTTTTTCTTAAAATTATCACTCAAATTTCGGCAAATCGCCTTTAAAACACTTGCTTTTACATATTTGCAAACGGTTATGACCACAATATGGCAGCGTACATAGACGTTTGAAAATATGTAAATAGAGCAATTGTTTGTGTTTAACTCTTAAAAAAAGGCAATTTGTCGAAAATTTTAGAAAAAAATACAGTTTCGTCTGGAACAAATGACAACATTGTAAGATATTGTACTCTACTTATACTAGACAACAAGTCTTTCAGAGACGAGTTCACATGCCATACAGATAATACAGATAAAAGTAATCGTCTCTACAACAACAACATGTACGTAGAACACGCCAATAATGGTTTGACTAAAATATGTCCTGGGTTTCATAAATAAAGGATTAATGAATTTACAAAAGTTTTACTGTTGTATTTAACAGCATAAATACTGTATGTATAAACGAATAATAATATATTATATCACATATATTTACCTTTGATTCAGCAAAAATGATGACATTATTTTTTAATGATGTCAGACAAAGAGGATATAACAAAACATCAGTATGTCTTATATCGCTTTATCACGTTAGTGATGACGTTATGACGTTTTGACGTTAACATCACTGTGACGTCACGAACTCTCTAATAAACGAGGTGCATAATAAACGAGGCGTAATGACGGCGTTATTTAATAGTGCATACTCATAACTAAACTATCGAACTTTGAAATGTACATTATTGCTGTTATTCGTATAAACAGTGTAATATGATCTTTAAATGTTTAAAAACTTCACGTAATACGACACTACAATAGGTGCTACCTTACTCGGGAAAAGCCCAAATATGTTTTACTACAATAAACTTTATAGATCAAGTATCATTGAGCATATTAGGAGCTCACCTTTGTCATTGTGGTCATTTTAGTAGTAATAGTTTACGCCTATTTTTAAGCATAAGAATGTAGTTTAAAACTAGCAAAATTCCTTTATGTATCAGAAGCGGACAAAAGTGAGGATCTATCATATTTCGAACATCAGACCTACCCAATACTACCAACTGAGCTATAGCTGTGGAACAGCAAGACCTCTCTCTTTGTACATAATGAGATTCAACCTGAATGTCATCTGTTGTTTTACTCTGTAGCACCGTTGAATATCACAACACAAGTAGACTATTACAGTAGGCTACGATACCAAATGTAAAAGAGGGGAAAAAAAGAGCCTGCCAAGGATTCAAAACACGGACACTCTACTAACTTATTTTAGAGGCTATGTGGATGAACTGCCAGTGAAAATGCTACTTTTATACTGCGATATTTAAGGCTATGTTGAACCGAAATTTTCACACAAACGAATTCGTCACACGTGTGAAAAATTCGTACGAATTCCTCACATACGTGTGAAAATTTCGTACGAAAATTTCACATATTTGTGAAAATTTCGTATGGAACCTTAGACCCCCCCTGAAACAGGAACGAAATTTTCACATGACAAAAAAAGTAGAAAAATGATTTGACAAAATATTGTCCAACGGAAAATTCACATATTTTTTTTAACAAAGGTATGTTTATCAGAGGATCTATCAAACACACGCACGCACCCGCCCAATGAAAATCACTAGGACCTTTTTGCGTATCAGGAGAATTTCTTCAGGATGTTTTGATTCAGTAATGAATCTGAGTTATTCCTCTTATAGCCCAAACAATGAAGATACGATAGCGTCATGACGAGTGCCTTGTTATCGGAGGAACGCGAGGTCGAGTACTACCTGCGGCAGTGCATGCTGCCTAGAGTAAAAAGTAAGAGCACTACCGGCGGCAGTGCACGCTGCCAAAAGTAGAATGTACGAACATCACCTGCGGCAGTGCACGCTGCCTTGAGTAGAAGGTAAGAGCGCCGGCGGCAGTGCACGCTGCCTAGAGTAAAAAGTAAGAGCACTACCGGCGGCAGTGCACGCTGCCAAAAGTAGAATGTACGAACTTCACCTGCGGCAGTGCACGCTGCCTAGAGTAGAAGGTAAGAGCGCCGGTGGCAGTGCACGCTGCCTAGAGTAAAAAGTAAGAGCACTACCGGCGGCAGTGCACGCTGCCAAAAGTAGAATGTACGAACATCACCTGCGACAGTGCACGCCGCCTAGAGTTGAATGTACGAGCATCACCGGCGGCAGTGCACGCTGCCTAGAGTAGAATGTACAAGCACCACCGTCGGCAGTGCACGCTGCCTGATAATTTCAAAGTTATATGACTATTTCATAAACGTTAGTCAACGCTGACGTCAACGAACTGGTGATCGTTATAAATTGCATGTATTTATGTTTTGTGATATAGAAGTCATGTGTGTACTTTCAAATGAAAATCTTTAGCAGTTTCAGAGATATGACTTCATTCTAAAAACTTTAAAACCTAGGTTTAAGATTTTACTGAGTACATTAAGGGGAATAATTCTGTTAAAATCCAACCAAACGTTTTGGGACTTAATTAGTTATCTTACATAATGCCCAAGGAGACATTTGTGAACTTTCAATTGAATTTCTTCAAATAGTTTCAGAGATATGACTAAATTCAAAAAACTTTAACCTAGGTTAAGATTTTTTCTAAGTACATAACGGTGCACGATTCTGTTAAAATCCAACCAAAAGCTATGAAGTCATTCTTGCAGAAGCATAATATCAAAGTCGTTCATTGTCGTTCGTATTACCCACAGTCTCAGGGAAAGTGCGAACGGTCAAATCGTTCTTTAAAAAAGAAAATCATCTATGCATGCAGACAAGAATCTGGATTTAACTGGGTCCGTGATTAACAACAAATTGCTCAACCACTTAATAAATTCTAAAACGACATTTCTCCGTAAATACCATATATGCGACTAGCGACAGCGGAAGTGCGATAAGACATCGCAACATGGCGATACAGCGCATGACAATCCGATACAAAATTCGGAAAATGTCGCAATGTCGTATCGCATTGCCGTGCGTCGCCCAGCGCACGACATATGATAACGCGATACGATATTGCTTAATTGCAATACAACATCGTCACTTTACGATACAACACGCAACATTGCGATTCGTCGCGTGACGTTTGCTTGACGAAAATTAAGATTACGTCAAGATTACATTCTTACAAGTTCTCATTTTACAAAAATTATATTGCATCTACCTATGATTGAACTAGGAAAATATCTATACTGACTTCCTATATAATGCAATACGACTTTTAAGTCCTTTATTGTTGCATCTTGTCTAAATTATGCTTTCCCGAGCAAAGGAGCGATTCCATGCATCAAAAATGCACGATACCGAGGAGCTAGAGATACTTTCAAATGCTGAGAAATCATGTAAATCCATAAGAGCTAACAGTAATAATTATATTATTCAGGATTTAACTTCATAACATAGTCAGGTGTGCAAGACGTAGGAATGTGTCACATAATTATGTGAAAAATTCGTTGATACCTAGTGGTGGTTAGAAAATAGGCCTCAAAATTTTCACAGCACAGTTTTGGCCATTTTCGTACGAAATTGTCACACGTATGTGAAGAACTCGTACGAATTTTTCACACGTGTGACGATTTCGTTTGTGTGAAAATTTCGGTTCAACAAGGCTATAGCTACACTTCTGATGGATAATATTATTTTTTGTCTCACTAAAAAGCGTTACAATAAACAACAGAACAGATATTATATCTGTTAACATAAGTACTGTGCTTTAAGGAAAACAGGCTAGACCGTCTGTATGTTATTTAAAATCACAATGCCTGGCTTGGTGAAAAAGGCTAGTTCGAAAACAATATATATATGTTAACTTTAATTCACATGTTATTTAATGATAAAGTTATCTTTTATTTGCATGTAACTATACCAGTAAGTCATGAATCACACTTCTGTTTGGCAACATCACGCATTTCAACACTGATGAAGGTTTACAAGTCATTTTCTCAAGTATTGAGTCGAAACTATTTTAAGGTATATTTGTCACGGTTGAATCATTGTAGGTGGGTTGGGGGTGTCAAACGAGGGTGCCAAATAGAAAAGCTGCAAACAATATATACAGTTATAAAATATATATGACAGTAGTAGTTATCATAACGGCTCTCAGTGAAGAATGTCATCATTTTCAATGTTTTTCTTTTGTTATAAAGGTTTTCTTCTCTGGGTATAGTACTTCTTTGCTGAACAGATTTGTTAAGAGATATTGATACCATTATTTGTCCTTTTCAGTATGCACTCATATGTATTTTTGGAATATAAATGATTTTAGCAGGTTTTAAACAGAAGTTGTGGTCTAGCGAAGAGCTGTAATAATTCATTTGTTAAAAGATATAACTAGTCTAAATCCATTCTTTCTTATGTATTACCTCTCTCTCTCTTTTTCTCTCTTTCTCTTTCTCTCTGCCCCCCCCCCCTCTCTCTCTGTATATCTTTTTCTGTCTCTCACTTACCTCTGTTTTCTCGCTCTTTCTCAGTATTTTAGAAATCGTTGCCTAATTATATAACCTTTGTCCACTATCAAAATGATTTGAAGTAAATAATATCTGCTTTAATGGTTAGGTTTTCACTAAAATGTGTAAGGTTGTGACCATTCTTTGTATAGAAACGTGACAAGCCCTGGGATTTGGGATCTTAAGGGCGTATTAGGGCATAATTGAGTTTCAAAGATGTAGAACTATCAAATTCCAGCAAAGCACGAATTTAAAAAATCAAATTCTTCATCAATATATCACATTTTTAAAACATTTTTGAAGAACAAAAATCAAGTTCAATAATGCGCTTTATTAGCTTTCATATAAACAACTACTAGTTTATGTAGTTAAGGAAACTCACAAATTTATGTTGTCTTTCAGTAGATGGATAGTGTAAACATATTTTCGATTTTTAATATTTCATGCCTCTAATATGTTATTCTGTATCTGGACAATATTGACTGAAACCTCTGAAAACTGGGCGCACTTAGTACTAACGAAGACAATTCCTGGATTGGTGTCTTACAATCTGTATAACAGAAAAATTACAATCTAATATTTTTGCCGTTGTAACACAAGAAAATCTATTCAATGTTTTTTGCAGTTAAATATGTTCAATTGGAAGAAAATTTATTAAAAGTAATTAGTTAATATCTAGGAAGATATACTTACACAATAATCATCGACAATAAAATATTATCAACTACATGGCTAGAACTTTCTAGAAGACTTGATATTGCCCTTATGCCAAAAGTTGAAAAGAAGTCTTCTATACCAAAATTTGTAAGTCGATTAATTACAATATTGTTATAGTTTGTTCAAAACTACACTTAAAATATCAGTTTATTACCTAAAGCAATACTATTTCTTGAGCTGAGAAGCCTTTTTGAAGGCTGTACCCAAGTAGCATAATTGGCAATTATGGTCTTTCATTCACAAGCAGATCATATTTTATATATGAAATAAAAGTAAGGTTGTATTGTAATATTAATGATATTATTATCTCAAGCTATACAATGAGTCTATTTCATCTTGTTTTCAAACAACTTACCGTCAACAGCCCTTCTTCTGTTCTTGGTTCAATTTGGAGTGGCGCCGTCACCCGGAAAATGCCAACTACTCAAGAAGACCTTCCATCACAGACAGCTTATCTGTAAAAATATAACACAAACTGATAAAAGATATTTATATCATGTTAATGTGAATATGAACCCAGATGAATATCATCAATTCTTTCTTTAAAAATCCTTTCATGTGAAGCTTAAGCTGTATGTATGCGTATGTTTTGGTCAAAATGATATCTAATGGCATTGAGTTTATTCCACATCAAATTGTCAATGTACAACAACTGTTTACCTTTTTATCAAACAATCATTGTGGTGGAATTTATGGCTATTGGCAGGATTAAATTGTTTACAGACAGTGTTTGTTGGAAAATATTACCATTAGAAAATTGTAATGCAAATCTAAATTAATAAATATAGATGCATTGATTTTTACAGCTTTCTAAAATTCGAGTTTTATTTCAGATATTCAGTAGAGTGTCAATCTTGTTACCCATCTTGGTTGCTGACATCACGCTGCACTATGCAGGATGCAGCAAACTTTGTGATTTAAAGGAAGTAATCGTAATCGAGGCTATTGACCTTGGAAACTAGGTCGTTAAATAATTTCATATGTGATTACTAAATGAAATTAAGTACATTTAACGGAAATTACCGATTGGTCAAGAAACTTGTCTGATTTCCCAGTGCAAAATAAAATGCGTACATAAAGTGGGGAGCCAGTTGGAATTTAACTACTAAATTCGAACTCAAACTGATTCGTAATTAACGTAACATAAACTGAAGTTTTTTTCATATGACCTTTATTGATACCATTTAATATAACCAACATTTTCAACATTTTACGGAAAGCTATTTCTTATTAGGTCTAACTGTATAGATTTGGTATAAAATAAGAGAAAAAATCTAGAACCGTGTCAGTTATATTACTACATACTGGACCCGCTCAGAACCGCTCTTTACACACAAGTCTGTTCTGGTAATAACTGCTAAACTTCAACTCCGACTTTTGTATTTTTGTTTTATACTTATCTCATGTGATTTCTTTCTCATTTATTTAAAAAGATTTGTAACACATTGTTGTTTATCGTTGTTTTAATTCGTTTTAATTTTGGTAGTAAAGCATCGGTGGTTTTTGCGATTTGTAGTAAAAAAGACGTTGTTAGTTCGCCAGCAACTTCTTGTTGTGGCCGTATCAAAACCAATAGTGAACCAGTCGCAAACACTACAAGATAAGAACGCAACACGTAGACATGGTTTGAAAGACAACAAAACCGTCCTTTTCAACCTTAGATATGACTTATCTTCTAGTCTATTGGCCTTATATCCTGCAAGAAGGATCTTCAGATAAAAAAGGTAAATGTGTGTCTATCTAGACACACACGCTGTCAAATAAAGAAGATGGGTCCGCTGTTAGTCCTTATTGTCTCGTTCGCTGGATTAGGTAAATATTTTAATAAAGCATTTTACTTTTAAACAAGCAGACTCATTGTATTCTATCACTGAAACTCTATTCTTTAAGGACTGTTTAAGAAAATTACTGTTGAATTTGAAACAATAATACTGAATTGTTGCATGTCTGTTATACCTTTTGCTTTGCATTTTAATTATTGGTAAAGCTCGCTTAGTACACGGGTTATATTATTATGGTAAAATTTAAATAGAACTGTACTACTAAATTTAACAAATAGCAACACACACTTTCTGTTTAAACATTTATACAGGTAGTCTAGTAAAACATTGAAAATTGCGCGTTTTTATTATAGTTCTTTTTATAATAAGGTTATGTTTTAGCGTATACGTGAAAAGTGGTCTGTATAATGAAGGATTTGTTGCTGGAGAATCACTCTAATAGTGGATTTATCTCTCTGATGAAGATTTTTTCTCCTAATGAAATATTTGTCTTCTTAATATAAGAGTTGTCTCCACGATGGAAGATTTTTCTCCTTATGACGGAGTTGTCTTTCAGAATAAGTATTCGTATCCTTGTAAAAGGTTTGTTTTTTTCTGATGATCCTGACGAAGGAATTGTCTCTCTGATGAAGGAATTAACATTACGCTCGCGGGTAGATTGCTCCGCCCACCGAGTCACGTGACCCACTATCTGATAACCTTGGACATCTTATCGTCGATCGGGTCAATACTCTATTGTCAACGGTCCTACTAAACACTGCAAAAGTCATGCAAAGACACACAGAGACATGCAAAGACACAACCAAGACACAACAAAGACATACAAAGACACCACGAAGACATAAAAAAAGATTTTAATGTATATATGTATTCATATATTACATAATATATATATCAACAATTCGTTGATAGGGGCATAAATAACAATAAACATGTGTCAATACAGTTCACATCATCTCCAATGAAAATATTATTGTATGTACTAAATATTGTGTGCGTTACTTGTATGAAATATTAAATGTAAGATATGAACATTAAAACATAAATTACAAAGCATGACCAATAGTCCAGCCGTTTTCGGTAAAAATATGGAGGAATTGTTCAAATTCGGTTAAAAGCACCAAACTTTGCACAAAGTTAGCTTTTGATGTACCTTTTGAAATGTGATAGAGACCCATTTGATATCTTTCCAATATGGCCGCTTTTTTCAAGATGGCCGCCAAAAATCTGGAAAATGCTGCTATTTGAAGGATTTTCATCGTATAGTTACAATTTTGGAGTCTAAACCTATATTTTCAAGGATGTTCTAAACATTAAAAGCAAATGTAAGCACATCAGAAAAATATTTAAGGAGCAAATGGCCTTTTTGTTACAGAATTTTTTCAAGAAGGCCGCCAAAAATCTGGCAAATGCTGCTATTTGAAGGATTTTCATCGTATAGTTACAATTTTGGAGTTTTTACCGATATTTTCAAGGATGTTCTAAACAATGAGCATAAAATAAACACAGGATAACAATATTTTACCAGAAAATGCCCATTTAAATTCTGAATAAGCTCCATATATTATTTGCTGCTCAAAAAGTATAAACTGATGCTACATTAGTATTTTATAGATAAAATCATTTACCACAATAATATCTATTAATTATGTTGTCATAATGTATGCAGTGTTGACATAATGTTTGCAGTTCATTTACTGCCCTAATGTTTTAGTTCACTCTATACTCACCAGGAATTGTTTATATTTTTTGTCATTCACCAGGGGAGTTTTATGTTACTGAGCACATGGCTAATATTTTTACGAAAAGGTAATTTTGCTTTTCGGAACAGGTACCATATGAATATTTCCTAAAATGTGTTCTTACTAACTGTTCATTCATGCATAGATTTAGAAGGCATATCAAAAGGGTGGGAAATGAACAATATAGTGATTTTGTGAAGGAACGGCTAGAAGACAGAACCAAAAGTCTGACAGACCCTATCAAAAGAAACAAATTTCCTCTATTCAGCAGCCAGCCTACCCGCAAAGTGTCAAAGGAGGAGCAACAAATTGCATCATTGAAACAAGATTGTTCTCTTTTCTCTAAACTGTAAGTGTCTTGCCAAGTCAGAGATGTGGATATTGATGAGTTTTTCCGCCATGAGAATCAGTCCAGTCCACCATCATTGTCACAGGGTGGGAAACTTCGACATGGAACCAAAGCTGATCTTCACCCATTCCTTACACAGCATAGTACCACAATCAAGGAAAAGCCTGATACTGATGCAGTTCTGCTAGATGGGGCTGCCATTGTTAATATGCTTAACCCAGGTGCATCAAGAACATTTCAAGCGTATGCTGACCAGATATTTGTACCACATGTAAAGCGTCAACTGGAGTCAGCAAGAAGAGTTGATATTATCTTTGATCAGTACTTCCGAGACAGTCTGAAGGCGACTGCTAGGAGTCTCAGAGGAGAGGGGTGCCGCAGAAAAGTAAAGGCTAACACTCCTGTTCCTGGCAACTGGAAGGCTTTCTTGCGGTGTGATGCAAACAAAGCCGAGCTCTTCAGTTTTCTAGCGGATCAATGTACTACTGTTAGCTGTCCAGAGGGCAAGCAAATTATGTCCACAAAAGGAGAATTGGTCCTTTGCAACCCCCAGAGGGACAGTATTGATCAAATATCTCCGTGCTCCCATGAGGAAGCAGACACACGGCTTCTTCTCCACGCAAAAGATGCTGTTCAACATGGTTGTGAGAGGATCATGATCAGAACTGATGTAGTAGTGTTAGCTATAGCATTATGTCTTCCAATTCATGCAAGTGAACTGTGGATCAGCTTTGGGGTTGGGGACAACTTCAAATATATCCCTGTACACACCATTGCTGGTTCTCTAGGTCCAAAGTTTGGAGCTCTGCCTATGTTTCATGCCTTCAGCGGGTGTGACAACACATCCTATTTTGCTGGTAAAGGGAAGAAATCTTCTTTGGAGACGTGGCAAATATGTGAAAGTGTAACTGAGGTATTTGCAGACCTTGGGAATGTACCAACACTGGAGAGAATTGACCAGCACATGGCAAACCTTGAGCGATTTGTTGTTCTGCTTTATGACAAAACAAGCACAGCCACATCAGCTGATGAAACGAGAAAAGATCTCTTCACCAGGAAGGGCAGGTCTATTGATCTCATACCACCAACTTCTGCTGCTCTCTACCAGCATGTCAGAAGAGCATGTTATCAAGCGGGTCATGTTTGGGGCCAGTCACTTCTCCCCAATCCCGTGTTACCTTCACCTGTTGAATGGGGTTGGATGAAAGGACCTGGGAATACATTTAAACCCTATTGGTCAGATCTGCCTCAAGCATCAGTTTCCTGTATGGAATTCCTGAAATGTGGATGTGTCAAAGGCTGCAGAAAAATATGCAAGTGTGTGAAAGCACAACTAGCATGTACGGCTCTGTGCATTTTTACTTTGCGTTAAAATTACGGAACAAATATGATTACAGCCGGTTTAATATTTTTGTAGGCAATTTCTGTAACAAAAAGTCCATTTGCTCATTAAATATTTGTCTGATGTGCTTACATTTGCTTTTAATGTTTAGAACATCCTTGAAAATATAGGTTTAGACTCCAAAATTGTAACTATACGATGAAAATCCTTTAAAAAGCAGCATTTTCAGGATTTTTGGCGGCCATCTTGAAAAAATTATGTAACAAAAAGGCCATTTGCTCCTTAAATATTTGTCTGATGTGCTTACATTTGCTTTTAATGTTTAGAACATCCTTGAAAATATAGGTTTAGACTCCAAAATTGTAACTATAAGATGAAAATCCTTCAAATAGCAGCATTTTCCAGATTTTTGGCGGCCATCTTGAAGAAATTCTCTAACAAAAAAGCCGTTTGTTCCTTAAATATTTGTCTGATGTGCTTACATTTGCTTTTAATGTTTAGAACATCATTGAAAATATAGGTTTAGACCCCAAAATTGTGACTATACGATGAAAATCCTTCAAATAGCAGCATTTTCCAGATTTTTTGCGGCCATCTTGAAGAAATTCTGCAACAAAAAAAAATTTGCTCCTTAAATATTTGTCTGATGTGCGTACATTTGCTTTTAATGTTTAGAACATCCTTGAAAATATAGGTTTAGACTCCAAAATTGTAACTATACGATGAAAATCCTTCAAAAAGCAGCATTTTCAGGATTTTTGGCGGCCATCTTGAAAAATTTATGTAACAAAAAGGCCATTTGCTCCTTAAATATTTGTCTGATGTGCTTACATTTGCTTTTAATGTTTAGAACATCCTTGAAAATATAGGTTTAGACTCTAAAATTGTAACTATAAGATGAAAATCCTTCAAATAGCAGCATTTTCCAGATTTTTGGCGGCCATCTTGAAGAAATTCTGTAACAAAAAAGCCGTTTGTTCCTTAAATATTTGTCTGATGTGCTTACATTTGCTTTTAATGTTTAGAACATCATTGAAAATATAGGTTTAGACCCCAAAATTGTGACTATACGATGAAAATCCTTCAAATAGCAGCATTTTCCAGATTTTTGGCGGCCATCTTGAAAAAAGTAGCCATATTGGAAAGATATCAAATGGGTCTCTATCACATTTCAAAATGTACATCTCAAGCTAACTTTGTGCAAAATTTGGTGCTTTTAACCAAATTTGAACAATTTTTACTGAAAACGGCTGGACTACAATGTATTATCGTTTGTGAGCGAGATATGTCAAATAATTATGACTGCTTTGAAAATAAACACAATTAAAGCGATAAATGTTTTCTATGTTTTGTCGGTAAGAAAATTGAATAACACAGGTGCAGTTGAAAAGAATGTGTTGAAAATTGAAGTGGTTATTATTTGTCTTGATCAAAACATATAGTTAACACCTAATGTGAAATATCCATAATAACAAAAGCGGGAGGTTTAAAAATTAAAGCAATACATTTCACACCTATGCGGCATCTTCCTTGTTGAAAGGTAAGTGGAGCAAACTTCAATAATTATTGCAATTAACATCAGAATTGAAATGCTATTAAATGTAATGTTAAAGTATACTCTGCACCATATTTTAATCGGATGTTAATTCTCGTAGGACCCATTGTCAACAAACATGGCTGCCTGTTTAAGCGATCTACCAGCGAACTTTGGTGAACATTTTATGCTAAGAAAATCGTCACTTCGGCAAAGAATTCAAGCCAGACGATACGCAAATGAATCTTACATTCAATCAGTCAGGTTGACTTTTAGATCGAAGGAAGAAATTGACGTTAATTCTAGTGTGTTCCGATCACAACGAAAGAGCGAGAAGCCACACAGTGTGCACATGACGATCGGCCTAGATTCCGTTTCAGACGCATACTGTTCGTGTAAATCCGGGTAATTTTCATTATAACATTAAATCCACGATTTATAAATGCAGTTAACCTTTGATAATGTGTTTATTATTTTTGTTACCATATATCACAACGAAATCGTCCGATGTTACTCAAGCTAAAGGGGATCTATTTCTTTGATCTGAGTAGAAGTTACTGCAGTAGGTCATAACAAAGATGGAATATATACATATATATTAAAACGAGAATGCGTTAGACGATAAAAGTTGTAATTTCCGTCGACTTTTTCAACATTCAACTGGTGGTGTTCACGATTACACGATTTTATCCATCTTTTACATTTGTCCAAGTTACGTTTCGGCTTTGGAAATGGAATAAAAACGATGCCGCCTGTCAAACGTTCCGGATATCGACTATCTGAATCACAGAGACCCCACTGACACCTTTTAACCATTTTCTTCTCGCTTTTTTGTTACTAAAATCAGAATTATTCCTCCGTTTCTTGGTCAACGAAATGCACTCAGCTTGTCCAAGGAAAATGGCGACCGAAAACAAAAGAATCTGAAAATGGAGCGCGCTGATTAGCTAACGCTAGGCGTCTTGTCCTGTCAATCAAATTTTGGCGTAATGTTAATTGTCTCTCTGATGAAGGATTTGTCTCTTGATGAAGGTTTAGTTTCTCAGGTGAAGGAAAAGTCTCTAATGAAGGCTCTATCTCCTTACAAAGGAATTGTCTCTCTGACGAAGGCTCTATCTCTTTATGAAGGTATTGTCTCTCTGGTGAAGGATTTGTCTCCTTATGAAGGAATTATCTCTCTGGTGAAGGATTTGTCTCCTTGTGAAGGAATTGTCTCTCTGGTGAAGGATGTGTCTCCTTTTGAAGGAAGTGTCTCTCTGGTGAAGGATTTGTCTCGTTGTGAAGGAATATTGTCTCTCTGGTGAAGGATTTGTCTCCTTGTGAAGGAATTGTCTCTCTGGTGAAGGATTTGTCTCCCTATGAAGGAATTATCTCTCGAGTGAAGGATTTGTCTCCTTATAAAGGAATTGTCTCTCTGGTAAAGGCTCTATCTCCTTGTGATTGTCTCTCTGGTGAAGGCTCTATCTCCTTATGAAGGAATTGTCTCTCTGGTGAAGGCTCCTTATCAAGAAAGTGTCTCTCTGGTGAAGGATTTGTCTCCTTGTGAAGGAATTGTCTCTCTGGTGAAAGCTCCTTATGAAGAAATTGTCTCTCTGGTGAAGGATTTGTCTCCTTGTGAAAGAATTGTCTCTCTGGTGAAGGCTCTATCTCCTTATGAAGGAATTGTCTCTCTGGTGAGGGATTTGTCTCGTTGTGAAGGAATTGTTCCTCTGGTGAAGGCTCTATCTCCTTATGAAGGAATTGTCTCTCTGGTGAAGGCTCCTTATGAAGAAATTGTCTCTCTGGTGAAGGATTTGTCTCCTTGTGAAGAAATATTGTCTCTCTGGTGAAGGATTTGTCTCCTTGTGAAGGAATTGTCTCTCTGGTGAAGGATTTGTCTCCTTGTGAAGAAATTGTCTCTCTGGTGAAGGCTCCTTATGAAGAAATTGTCTCTCTGGTGAAGGCTCTATCTCCTTATAAAGGAATTGTCTCTCTGGTGAAGGCTCTATCTCCTTATGAAGAAATTGTCTGTCTCGTGAAGTAATTGACTTTTAATTGTGATATAAACCAGAATGTCCAGATCACTTTTGTTGACACATCTGCCCAAGCAGTTACATTTTATCTTTACAAGGTTTCTAACCGAGTAGATTTCAAAAATGGAAGTACACGGAAAACTAAATATATATCAGTGTAACGATTGATAACACTACACCTGAAACGTGAAAAGTTTTTGAACTTCCGGGAACTCAAACACGTTTTAAACCCCTGAGGACGCTAAACGTTTGTAATGACCTCAAACAACTTGTTAATGCTTGTTCTTCGAAAAAATCTTTAATTTATTTTTGTTATATTGTGTTTAAATAGTATTTGATTTTCACAATTTGAATTTCAGTAAATTTTTCTGTTTGATGATAAACTAGTTTTGTATGTCTACTTCAGCCGCCAGTCAGAATAACGGATGTCCGATAGACTTTGTCCACCATGGTGACTCATGCTACCATATCTTCGCTACCCCTGCCATGTCCTGGTGGGACGCTATGGTAAGACGAAATGTGGTTGTGGTGGTTGCTGTATTAGAGGTTGTGATGACAATGGATGTTGTGGTAGTGGAGAGTGGTGGTAGTTGTGACTGAAGTGGGTGTAAATAATATAGTAGCAGTTGTGATTGTGGTGGTGGTTGTCGCTGCAATGGTCTAAGCGATGGTGGTTATGTGGTGGGGGTGTTGTTGTGGTCTAAGCGATGGTGGTTGTGTTGGTAGTGATAATTTGTAGAGAAAGCGACCGTGAGGATAGTTGGTCTTTATTGCGAAAGGGGTTGAAACAATACGTTTGGTTTAACTGACACCTTCTGCTTGTGGTGGTAATAAAATTGAGAATGGGAAACATAGATTTGCTGGTTGCTTTTACGGATGTGGTGACTTTAACTGTCTCCTGGATTGTATACGAGGAGGCGGTGGTGGATGTTGTGGGTACGTAACTAGAGGTTGTGGTAGATAGAGTAAAAAGATGGCAATGACTCTTGACAGAACAGCTAGCGTTTGTCGTGGATGAGATGTTAATAGTCCAACAGCTGGGTATGCTTATTGCGCAAGACCGCCCCCCCCCCCACTCCTCCACCCCCCCCCCCCCCCAAAAAAAATAAAAAAAATGAGGATATCTTTAGAAAAATGATTGTAACTTTTTCAAGAATGGGGATAGAAGTATCAAACTGCCATCATGGTCATTAGGCAAATAAGCACTTATAAATAATTGTAAATTTTAATGAGAATCTACAAAAGACGGGGTTTTTTTTTTAAAGATTATAAGATTATTTTTATTTAAAAGCAATACTCAAACAGACTCAACAACTTTTAAAGTTATAAACATGTTCTTACTAGTCAAACACATGCTGGTCCAAGTTTTATATGGTTTGGTTTGTTTTATGATATTTTATGAGTTTTTTTAATTTATTTTCGTCCAAATTTTGCTCATTCAATATAAGGAATCTGCTTGTAAACAGGTGTATTGTACTGTTTTGCTTCTAATTTACTGGTAAAACCAGTTTAAGACAATGTTTTTAAGACTATCACTAAGCCAAGATTAAATTATCTGATATATACTTCACAAAATTTAAGTTTGCACTTAAGGTGAAAATGTTCCTTGTTAAAAAAAAGAAGACGAAGTACTGGTATGCCGGGTGTTCCATAACGTGTTCAACAACTGAGATTAATAACTGAAATTAACTGGTATTGCCCAGATAATGTCACATCTACATAACGGTGCATGATGCATTTGTTATATTTTTAATTGACTTAATATACCGACAGTCTGTCCAAGCATATGACAGTGGCCACCAAATATATATTCCAGAACATTAATCCCATAACTGACGTGAATTTTATATGTCCAACAAAAGTATTGTCTATTCATATGTGGTGGAGTATTCCGCGCACGTGAGGGGTCAAAGTCTAAATCAAGGTATATTAACACGCTAGGCCATTTCTAGGGGCATTAAGCTCAATGTTGGACAGGAAGTCAATATTGCTATAATTTGAGCACACAGAACTGCCTGACCACCACTGGTTATAACTCGCTTGTTCATTATTCTTTAAACTGTGAAGTTTAAACTTATTCAGCCGGTATTGCAGAAGTTTGGTAGAAGTACAGGAGTCTAAAACTGTTTAGTTTAATCATGCCATTTTGCATGTGATACGATAGTAAAAAAACTGGAAAATTCAATTGTCACATTGTCTCGATTTTGATAGGTGTGTATGTTTAGAAAAACGTTATAACTTTTCCAAAAATGGTGATAAAAGCCTGCAGCTGGTACTCAAAAGTTTTTGAATGGCCATTATTGTCATGTGTCAATTTTGAAAATTAGCACTTTTTGATATGCATAACTTTTAATGGGAATCTAAAAATAGACTTTATTTTTCAAAAAGATGATAATATTCTTTTTATTTAAACACAATATACAAACAAATTCAAAAGTTTAAAAAGTGAAATACATACCCCTATTTGTCTTACACATGTTGGTCTAAGTTTTATATTATTTTGGTTCATTTTGAGATTTCTTTTATTTTTGTCCAAATTTTGCTTATTCAATCTATAAGTATGAGAATAATGTAGCGACCGCAGAGGCAGAAATATAAGTGCTTCAAACCAGCCTCGCTGCTTGAGTTAACTCTTAAGGTCCGTTTATACACAGCGCGAACGCGAACGCGTCCAACGCAAACACGAACGCGAACGCGACTTTTTAGCAGTTTTGCCATTCAAATAGAGCACGAACCCGCACGCGGAATACCGTCGACGGTTTTCGAGGCGACTCGTTTTTTACTTGTTTTAAGAGCTAAAAATTTGATCATTTATTAGAATCATGAAGTCAGACACGGAGGAACTTGTAGTGTTGTACTTGTACACAAAACGTAGGAAAAGAAAGAGGCGTGTTTCCGTGCATGAGCTTTTACAAAGACGACATGAATTTGGAGAGTTATTTTTTTCTACTTCAATAATTATGACTTCTGATATGTCCATTTTGAAGCAATGTTGACTTATAAAAAGTGTCAAGTTATTTACGGAAACTGTTATGAAACTGACATTTCTATTTGAGGAAACGATGCCAGGAAAATACTGGCTGATTGGAAAATAGCAAAAAAGCCGCGCGACCTTCTGAAAAATTCGCTCTGTGGGCAATCAAGGCGGACGTTCGCGCGAACAAAAAATTGTTCGCGTTCGCACTCTATTTGAACGGTTCACCAATGTTTATTAGTGTTGGACATATCAAATCAAGATGCATAAAAAACTAACAGGGTGCGGCAAACAGATGCCAGTTCTTTGTAATATCATGGGAAATGTCAAGGAGATGTTTTGTTAAACTATAACAAAAAAGAAACACAAATAGGAATTTAAAAATGGTATTGGACAGTTTGGACCCAAATATTTTAATTTAACACCATAATAAACAAGTGTTACCTGAATAGATCACGCGAAATGTTGCTTATTGATGTCCTACACCTGTCTGTCAAGTGGACCATAACGCCACCATAACATTTATTTCCTATCTGAGACACGCTGCTGTTGTGATAACGACAGTGATGGCTGTTGTGGACGCGGAATGATGGTTGTGGTAAATGTGGTGATACGGGTGGGGGTGTTGTTGTGGGCGCGGAACTAATGGTTGTGGTGGATGTGGTGATAAGGACGGTAGTGATTGTTGTGGGCGCACACAACATTAATGTAGATGAGGTGATACTGGCGGTAGTTGTTGTTTTGGGATCGCAGCTAAGTGCTGTAGAGGATGTGGTGATACTGGTGGTACTGGTGAGTAAAAACAAAATTTGTGGGTTTTTTTCTCTTACATATATGTATTTTATTTTTTTTTCATTTTGTTTCATGTTGCTCTAACTACACCTCCTTTCTGTTTTAATGATTGAAACTATAAAATAACTCACTGGTCGTTATTGTTTTTTTTTCTGTTTTTTTTTTCTTTTTTTGTCATAAATAGATAGAGTCTATGGTATTTTTATAACTGATTGGCTTATTGCTTGCTTGCTCGATTGATTGTGTAATTGTTAGCTACTGTTGTTGCCAGGGTTACTGCGCCATATACGGACAAGAGGCCACTCTAGCCACGATCGAGGATGTGTCTGAGCAGATGTTTCTAGAATCTCAGCTGAAGCAACTGTTCCGTTAGTAAAGGTTACATTAATCAGCCGTTCACTATTATAAATGTGGCAATGGACGAGCAAATAGCGCTTGCGACTCGTAGATTCGAGCCCAGGTTTGAACTAAAGCTTATTTGGGTGAGATCTTTCAGCTGACCTGCCAGTGGTTCAACTCAGACATGTCTGAGTCGTTGTTGTTGTTTTTTAATCCAGCATTTATTTAGCTAACTAATGTATATTTCGATTTATGTAAATACACGTAGTTCAAAGAAATGTAATAACTTCGCGACCACTTATTAGTTACATAATTTGAATGAATTACCTGTTGGTTGTTCTTATATAATTGGTAATTGGATAAAAACAAACAGAATGTACTTATTAGTAGACTGTTCTTTAACGAGTTCAAATATTCGTACATCAATAGCGACGGCGTCAGGTCGAGATTTCTGGCTGGGAGCTAACGACGTGGTGACGGAGGGTACGTGGGTTTGGGTAGCTAGGAACGAGTATGTCTCCGAGTACACCCGCTGGGCGCCGGGAGAACCAAGTAGCGGCAGGAGTGAGAACTGTCTCGCGCTCTATGATGGGCTCCAGGTTAGTGAAGGCGGAACTAACACTTAAATGTCATGTTCCCTTATGTGAGTATATTACTATTTAACACACCTGCATATCGTTACATGCAAACCTATCTCTAGTAAAACAAATAAAAACTGCCTCGGACTCAATGGCGAGAGTAAGTATTTGTAGTTTTACTAAACCACGGTTTTGGACATTTTCCTCCGGTTTCTATTCATGGCTGGTTTGTTTTAAACGCGATGTGCAGAGAATCTTTATCAAATCCCTTGGATTCTTTTTAATTCGGCAAGACCGACTCTAATATTTTAATTTTACAGTACCAATGGAACGACGCCCCATGTCAGATGGACGAGGGATTCATATGCGAAGTGCCGTAAGTTAACAACAACATTTATCTTCACTTTGGGTACATTATGCATTTTTCTTTTGTTATTTGGTGATCATCATCATCATCATCATCATCATCATCATCATCATCATCATCATCATCATCATCATCACCGCCATTTACAACATCGTCATTAACATCATAATCAACATCATCGTTTTCTTCATTCATTTTTAAAAAAAGTGTTAACCGAATATCTTTTTATTTTTTTTATTTTTTAAGAATAAATTGCGTGGTTATCTAGAACTCGGAGACATGTTTTAAATCAAGCACACTGAGAATGAAAAAAGAATAATCAATCTTTGCAATCGATTGAGTATTTTAACAATATAATACTTGTTTTTTGGAATAAACAATCATTGCAATCGATTGGGTACTTTTTTGATATGTGAAATTAAATCAGTTAAATCATCGCTTACAGAAATGAATTAAAGTTTGGATTGTTCTGATTTCTACAAGAGACATACTTATATCCACAATGCATTTATTCAGAACCAGGCGGTTAATTTTGGATTGTTCTGATTTCTACAAGAGACATACTTATATCCACAATGCATTTATTCAGAACCAGGCGGTTAATTTTGCCAAAAGTATACATGCATCTGTCCCTTTGGGCATTTAACAGATTATAAGTTTTACTTTCCAGTTCCTTACATTGTCTATTACACTTGCTTTACATTAAAGTTATATCGTTAGGAGTTTTTGTTTTACAGAAACAACAAAAGAATTCATTGTTCCCAGAAATTGTTCTGCGAATGCTGATTATTAATGACCTAGATCTATGTATGAAGTGTAGCATACTGTCTTTGTTACTATCTCAAATAGGGATTTATGATATTGCCTTAGAACTTTTGTAGGGATCGCGTGATGACACCACTCGCGTCACTAGCTAATAAATATTTGTGTACATAGTTTATCATTCTCTTTTTCATGATAAAGATTGTAGCTGAAGGGCTATGACTTCGAAATCTTTTTAGCGGAAATCCCCGTTCTGGTTATTTATATATTTAGAAAAAGATGAACATTTGAAACAATTTTATTGTCAATATCTGTGTGGTCAAGAGAAACATGGTTTGATAGCTCATTTACTATGATCCAAACATGCGTTTGGGCAAAAAATATGCCGAAAGTCGCAAAAATATAGATAAGATGTTGTAACGTGTACTTTGTATAGTCACCATCTTTCATTGGTTTTGTTAACTGGGTCGCCCCTTTTTTTTTTCTTTACAGCTTCAACAACGTGGTATTTGGATAAACTTCGCTGAGTCTGCTTCGAGGTCCGCCGCTTTTACTTAGTTCTCTTCTTGTCAATTTATGGTGTAGTATCAAAGGCCGATACATATTTTACGTGTTTAATCAATATTTAATGCATCCTGCAACGTTTTACAATAAACAGGGTTGTAGATATCGAGAAACTTGAAAGAACACATGGAATACTAGTACCATATATAATGATAAATAAAAGATTGCCCAAAGTAAGAAGTGCCTTATTTACTTCGAAAGATAAAATACCTAAAATACTGTAAACTTAGTTTGCTATCCTTCACTAAGTACTGACCTTAAATTGTAGGAAGATTTCATGGTCTTCCCACTAAGGAGGAAAGGGCTACATGTATATGTTTTGGAAATTCAACAAAAAAATATCGATTAACTACAGTCAACATTTAAAAAAAATCATTTGGGACTATAAAGCCGATGGTAATAAACAAGATAATACAAGTTAACACTTTTACAAGGATTAATTAGATAAAAGGTTAAGAATTATTAATTTAGTGGTTTTCGCTATAATTTTTATTTAAAAAACATGGTTATAGCAAATTATTTCTGAAACAACGCAAATACATAAACATGCATATAATAGTAGTATATAAAACTAGTACCTGAATGTATTAAATCGAATGTATGTATCATCACTGTTGGCAGTCCCTTTAGGAGATGTTTTCCTTGTCATACTACACATAGTGTTTATACACAAACTAAGAAACCATATCCGAAATGACTAATGAGTATATATTTGATAACAAAAATACGATTTTTTATTGAGACACGACAATCAGATGCATTTTAAATGATTAGTACAAGGAAATGTGACCTTTTCTTCTTCTTCTTCTTCTTCTTCTTCTTCTTCTTCTTCTTCTTCTTCTTCTTCTTCTTCTTCTTCTTCTTCTTCTTCTTCTTCATTGGACTGTTTTAGAATGAATCTATTGACGCTTCATCGCAATGTATAGAACCAGTTCAGCAATGTATAGAACCAGCTCAGCAATGTATAGAACCAGTACAGCGATGTATAGAACCAGCCCAGCAATGAATAAAACTAGGCCAGTAATTTATAGAACCAGCCCAGCAATGTATAGAACCAGCCCAGCAATGTATAAAACTAGGCCAGTAATTTATAGAACCAGCCCAGCAATGTATAGAACCAGCCCAGCAATGAATAAAACTAGGCCAGTAATATATAGAACCAGTCCAGCAATGTACACAGACATTCCAGCAGAATATAGAACAAGTACATCAATGTAGAGAACCAGCACAGCTATGTATAGAACCATTACAGCAATGTATAGAATCAATCCCGCAATGCATGGAACCAGTTCAGCAATGTATAGAACCAGTACAGCAATGTATAGAACCAGTACAGCAATTTATCCTGCTTTCACGCGTAAATGTGCAGGATAAAGCCTTGCCGCATAAACTAAGTGACATCCGGTTAATAGGTCACGTGATCAAACCACGCGTATGAATACACTGTTTACGTTAGTTATGTTCACACGCTCATAATGAAACGTGTAATTAATGCTTTTTCGCCGATTTATGGAATCATTCATTGAATTTTTTAACATTTATATATGACATATTGTTTTTCCGTTATTTTTCTTCAATCTTCCTCGTTGGTTTACCGATTTCCTATTTTTATTTTTTTATATAAAAGATGAAAAGCAGGAAAAATAGAGAATACAAGGTAGTTTCCGAGAATGAGAAAGTTTATCTGGTTCGCTTCAAAGCACCTACCATGTATTTTCTATTTATAGAACCCGTACTACAAAGTATAGAACCAGCCCAGCAATGTATAGAGCCAGTCCAGCAATGTACAGAACCAGTATATCAATGTAGAGAACCAGCCCAGCAATGTATAGAATCAATACCGCAATGTATAGAACCAGTACAGCAATTAATAGAGCCAGTCCAGCAATGCAGAGAACCAGTCCAGCAATGCAGAGAACCAGTCCAGCAATGTATAAAACCAGTCCAGCAATGTATAGAACCAGTAAAGCAGTATATAGAACCAGATTATCAATGTAGAGAACTAGCCAAGCAATGTAAAGAACCAGTCCAGTAATATATAAAACCAGTCCAGCAATGTATAGAACCAGTAAAGCATTATACAGAACCAGTACAGCAATGTATAAAAATGTCCAGCAATGTATAGAACCAGTAAAGCAGTATATAGAACCAGATTATCAATGTAGAGAACTAGCCAAGCAATGTAAAGAACCAGTCCAGTAATATATAGAACCAGTCCAGCAATGTATAGAACCAGTAAAGCATTATATAGAACCAGTACAGCAATGTATAAAAATGTCCATCAATGTATAGAACCATTACAGCAAAATAAAGAACCTGCCCAGCAATGTATTGAGCCAGTACAGCAATATATATAGAACCAGCCCAGCAATGTATAGAACCAGCCCAGCAATGTACAGAACCAGTACAGCAATGTATAGAACCAGTACAGCAATGTACAGAACAAGTACAGCAATGTATAGAACCAGTCCAGCAATGTATAGAACCAGCCCAGCAATGTAACCAGCCCAGCAATGTATAGAACCAGTACAGTAATGTACAGAACCAGTACAGCAATGTATAGAACCAGCCCAGCAATGTATAGAACCAGCCCAGCAATGTATAGAACCAGTCCAGCAATGTACAGAACCAGTACAGCAATGTATAGAACCAGCCCAGCAATGTACATAACCAGTCCAGCAATGTATAGAACCAGCCCAGCAATGTATAGAACCAGTCCAGCAATGTATAGAACCAGTCCAGCAATGTATAGAACCAGCCCAGCAATGTATAGAACCAGCCCAGCAATGTATAGAAGCAGCCCAGCAATGTATAGAACCAGTACAGCAATGTATAGAACCAGTCCAGCAATGTACAGAACCAGCCCAGCAATGTATAGAACCAGCCCAGCAATGTATAGAACCAGCCCAGCAATGTATAGAACCAGTCCAGCAATGTACAGAACCAGTACAGCAATGTATAGAACCAGCCCAGCAATGTACAGAACCAGTCCAGCAATGTATAGAACCAGCCCAGCAATGTATAGAACCAGTCCAGCAATGTAGAGAACCAGTCCAGCAATGTATAGAAGCAGCCCAGCAATGTATAGAACCAGCCCAGCAATGTATAGAAGCAGCCCAGCAATGTATAGAACCAGTACAGCAATGTATAGAACCAGTCCAGCAATGTACAGAACCAGCCCAGCAATGTATAGAACCAGCCCAGCAATGTATAGAACCAGCCCAGCAATGTATAGAACCAGTACAGCAATGTACAGAACCAGCCCAGCAATGTATAGAACCAGCCCAGCAATGTATAGAACCAGCCCAGCAATGTATAGAACCAGCCCAGCAATGTATAGAACCAGCCCAGCAATGTATAGAACCAGTACAGCAATGTACAGAACCAGTACAGCAATGTATAGAACCAGCCCAGCAATGTATAGAACCAGCCCAGCAATGTATAGAACCAGCCCAGCAATGTATAGAACCAGCCCAGCAATGTATAGAACCAGCCCAGCAATGTATAGAACCAGTCCAGCAATGTACAGAACCAGTACAGCAATGTATAGAACCAGTACAGCAATGTACAGAACCAGTACAGCAATGTATAGAACCAGTACAGCAATGTATAGAACCAGCCCAGCAATGTATAGAACCAGTACAGCAATGTATAGAACCAGCCCAGCAATGTACAGAACCAGTACAGCAATGTACAGAACCAGTACAGCAATGTATAGAACCAGTACAGCAATGTATAGAACCAGCCCAGCAATGTATAGAACCAGCCCAGCAATGTATAGAACCAGCCCAGCAATGTATAGAACCAGTACAGCAATGTACAGAACCAGTACAGCAATGTATAGAACCAGTACAGCAATGTACAGAACCAGCCCAGCAATGTATAGAACCAGCCCAGCAATGTATAGAACCAGTACAGCAATGTATAGAACCAGCCCAGCAATGTACAGAACCAGTACAGCAATGTACAGAACCAGCCCAGCAATGTATAGAACCAGTACAGCAATGTATAGAACCAGCCCAGCAATGTATAGAACCAGCCCAGCAATGTATAGAACCAGTACAGCAATGTACAGAACCAGTACAGCAATGTATAGAACCAGCCCAGCAATGTATAGAACCAGCCCAGCAATGTATAGAACCAGTACAGCAATGTACAGAACCAGTACAGCAATGTATAGAACCAGCCCAGCAATGTATAGAACCAGCCCAGCAATGTATAGAACCAGTCCAGCAATGTACAGAACCAGTACAGCAATGTATAGAACCAGCCCAGCAATGTATAGAACCAGCCCAGCAATGTACAGAACCTGTACAGCAATGTATAGAACCAGTACAGCAATGTAAAGAACCAGCCCAGCAATGTATAGAACCAGCCCAGCAATGTATAGAACCAGCCCAGCAATGTATAGAACCAGCCCAGCAAAGTATAGAACCAGCCCAGCAATGTATAGAACCAGCCCAGCAATGTATAGAACCAGTACAGCAATGTATAGAACCAGCCCAGCAATGTACAGAACCAGTACAGCAATGTACAGAACCAGTACAGCAATGTATAGAACCAGTACAGCAATGTATAGAACCAGCCCAGCAATGTATAGAACCAGTACAGCAATGTATAGAACCAGCCCAGCAATGTAAAGAACCAGCCCAGCAATGTATAGAACCAGCCCAGCAATGTATAGAACCAGTACAGCAATGTACAGAACCAGTACAGCAATGTACACAACCAGCCCAGCAATGTATAGAACCAGCCCAGCAATGTATAGAACCAGTACAGCAATGTATAGAACCAGCCCAGCAATGTACAGAACCAGTACAGCAATGTACAGAACCAGTACAGCAATGTATAGAACCAGTACAGCAATGTATAGAACCAGCCCAGCAATGTATAGAACCAGTACAGCAATGTATAGAACCAGCCCAGCAATGTATAGAACCAGCCCAGCAATGTATAGAACCAGTACAGCAATGTACAGAACCAGTACAGCAATGTATAGAACCAGCCCAGCAATGTATAGAACCAGTCCAGCAATGTATAGAATTAGTCCAGCAATGTACAGAACCAGTACAGCAATGTATAGAACCAGCCCAGCAATGTATAGAACCAGCCCAGCAATGTACAGAACCAGTACAGCAATGCATAGAACCAGTACAGCCATGTAAAGAACCAGCCCAGCAATGTATAGAACCAGCCCAGCAATGTATAGAACCAGCCCAGCAATGTATAGAACCAGCCCAGCAATGTATAGAACCAGTACAGCAATGTACAGAACCAGTACAGCAATGTATAGAACCAGCCCAGCAATGTATAGAACCAGTCCAGCAATGTATAGAATTAGTCCAGCAATGTACAGAACCAGTACAGCAATGTATAGAACCAGCCCAGCAATGTATAGAACCAGCCCAGCAATGTACAGAACCAGTACAGCAATGCATAGAACCAGTACAGCCATGTAAAGAACCAGCCCAGCAATGTATAGAACCAGCCCAGCAATGTATAGAACCAGCCCAGCAATGTATAGAACCAGCCCAGCAATGTATAGAACCAGTACAGCAATGTATAGAACCAGTACAGCAATATCAAAACCAGCCCAATAATGTATAGAACCAGCCGAGCAATGTATAAACAAGTCCAGCAATGTATAGAACCAGTACAGCAATTTATACATCCAGTCCAGCCATGTTTAGGACCAGTACATCAATTTATCCCACCATCTCTGTAAATATCGGTTGATATAACCCGTGTGATAAAGATGAGCTTTATCAACCGATATTGGCGCACCTGCTCTAAGCCGGACTACTTTTTTGATGAAACGATCAGGAATGTTTACGAGAACGAAACTCTTTTAACCCGTAATTATGCTTGTGGTCACCCCAAAAATGTCCATAATATAAAGATTGGTTAAAAAGAGGCTATTTAAAAAAAGGGATGAGAGCGGTTTTGATCTCTGTTCTGTAGAGATTGAAAACTTAAGTAGCAGCGTCTTAACCGACTGAGCTAACCGGATAGTTAATCGCGGTATTTCGAAGTTTTATTTAACAATGATATAGAAAATTTGAAAAAAAAAATATCAGAAAAATGAAACTCAGAAAAATGAAACAGCATGTTTTACAGGAATATGATTAAACTTGTTTAGTAATAGTAATAAAATCAAAAAAGTACGAATTTGTAGTCTGCAAAAATTAGAACAACTGTCGAAATGTCAGATCATGCGAGTCACCGTTGTTTTGATGTTATTTAGTGTGAATTGAAAGAATGTAATAAATCGTGTCAAAACCTAAGCAGTGTTAAAGAGATGAGCTACGAGGATTTCGAGGCAAAATTTGGCTTTAATCCGAACATTTTTGAGAAATTGATCTTGAATCTGTGGTGACTGTCTCAGATCGAATCATCTACCTAATCTTAGGACAGACCCTGATGATCAAATGTCGTTACATGATGAACATTAAAATGATTTAGATAGAGCTCGATCTTTAGTCGAACTAAACACAGCTGACTGCACAGATCTGGACAAATGTGCTAAAAAATCACAGTTTCTAGACGTAGGCCTAAACATGAACACCAACCCACCACCTCCGATCCCAACATTTCTCCAAATTTCGCAAGTCACCCTGTCAAAAACACAACTATCTTCAGAATTTTAAAGCGCTATATTCAATGTTCATAATTTCAATGTCATCAACAATTAAAATCCATGAGCTACTGCTTGTTACATCCACAAACACACACAAACCTCGAATGTAATTCGCGTTCTTAATGCCAAGTGCGTAGCAACTTTAATGTTACGCGGCCTTGACATTACACACTACATGTATAACTTTACACGAGGGTGTGATTTTTGTTGTTCTTTTTTTTCTAACCATTATTTTTAGTTATTGCAAGCAATAGTATTACAACCTTATGAATAGCGCAAATAAAAAAAAGAAATAACATGTTAATTGTCTTATTTTTTTATTGTAAAATAGAACTTTTTCTTTTAGCCGAATTACTCTATTGCTCGCGCATGAATTTCGTGTATTGCATTGGAATGCCAGATCATGTAAGGGAGGAGCAGTAGCGTTAAATTAAAATGTTTCCCTTTGAAAAGCTGTTGATGGTGGGATAAAAAGAATACCAGGTTTGTGTTGATATAGATAAATGTTATCATGCTCGGCCCGAAATTCAGAAAGCACTCGGCAAGCCTCGTGCTTTCTGATTTTCTTAGCCTCGCATGATAACATTTATCTATATCAACACTAACCTGGTATTCTCTATTTATACATCGCGTCCAGCAATGAATAGGACCAGTACAGCAATGTATAGCACGAGTCCATCAATGTATAGAACCAGCCCAGTAATATATAAAGCCGGTCCAGCAATGTATAGTACCAGTCCAGTCACGATAGAACCAGGACAACAAAGTATAAAACAAGGACAGCATTGTATAGAGCCGGTCCAGCGATGCATAGAACTAGGCCATCAATATATAGAGGCTGTCAAGCAATGTAAAGAGTCAGTCCAGCAATGTGTAGAACCAGGCCAGCACTGTATAGAACCAGTACAACAATGTATAGAACCAGTACAGCAATCAAAAACACCAGTCCAGCAATGTATAGAACCAGCCCAGCAATGTATAGCACCAGCCAAGCAATGTATAGAGCCAGCCCAGCAATGTATAGAACCAGCCTAGCAATGTATAGAACCAGGCTAGCAAAGTATAGAACCAGTACAGCAATCTATAACACCAGTCCAGCAATTTATAGAACCAGTCGAGCAATGTATAGAGCCAGTCCAGCAATGTATAGAGCCAGTCCATCAATGTATAGAGCTAGTCCAGCAATGTATAGAACCAGCCAACAATGTATAGAGCCAGTCCAGCAATGTATAGAGCCAATCCAGCAATGTATAGAGCCAGCCCAGCAATGTATAGAACCAGCCCAGCAATGTATAGAGCCAGTCCAGCAATGTACAGTGTCTGTCCAGCAATGTATAGAGCCAGTCCAGCAATGTATAGAACCAGCTCTACAATGTATAGAACCAGCCAATCAATGTATAGAATCAGTACAGCACTTAATACATCCAGTCCATTAATGTAGAGAGCAAGTCCAGCAATGTTTATAGAACCCGTCCAGCAATGTATAGAACCAGCCCAGCAATGCATAGAACCAGGCCAGCAATGTATAGAGCCAGCCGAGCAATGAATAGAGCCAGCCCAGAAATATTAAAAACCAGTCCCGCAATGTATAAAACCACTCCAGGAATGTAAAGAACCAGTACAGCAATTTAAACATCCAGTCCAGTGATGTATAGAACAAGTACACCAATGTATAGCACCAGTTTAGCAATGTATAGAACCAGCCCAGCAATGTATAGAACCAGCCCAGCAATATATAGAACCAGTCCAGCAATTTATACATTCAGTCCAGCAATGTAAGGACCTAGTCCAGAAATGTATAGAACCAGCCCAGCAATGTATTGAACTAGCCAACAATGTATAGAACCAGTCCAGCAATGTATAGAGCCAGCCCAGCAATGTATAGAACTTGGCCAACAATGTATAGAACCAGCCCAGCAATGTATAAAACCAGCCCAGCAATGTATAGAACTAGGCCAGCAATGTATAGAGCCAGCCCAGCAATGTATAGAACAAGCCCAGCAATGTATAGAGCCAGTCCAGCAATGTATAGAGCCAGCCCAGCAATGTATAGAACCATCCCAGCAATGTATAGAACCAGCCCAGCAATGTATAGAGCCAATCCAGCAATGTATAGAGCTAGGCCAGCAATGTATAGAACCAGTCCAACAATGTATAGAACAAGGCCAGCAATGTATGGAGCCAGCCGAGCAATGAATAGAACCAGCCCAGCAATGTATAAAACCAGCCCAGCAATGTATAGATCTAGGCCAGCAATGTATAGAGCCAGCTCAGCAATGTATAGAACAAGCCCAGCAATGTTTAGAAAATGTATAGAACCAGCCAAGCGATGTATAGAGCCAGCCTGGCAATTTATAGGGCCAGTCCAGCAATGTATAGAACGAGCCAAGCAATGTATTGAGCCAGTCCAGCAATGCATAGAACCAGCCCAGCAATGTGCAGAACCAGCCCAGCTATGTATAGAAACCAATCCGGCAATGTATAGAGCCTGTCCAGCAATGCATAGAACCAGCCCAGCAATGTGCAGAACCAGCCCAGCTATGTATAGAAACCAACCCGGCAATGTATAGAGCCAGTCCAGCAATGTGTAAATCCGTCCCAGCAAAGTATAGGACCAGTCCAGCAATGTATAGAACCATCTCAGCAATGTATAGAGCCGGCCCAGCAATGTGTAGAACCAGTACACTACCCTCTTAAAGTTTACTAGACGTTACCAAACTCCATCACAAATATTGTCTTACTAAAATGGAATACCTGCTACATATACATATGCCACAAAGGACATTTTTTCCTAGTTTTATTTGGTTTTTTATTCATGTTTTTGCGTCTGTTTCTTTTCTTTATTGAGTCACCGATGTCGGAGACCCTATATTTATTATTGGTTATGAAAAAGCCCATGGGGTGACATCACAGATTTTAAGAAGCGATCGTGTTGTTTAAACGGAAATTATTATTCTGTTTCAACACATTGTTACAGTTGTACTAAAGTGTTCTGTTTTTTTGTTGTTGTTGTATCTTCTAAAGAAATACTACATAAACTAAAATAAACGTAGGAACTGTAAAAGTAAACTTGTACGCATATCGTTTTTTCAAATTCTTTTTCCCCGAATTGCAGGAATGCACTTATCCCACCACAATCTATTCAGGTCGAAATTCATGGTTAAGCATTTCTTCGTATAAACGGTTTATTGTTTACTTTTGGAGACATATTGCAAAGAAATAAATAGGTCATATAAATTTAATGTTTTTGTTGCGTGTTGTAAAGTTTTTTCTCGCGCTACGGCGATTTCGTACCATTTCAAAGTCGTACCAAGATTATTTGTTTGGAAACTAGGTGTTGTTCTCAGATGTTGTTGTGTTGCCTTATGAGTTGAAAAGTGTCATTCACTCTTATAACTTTTCTCGGCATTTAAACATAAGCGTTTAGAAACATTTTTATCCTACAACAGCAAATGAAGTTGGGCGACATGCTTAATATATTCTGATATATTATTTCCGGCGATTTTGAAGCTCTGCATCAACTTTTTCTTGCAGTTACTTCTATTTTGTTGAAGAAAATAAACTGCTTAGACTTATTAACAACGAAAATTATTATATCCTCTTTCAGTTTAGTTCGTTATTGTTCTCTGCAGAATAATGAATGTTATTTTACATCTAATGTGATAAGAAACCACTTTCTATTGTTTATATACACTCTTTTGATAAGTTGAGTCCTCAGAACTAGCTAACCAATAAACATTTTATCCATCATTCTGTGGTAGAGACAATGGTCGGTAGAAAAAAACACATTGAAAAATAACAATACATATATACAGTAAACACATAACAAAACTTAACAATCAAACAAGAAAATTTTATTTAAATATACGACACAGTTAATTTTCAGTATAAATTATTGTATGTAGTAATTATTTCAGTAACATTTTGTATTATCAAGACTTTAGTACAAATACACATATATTAATATTTGTTCTATTCTATTTGAAACTCTCCAACCAAGTTAAGCATGTTTATTCATTTACATTTGAGAGCAACAGTCTTAGTGACGGGACACTACCAGTTTATCGAAGGAACACAAATCAGTAATAATTAGCTGCAATCGGAACACCTTGGATAATTCACGAATCATCTCTCGGATGTATGTAGGTAGTCGGATCACCTCGCCCATTTGCTTAAATGGGGCTATTTTTAAGATAGGCGTCAAAACAAAGATGTCAGCTCGGGTGGCAGCTCACTACAGTACGAATCCTGTAAATCATCCATTTGTGGCGGCTTCAAATTTAAATCATACAATTTTAATTTACCCAGCGCAGCAGACACACAGCTGTCAAACGGTGACATTGTTTGTGTTTTGTGAGGACTACATTTCAGGCATATTCTTCTTCCGACTTCCGGCGAACAAAACAATCGTGATTTCAGTAAGTATCATTGCACCAGATACATCAGAGGGATGATTGTCCAGGGGACGGAATTACCCGAGAAGTTCCGATTGAATTATCTGTTGCATACGGATTGTGTGTGGTCGCCCTTAGAATGAACACCAAATAGTTAACAAAACTTGTTTTTGCCAAGCTTGTATCAATAACATTAACTATCTATCAACAAATTTAAACAAAACTGTAATAAAGCACAGTTATGTCATAACGATAATAATAAACATACATATAGTGTTTTTAGGAAATCTCCTCTTCAAATACGCCCTTTTAACTGCTAGACATATTAATGTGAGTTTAACAAGAACTGAGTGTCAGTTGTGGATTATTATACGTCGTTCTCACTCTGCTAGATCTTTGTTTTTAGTATCGAAGCTTGTGAGACCAGATAATATTAATCCTACTAGTTTCCTTAGACCAAGCACATGTCGGGTGACATGTGAACTGGTGAATATAGTTTCTAACATAACTTAATAAAAGGAGAAAGAATTGTTAACAGTAAGCACATAGGAAATGCAGTTAACAAGAAGGATTATTTTGAGTTATTGGCCATTAAATAAAAACTAAACACAAATTAAGACTGGTTTTCAAATTAAGCTCAAATATGAAATGAAATACCTTTGAAGTATGATGCGAGTAATCCAATTAAGTTGCCAAGAACCTTGTAGTGAATGTGAACTCTAATATTTCTTAAAAAGTTCAGACATTTCTTCTATTTTATGCAACATAAAGTCAGTTACTTGTAGTATATGAGCATGTAATAACGTACCACGATTCATTTAAAGATTTCTACTGAAGATTCAACGAACACTGATGACGGCTATACATATACACTAATCAATGAGCGCCTATATACTAGGAAGAATGTACGATCTCGACTCAATGTCCGTGGGTAGTCTGGTCACTTTAGATGCGTCCCTATTGCACAGGTCCCAGATTAGCACCCGACACATCCTCTTCAGCGGCCAGACTTCCTGCACGCGCTCCTCTAATTCTTTGATTGCTATCTGGAGGTATTTCTTGACATGGTATGGTGGATGGGCGCCGTAGTCCTTTTTGAGAACGTTCAGTGTTTCTTTAACGCATTCTCTAGTCATGAAATAGGACAAAGACAACATTTTCTGACAGTCTTCCGTGTAGTCAGGTGCCTTCACGTGCATGTTAATTTCACGCAGCTCACCGAACATTACGTCAAAGAACGTATTGATGACATATTTTCCGTCACATTTGGCGTTTGGGTCGGCACCTTGTCGCAAAAGATATTTGAAAGTGTCAGCATCAACTCCCAGTTTCACACTAGATTTCGCAAACTGGTGTAAAACGCTGCCAAATCGGTCGGTGGTTTTGTCACCCAGACGTCCTACTGCATTAATGTTCGCTTTGTTTTGAATGAGCACTTCAGCCATTTGCACGATGAACCGAACACCAAGAGCCTTGGACTCCAGATACTCCGAAAAGCACTCAACTGTGTCTAGCAAACAATGCATTGCTGAGCTGAAGGCTATACGGCCATGCTCGGTCTTTATCCCCTTCCGGTTAAGTTTCTTTTCGTTTTCAACCTCATCAAAGTTCGGGTCAGCCCCCGCCTCTATTAGTATTCTCATGCACATTATGTAATGTCGTGTGTTAACATAGTCATGTATACACAACGAGTTCTTGATCAGACTATAGAGAGGGTATGTATTTGGTGGGCTTTTGGCATTTACGTTATACTTGTATTTCACGAGAATCTGTGTTACTTCCGGTAACCGCCGATACCCATCAGCACCAAATGCCGACATTTGAGTGAATGTGTACAGCATGTGAAAGAAGTTTTTTCCATCAAACATGCCATCGGTTTTGACTCTCTGCTCTAGAAGAATCTCAAGGCACTGCGAACTAGCCTTCCGGAGAGCTATCTCGATGGCTTTCTTGATATCTTCGGGCTTTGGCTTGTCTTTCTTCATGATGAGATAGAGCGCTGGTACTGAGCCTGGGATACACGCCAGTGCAACATACGGGTATTTGACGAAATCCGGGTACTCCTTAATAATGCACTGGTCAAGGATCTGCTTCACACAACTAAGGTGTCCTGCTTCCGCCGCAACATCGAGCGGCATGATCTGTAGGAGGGAAATAAAACAGTGGTTATATGCCATACGCAAAGGAAGCTCTCTACATCAAATTCAAACGGTGCTTTGAGAAGAAAGGACTCAATTCGAACAGGGGGGGTGTCAGCGAAGTCTCTTGCTTGTTAAACACATTGTTTCCTACTTTCTATCACAAGTCACTCGTGTACCTACCTCCCTCCGCCGTTCTGTAACACCGCCGTTTGTGTTGTACGTGATTTTCTTGGTGGGTCGGTTGTCCTCGCGCCGATATTGCAGCAAGACGTTCAGCGTGGTTCTATGGCCCAGCAGACAGGCAAGGTGCGCGTACAGGTTGGTCTTCGGCTCGAATGGATCCTTTTAAAAAACGAAAGTGCAAAACATTATCATAAAGTTTATTTTTATGAGATGTGATTCCTTTACCCATTCATGACACTTGATGAAGTGTCTACTCTCGAAATGCGCTTTACTGGAGCCCCATACCTATTTGAAAGGTAAAGTATAACAGACTAACTGTAATCAACCAAATGTATTGCCTATCCTTACAACGCAGCACAGTTAGCTATTTTTAAACTAAGAATAAGTAAATAAGAATTGAGAAAACTGTACACTATCACCTGGGTAATCGGCTCTGGCGTAAATATTCATTTTAATTGTACTTATTTATTGATCTGGAAATAATGGACATTGTATGCGATACGTTTCATCAATTGTAACGTATAATATTTAGGTTACGTTATAAATAGCCTTAACATAAACTTAAGTATAAGTTTGTGCAGCAATTATACACAAATTTCCTAGAACATGGGTAAGTTGTTTGTTACATGTACTAGATATTGGCAACTGTCGAGTACCACCTTTACACTTTAGTGATCTACACTGGACACAAAAACAAAGCAATACGTATACAGTGTGTATACACAAATGCAACTTAATTAACAGCTGCATAATTGTCACCAATGTTTCATGTGTTGTTTTTTTTTGTTTTCTTATCCGATATTTTAGTGTATGTTGTTAGTTTCGAATACTTGTTTCAGAAAGCATGTATGTCCTTTCATTTCAGTCCTTGGATGATTGTTTTCGTTTTGTCTTTGCGCAGGTCGGGATTTGTCAAGCGTGTATTTATAGTATCCGTCCATTCATGTCTTCTCGTGAGAGTAAGATTGTGTACGAGAGTTCGAAAAACATTCGATCAATTTTTTTCTAAGTACAACATTTTCCAAGCAGACAATATTTCTTAGTTTTTACATTCACTACCAGATTTATTTCTAGTTATTTTCTTAAGCGAGTTGTAGTGTTATAATAAATTATAAGCTGAACTTCCGGCTACGAAACGTTATTGTATTGTTGTATATGGCCGATTTCATATCAGGTATATCACTTAATATAGACTATGACAAAATCTGTGTGGTTTAGTTTTTAATTTATATTTTAGAGATATTTGTGTTAGTTCTTTTTTTCAATTCTAATATTTGAATTGATTTGAATTCGATTTATTCGCAGTCTTATGTATAGTTTCATATTGAAATACATGTAGTTATATATGCTGAAGATGTATTACTCTTGGAAATGATATATGTAGTGTATTTTTATTTGTGTTTTACGGGTTCTCTGTGAAGAATAACATCCTGTAAACCACTTTACGAACTGGTTTGTTACAACTTATTCGAAATCACGAACCGTAACAATGATTTACGTTGTTTGTTCAACAATTATATGAATATTATATTGTAAGTTGAAGCTAAATAATGACCTGTCGTTCAGTTGTGACACCATTCGGATAATAGTTACTAGACTAAGGGAGACAATTCCACAAACAGGAATGGTTTACCTTAGAAACCTGTCTATATACAGTCTTAAGACACATCAACGTGGTAAATGGCACATTTATAGCAATATATATTGAAAAAAAGAGAGAGACAAACAGACAGACTAGAATGGCAAAATGCGAAAGGAGAAAAGGTCTAGATTGCAATAAGATCAGGGATCTCCATACAACAATTCTGAACTAAATGGCATACTCTAACTAATTAACAAAATATCCGTCTCTTTGTGGCTAATTATTGTTACTGAAGGAGTTAACTTATATGAATAAAGCATTTTGATACAAAAAGTATGTATACTACTTTTAGAAATAGCGTGAACCCTATCGTCTTCAGCAGTTAATCCAAGACTTTAGCTGATCCTCACATCTAACTGATGAGTGCATGTTTAAAGCATCGATCAGACAGGGCCATTTTAACGTTTACTGTGTCATTGGCCCGCTCTAGAGTGATGGCACTTATAGAAGGTTTTTGTTACGGGGACGATAGTGTAGCTGGCAAAAACAGGAAATCGCAGCTGTTCTGTGAGACTTTTTTTTCAGAGAAAAGAACTGAGTATTCCGTTTGTTAACATTGTAGCTTGCAACAATAATGTGCAGCTTGCAATTATAAAAATGCCGCTAACATTTATTAGATTCTGCAGCTATTTAGTGAGGTATCGTTTAACAAAAGAAACCGAGTTACCGATGTTATCAATGTAGCTTGTAAATACAGATATAGCAGAGAAATAGGAAAACAAAGTAGCAAATACTCAACTTCCCACCGTGTTATGTTTATGTAAATGTTTACGTAAGAGAGCGACTTTCTTTTCCGGACCAGTATAGAATGAGGCGAGATGTTGCGAACGATATGGTCTCGTTAGAACGTTAGAGGTCTCGGCAGATCGTCTCAATCCACTATTTCACAAAGTTTCGTTGTTAAAATTTCGTAAAATTGTACATTGTCTACCCAAATCATGTGATATAAGAATCTGACACTCGTTGTATTTTAATGCAAACATTTTCAAGACTCGTACAGCAAAAATGATAATAAGCTCAGCATAGGCTCGTTACATTTACTTTTCCTGAATTATAGTTGTATGCTAACGATAAAGTCATTTATATATCATGGAACATTTTACTTTAACACCGATATCGATGTACACAAGCCTGATATTCACTATGATCACGTGCTTTTCAAAACAGCATAGGTAACTGTAGCACATCGAAACGTACCCTATTGCAGGAGTATGGGCACTAACCTGGAAGTAAGCCGTTCTTGAGCAGGTACTCGCATGCCTCGGGGCTGTTGAGAATGATCACGTGATGCATGAGGTCAAGGTCATTGTCGTCAAGCCAACGCATGACGTCATCCTTGGTGGTCTTACCAAGGTGGGCGCCTGCATTCTGTGGACTGTCCTTCTTCTTAATTGTGTCCAGGAAATGACGACATGCCTTGACCCCCGCCTCAGTGGCCGCTGGACTGTGAAAGGATAAAATGGCTTTTGTTAGTCTTTTATTGTCATTACTAAAATGAGGATAGCAGCAGAATTTATATCATCGGCGGTACATTAATCTTTTGTTTGCATTTAATTTGGAAATGAAACAAAGCAAGGCTCTTGTCGTTTTTTTAGGGAAATACTTCAAACATAAGCCCGATTGGAACCATCGACTTCCAGAACAATTTTAGAAAGCCCTGTCAAAAAGATTCTTTTAAGGGGATTTCAAACCCATGGCTATAAGAGGGGACTGGAACTCATTGGGTCAGCGACTGTATTCGCTTTGCCAAGGGCTCTTAAAATAACAAATACTTGTATATGGAGCATTACATTTACTGAAATAAAATGAACCCACCTGCCATTTTGTTGCTTGTAGTTGGAATACATATTAGCCGGGTGATCGCTGTCAGAATCCTACACTCAGAACTGAAAATATAACAAATTGTACAAACATTGTCCCTTCCTTTAGGATGTACTATAGACACGAACAAATGTACACACATATTTGAGTTTGTTATTACAATTAACAAACTTCAATATAGAGTTTCAACCCAATCCGAACAACTTGTGTGAAAATATACGACAGTTTGGCTCTATTTCGGATGTAAACGAATGTCATTGTCAATGCCCCACGAAAATAATAATACTAACTAACCAACTATCCAACCAACCATTCAACCAACCAATCAACGAACGAACGATCGAACGAACGAACTGAATGAACCATTTTAAATGAATAAATAAGAAAAAACTGGATGGTCACTATGTGGATGGTAATAATGAGTTAGTGTGCGTCACACTTGATGGTATACCTGCACTGCCTTATTGGTCAGCAGGTATTTTTTGAAGATTACTCGATACAACCCTCCATGACAAGGATTGCATAGCTCATTATGCCCTGTAATTAACCAGTACGATTGCCAGGTGCCTCTTATACTAACTTTCATTGAATTAAATTATGATAAATGATATAAGCTGCTATTTCAAAATACATGTGTATGTGTGATATGGTTTTAACATTCCAATGTCATGATGCAATTCATTTCCAAAAGGGCTCGGTTACCACATTATAAACGAAACGACACTCCCATCAGTTGTACTGTAACCGATAAACGACACTCCCATCAGTTGTACTGTAACCGATAAAAGAACACGTCCGACATACCAGACCTTCGAGTAAGGAAACCAAATGGAGACATTTTAATATTAAACAATTTATCATCCAACAAACGTTAAAAGGTTTTATAGCACAGCGATGATTGCTATGGATCGATATAGATATATGTAGAACACGTGTCTTCAGACACGGAAGTGTTTGAATGGTTAAGTAAATGAGGCGTCTACAAATCCTTACAATAGGGTACAGGCCCATCGTGGACAGGTTCTACGGTTGCTGTTGCACAGTTTATATCAAGAAAAATTGAACGTATTTAACGAAGATGGGATCCTGATATCTATTGAAGTTTTATGCTCTGCTAAGCCATGTTAATGTATTTCTTTAATATCCTTAACAATAACCAAACTTATAGGAAATGAAAAAAATTAATGTGGAATCCTAGAGTATTTGTTTGACATTAAAAAACTTTCACTGGCACTTTAAAAAACATTTTCTGGCACGAACTTAAATCTACCCATTCTTGATATCTTTTTAGTTTAAGTATTTCAAGTACTTGATAGAAAATTATGTTTACTTGCAATAAATTCATTGCTGTTTATACGCATTACTTAGAGCATTAATTAAAAAACGACACTTAAATATAAACATCATCTAACCAAATATAAAGGAATTAAAATTATATTCACTAAATTGTATGTCAATTGTTTCGTAAATTCCTGACCGTCTATAGCATACATTTGTAAAATGTCAGATATTTCAGTCTGTATGTTTTTTGTAATGGCCTAACGAAAACACAGATTATACTTTTGACGCGTTGTCATAGTTTATTTAAACATATGGATTGTTTTTCCTCGAACAATTATCGAATACTGTTTCACAGCAAACAATTTATTTTGCTCCCATCTTTTTATAACACATTGTATGAGAAAATCCAGGACATCGTCAATTGGTTAAATGGTTTATAAGCAAGCTATTGTGCATTGTTCGATTAGCTTAATTCTTCCGAACGTCTGACACTACAAAACAAGTTCAAAAACAACAACACAAAAACAACAACACAAAAACAACTCGTATTTAATTCTATATTACAACCCTACTACCAAGTGTGGCCAGATGTTCATTGTTTTAGACAGTACAGATTAAGGCACTCTGAAGTTTGGCAGCCGCAGGGTATTCGACCATACGTAATGATACACCTGTTAAGCTTAAAAATAAACACCCGTGACACGTCATTTATCATACATTAATCCGCGCCAAGACGCAAAACTCTGAATATATGTTAAGCTTATTAACATAAACGTTTAATCTTATTAATTGAAAGATCACATTACATGTTTACCGACCATGACCGTGGGACTATTTTATTGAAGACTGTTTATGTTTCTTGTTAAAATGTTTTACTGAATGTATTTTCAGAATTGCATTATTAAATATATAAAATATATCTGACACAATAATCTGTTCTACTGTCTATGTTTGCTGATGTTAATACTCGTTTTCAATGTTGCCTATAAAGTCGCATTGCCGTTTGTTTATTTTTGTGGTCCTGGTCTTCAAAATATGTTTAAATAAAACCATAGCAAATTTTCTTTAATTCTCTCTTAATATCATGATTTTTATTGTTCAGTTTTTTGTTGTGTATTTTATTTTTTTTCTCCAGTCCTAACATCGCCTTATGACTCTCAGTATGTTTAATCTCAAACTGACTCTAGACGTGCACCGTTTAATTGTATTCTTGTAACATGCTATCATGTGTTTGTTTAAATAATGTTCAATTTTAACTCTAGTTAATGTGTATTGAGCAAAGCGTGAGGTGAACAGGAGAAGAGAAAACTTCTGTCTTGTCTTGCAAAAGAAAATCATTAAATGTCAAACAGACGTTTCCACGTCAGGTGCGTACATGATCTCCCATGGTCTCCTTGTAAGCATTCGCATATTGCTAACTTAGGTCCAGGGACGTACATGGTCTCCTTGTAAGCATTCGCATATTGCTTAGTTAGGTCCAAGGGCGTACATGGTCTCCTTGTAAGCATACGCATACTGCTTAGTTAGGTCCAGGGGCGTACAGTGTCTCCTTGTAAACATGAGCATATTGCTTAGTTAGGTCCAGGGGCGTACATGGTCTCATTGTAAGCATACGCATATTGCTTAATTAGGTCCAAGGGCGTACATGGTCTCCTTTTAAGCATACGCATATTGCTAAGTTAGGTCCAGGGGCGTACATGGTCTCCTTGTAAGCATACGCATATTGCTTAGTTAGGTCCAGGGACGTACGTGGTCTCCTTGTAAGCATACGCATATTGCTTAGTTAGGTCCAGGGCGTACATGGTCTCCTTGTAAGCATACGCATATTGCTTAGTTAGGTCCAGGGGCATACAGTGTCTCATCTTAAGCATACGCATATTAATTAGTTCGGTCCAGGGTCGTACATGGTCTCCTTTTAAGCATAGCATAAGCATATTGCTTAGTTCGGTCCATGGTCGTACATGGTCTCCTTTTAAGCATAAGCAATTTGCTTAGTTAGGTCCAAGTGCGTACATGGTCTCCTTTTAAGCATACGCATAATAGCATAATAATTAGTTCGGTCCAGGGGCGTACATGGTCTCCTTGTAAGCATAAGCATATTGCTTAGTTCCGTCCAGGGGCGTACAGTGTCTCCTTTTAGGCATACGCATAATAATTAGTTCGATCCAGGGGCGTACATGGTCTCTTTCTAAGCACAAGCATATTGCTTAGTTCCGTCCAGGGGCTTACCTGGTCTCCTTTTAAGCATAAGCATATTGCTCAGTTAGGTCCAGGGGCGTACATGGTCTCCTTTTAAGCGTAAGCATATTGCTTACTTAGGTCCAGATGCGTACATGTTCTCCTTGTAAGCATACGCATATTGCTTAGTTAGGTCCAGGGGCGTACATGGTCTCCTTGTAAACATGAGCATATTGCTTAGTTAGGTCCAGGGGCGTACATGGTCTCCTTGTAAGCATACGAATATTGCTTAGTTAGGTCCAGGGGCGTACATGGTCTCCTTGTAAGCATACGCATATTGCTTAGTTAGGTCCAGGGGCGTACATGGTCTCCTTGTAAGCATACGAATATTGCTTAGTTAGGTCCAGGGGCGTACATGGTCTCCTTGTAAGCATACGAATATTGCTTACTTAGGTCCAGGTGCGTACATGGTCTCCTTGTAAGCATACGCATATTGCTTAGTTAGGTCCAGGGGCGTACATGGTCTCCTTGTAAACATGAGCATATTGCTTAGTTAGGTCCAGGGGCGTACATGGTCTCCTTGTAAGCATACGAATATTGCTTAGTTAGGTCCAGGGGCGTACATGGTCTCCTTGTAAGCATACGCATATTGCTTAGTTAGGTCCAGGGGCGTACATGGTCTCCTTGTAAACATGAGCATATTGCTTAGTTAGGTCCAGGGGCGTACATGGTCTCCTTGTAAGCATACGAATATTGCTTAGTTAGGTCCAGGGGCGTACATGGTCTCCTTGTAAGCATACGCATATTGCTTAGTTAGGTCCAGGGGCGTACATGGTCTCCTTGTAAGCATACGAATATTGCTTAGTTAGGTCCAGGGGCGTACCTGGTCTCCTTGTAAGCATACGCATATTGCTTAGTTAGGTCCAGGGGCGTACATGGTCTCCTTGTAAACATGAGCATATTGCTTAGTTAGGTCCAGGGGCGTACATGGTCTCCTTGTAAGCATACGAATGTTGCTTAGTTAGGTCCAGGGGCGTACATGGTCCCCTTGTAAGCATAGGCATATTGCTTAGTTAGGTCCAGGGGCGTGCATTGTCTCATCTTAAGCATACGCATAATAATTAGTTCGGTCCAGGGGCGTACATGGTCTCCTTTTAAGCATAGCATAAGCATATTGCTTAGTTCGGTCCATGGTCGTACATGGTCTCCTTTTAAGCACAAGCAATTTGCTTAGTTAGGTCCAGGTGCGTACATGGTCTCCTTTTAATCATACGCATAATAATTAGTTCGGTCCAGGGGCGTACATGGTCTCTTTCTAAGCATAAGCATATTGCTTAGTTCCGTCGGGGGGCGTACCTGGTCTCCTTTTAAGCATAAGCATATTGCTCAGTTAGATCCAGGGGCGTACATGGTCTCTTTTTAAGCATAAGCATATTGCTCAGTTAGATCCAGGGGCGTACATGGTCTCTTTTTAAGTATATGTATCATGGCTAGTTAAGTCCAGTGGCTTACATTGTCTCTTTTAAGCATAAACACAATGTTTAGTTTGGTCCAGGGGCGTATTATTTAATTGAATTTATTTTTTAAATTTGCTACTTTTCAGTAATCAGCGCGTTAGCCCAAGAACGTCCCTGCGCGGATTACACTCGTCAAGGCTCTTGTTCCCTTTGGGTAAAAAGCTACTTATTTTATCTAGGTCAGTCAAATATAACGATGATTTGTAACCAGAAAAATACATGAAAATTTGCGAATCCTGTACCACGGAAAACTGCTATATTATAGTTTTATATGTGTTCACGTATTCTGTCATCTCTTGCACATATCGTTCTAAACGATGTTGCACAACTCCTAATATATTAAGTGAAATTGAAGAAGTCTGAAAATGTTGACTTATTACTTAATTTGAAGCAATTTTGATCTAGTTAAATCCATTTAAATCTAAAGTCTTTACATCAAAAACACATATCAGATTTCATGTTGTGGATTTAAATCAAAACTTAACTTTATATTTTATCAATCTTTTCTTACGTGCCTTAAATCAACAACTTTATATTAATCCGCTTAGTTTCGCAATGCAGAAAGTCAATAAATTAATTTAGACTTGCAGCAAGCTCTTGAGCGATTTCTTTATGCGCCACAACGTCGATTAAGCTATTGTCAAGTTTTGTTTATCGGACTAACACTGTAAGAGACCTTCTATAGAAGAGAGACAGTTTATGTTTAAAAAAGCGATGTGGGTCTCTGTAAAAATAAATGGGATGTGGGTCCTTATAAAAATAAATGAGATGCGGGTCCTTATAATAATAAATGGGATGCGGGTCCTTATAAAAATAAATGAGATGCGGGTCCTTACAAAAGAAATGAGATGTGGGTCTCTGTAAAAAAATGTGGGTCCATATAAAAATAAATGAGATGCGGGTCTCTGTAAAAATAAACGAGATGCGGGTCCATATTAAAATAAATGAGATGCGGGTCCTTACAAAAGAAATGAGATGTGGGTCTCTGTAAAAAATGTGGGTCCATATAAAAATAAATGAGATGCGGGTCTCTGTAAAAATAAACGAGATGCGGGTCCATATTAAAATAAATGAGATGCGGGTCCGTATAAAAATAAATGGGATGTGGGTCCTTATAAAAAAAATTGGGATGTGGGTCCTTATAAAATAAATGAGATGCGGGTCCAAATAAAAATACATGAGATGCGGGTCCATATAAAAATAAATGAGATGCGGGTCCTTATAAAAATAAATGAGATGTGGGTCCTTATAAAATAAATGAGATGTGGGTCCTTATAAAAAAGAATGGGATGTGGGTCCTTATACAAATAAATGAGATGCGGGACCGTATAAAAATAAATGGGATGTGGGTCCTTATAAAAATAAATGGAATTTGGGTCCTTATAAAATAAATGAGAAGCGGGTCCATATTTAAATAAATGAGATGCGGGTCCATATAAATAATAAGTGAGATGCGGGTCCTTTTTTAAATAAATGAGATGCGGGTCCAAATAAAAATAAATGAGATGCGGGACCATATAAAAATAAATGAGATGCGGGTCCTTATAAAATAAATGAGATGTGGGTCCTTATAAAATAAATGAGATGTGGGTCCTTATAAAAATGAATGGGATGTGGGTCCTTATAAAATTAAATGAGATGTGGGTCCTTATAAAATAAATGAGATGTGGGTCCTTATAAAATAAATGGGATGTGGGTCCTTATAAAAATGAATGGGATATGGGTCCTTATAAAATAAATGAGATGCGGGTCCAAATAAAAATAAATGAGATGTGGGTCCATATAAAAATAAATGAGATGCGGGTCCTTATAAAATAAATGAGATGTGGGTCCTTATAAAATAAATGAGATGTGGGTCCTTATAAAAATAAATGAGATGCGGGTCCAAATAAAAATAAATGGGATGTGGGTCCTTATAAAATAAATGAGATGCGGGTCTCTGTAAAAATAAACGAGATGCGGGTCCATATTAAAATAAATGAGATGCGGGTCCTTACAAAAGAAATGAGATGTGGGTCTCTGTAAAAAATGTGGGTCCATATTAAAAATAAATGAGATGCGGGTCTCTGTAAAAATAAACGAGATGCGGGTCCATATTAAAATAAATGAGATGCGGGTCCGTATAAAAATAAATGGGATGTGGGTCCTTATAAAAAAAATTGGGATGTGGGTCCTTATAAAATAAATGAGATGCGGGTCCAAATAAAAATAAATGAGATGCGGGTCCATATAAAAATAAATGAGATGCGGGTCCTTATAAAAATAAATGAGATGTGGGTCCTTATAAAATAAATAAGATGTGGGTCCTTATAAAAAAGAATGGGATGTGGGTCCTTATACAAATAAATGAGATGCGGGTCCGTATAAAAATAAATGGGATGTGGGTCCTTATAAAAATAAATGGAATGTGGGTCCTTATAAAATAAATGAGATGCGGGTCCATATTTAAATAAATGAGATGCGGGTCCATATAAATAATAAGTGAGATGCGGGTCCTTATAAAAGTAAATGGGATGCGAGTCCTTATTTAAATAAATGAGATGCGGGTCCAAATAAAAATAAATGAGATGCGGGACCATATAAAAATAAATGAGATGCGGGTCCTTATAAAATAAATGAGATGTGGGTCCTTATAAAATAAATGAGATGTGGGTCCTTATAAAAATGAATGGGATGTGGGTCCTTATAAAATTAAATGATATGTGGGTCCTTATAAAATAAATGAGATGTGGGTCCTTATAAAATAAATAGGATGTGGGTCCTTATAAAAATGAATGGGATATGGGTCCTTATAAAATAAATGAGATGCGGGTCCAAATAAAAATAAATGAGATGCGGGTCCATATAAAAATAAATGAGATGCGGGTCCTTATAAAATAAATGAGATGTGGGTCCTTATAAAATAAATGAGATGTGGGTCCTTATAAAAATAAATGAGATGCGGGTCCAAATAAAAATAAATGAGATGTGGGTCCTTATAAAATAAATGAGATGCGGGTCTCTGTAAAAATAAACGAGATGCGGGTCCATATTAAAATAAATGAGATGCGGGTCCTTATAAAATAAATGAGATGTGGGTCCTTATAAAATAAATGAGATGTGGGTCCTTATAAAAATAAATGAGATGCGGGTCCAAATAAAAATAAATGAGATGTGGGTCCTTATAAAATAAATGAGATGCGGGTCATATTAAAATAAATGGGATGTCGATGCTTATAAAAATAAATGAGATGTCGATGCTTATGAAAATAAATGAGATGTCGATGCTTATAAAAATAAATAAAATGCGGGTCCCTAAAAATAGATGAGACGCGGGACTCGCTTTAGCAAGTGTTCATGTTATGACAATGTCGGCCTGAAATAGAGAGGTGGTGAGGCAGGTAAGTCGGGGTACAATGGGATTATGGGTCTATTGCAGCTTATGTACGTTACGTGTTATAAGATTTTTTTTAAAACCTGGCTTATGATATATATTGTAAATGATTTTTATTCAGTTTACTTTCAAAAAGCCGACTTAAACTTTGCTTCTGATTTGCAACTTTTGTTAAAACGTCATAGTATTGGCAAATTTAAATAAAAAAAATCAAATTCAAAATAATAATGCGAAACATGAAAAATGCATATGAGTCGTAAATAATAACAATGTACAAGCTAGTTACATGCTACATTGCTTTGCCTTGCAAGTCTTTGAAAATATATCATAGTATACGTTTGTATTATGACATTAGAAACTGTGCAGCTTCGATATGAATGGTTTGTCCAAGAAATATCGAAACATCTTTACACATGTTAAGCTCAAATGTTTCGTAGTCAGATTTTGTTAATTAACATGCATCCGACATTCGGCTGAAAACTATCGCTTTCTTTGTGTGACCTAGATAAATGTTTACTTAAATGGGAACCGGTGCTGTGAAAGGTGCCGATCAAGATGCATACATACTTTGTATTCTGGTCATTCAGTTTAAAGGTCTAATAAAAATGAAGATGCCGCTTTTTAATCCCCCTTTTTGTAATTAAAGTAATAAACTGCATATCCGTAGATATTTTGTCCGCGAAAAAGTCCGATGTTTCTACACGGTTGAAGTGAAAGTTGTTGACATTGTCATTTTAAACGACCAACGAAGTCTGGTAAAACAATTTTGTGACATTGTATTAAACTGTTAATTATCTAAAAATTATTAACAATTTTTTACTAACAGCATACACAATACGAATAAAATTTAAACTATGTTAAACGAAACGGTGTTGTCCAATATAGCTGACCACTTCTTTGACACGTGTACTCACGTGTACTCAAGACGTTCGCGCTAGGTGGATCATAAGACACGAAATCAAGGGTAGATAATCACGTCAGCTCTAAAAATAGGCTGCGATTTCTTCTAGCACATAATGCGTTATTTCATGTTAAGTTAAAATTAAAATGCAGTCAAAATATTTTTTCTTACCTTTTTTAACCATATGGTGACAAAAAATGAGATGTACTCTAATAACCATAATCCTTAACATTTCACGTGAATCGGTAAGGGTTTATTCTGATAAGAAGAAGTCCCATTTGTGAACTTAAATGGACCTTCGTGATTCACTGGAGCAAGTTGCTGAATAACATATCCGCGACCATGTCTATTTAGATAAGGAACGCTCAACGTTTTTGAATGTTTGTCGACTTTTTTTTCTTCAAATAATAAAGGCCATACCTTCCACAATGACAACTTAAACAATAACTTACAATATATGGCAGGCAATACTTAATGCATTTAACTTTATCCGGAACACATAATATCGTTATCCAGTTGACGTAGACATGATAAGCCTCACAACTTGGGGCGTTGATTTATCTTTGGGAAGTTGCATGAAAGAGGTGTATTATAAATAATCATCAACGGTTTGTGAATTGGCAACGACAAATGACGTTGAAGATGAAATAATCTGACGCAATCTTATCGCCGCCTGTAGATCTTTTGATAGACAAAATACTTGATAACTGACTGCCACACAAAACACGTTGATCTTATTTATTCTATTCGTTCACGTTGCACAAGTGTTTGTCGTTCAGTCTTGTTGGCAGGCTACGAGTGTTTCTTTGTTCTTCTTAAACTTAGGTACACGTAAAGGAATGGTGGAGATTTACAGACGGTCACGCAGATCAACTTGTCAAGCTTAATTTAAAAATTGATGTTGTTGTTTGTTTGTTTGTTAGTGTTGTTGTTGTTTGTTCTTTTTTGTTGTTTTGTTGGTGTTTGTTCTTTTTTTGTTGATGTTTTGTAAAAGTGAGTTTTTTTGGTTAAATTTTAAATATATTTGATGTACAAACGTGTACGTTCTTCACATTGTTTAAGGTATATTACTTATGGGCATTATGTTTTATGATCGTTTGTCATATGGTTTGTGAAATATCATAAGTTCACATGATACTGATGTAATCATCTTCCTTGTTATGTTAATTTCTTGGCGTTCGCTGATCTCGGAGGCTAGTAAGATATGAAAGTATGTAGATTAACATAGAACAATACAATATCAGGAAATGTCTGTATGGTGTATTTATACAGTAGCATAAACTGGGATTTATGGAATTATGTTGGGGTTTACGAGTCCAAGTACACAAGATAAGTTTCGTGCTTCGTTAAAATGTTTTAACTGACGGTCTTATCTCGACAACCTTTGAGCAAATTGCTGACAGCAGACTGGTGCCACATTCAGCCGCATAGAGCACATTGCTGGCAGTTGACAGGTGCCTCATTCAGCCACATAGAGCACATTGCTGATAGAAGACCGGTGTCACATTCAGCCACATAAAGTATATTGCTGACAGTAGACCGGTGCTACCTTCAGCCACATAGAGCACGTTGCTGACAGTAGGCCGGTGCCACATTCAGCCACATAGAGCACATTGCTGGCAGTTGACAGGTGCCTCATTCAGCCACATCGAGCACATTGCTGACAGCAGACCGGTGCCATATTCAGCCACATAGAGCATATTGCTGACAGTAGACCGGTGCCATATTCAGCCACATAGAGCATGTTGCTGACAGTAGACCGGTGCCACATTCAGCCACATAGAGCATATTGCTGACAGTAGACAGGTGCCACATTCAGCCACATCGAGCACATTGCTGATAGAAGACCGGTGCCACATTGAGCCACATAAAGCATATTGCTGATAGAAGACCGGTGTCATATTCAGCCACACAGAGCATGTTGCTGATAGAAGACCGGTGCCACATTCAGCCACATCGAGCATATTGCTGACAGTAGACAGGTGCCACATTCAGCCACATCGAGCACATTGCTGACAGTAGACCGGTGCCACATTGAGCCACATAAAGCATATTGCTGATAGAAGACGGGTGTCATATTCAGCCACATAGAGCATGTTGCTGATAGAAGACCGGTGCCACATTCATCCACATAGAGCATATTGCTGACAGTAGATCGGTGCTACCTTCAGCCACATAGAGCACGTTGCTGACAGTAGGCCGGTGCCACATTCAGCCACATAGAGCACATTGCTTGCAGTTGACAGGTGCCTCATTCAGCCACATAGAGCACATTGCCGACAGCAGACCGGTGCAATATTCAGCCACATAGAGCATATTGCTGACAGTAGACCGGTGCCATACTCAGCCACATAGAGCATTTGCAGACAGTAGACCCGCGCCACATTCAGCCACATAGAGCATATTGCTGACAGTAGACAGGTGCCTCATTCAGCCACATAGAGCACATTGCTGACAGCAGACCGGTGCCACAATCAGCCACATCGAGCACATTGCTGATAGAAGACCGGTGCCACATTCAGCCACATAAAGCATATTGCTGACAGTAGACCGGTGATACCTTCAGCCACATAGAGCACGTTGCTGACAGTAGGCCGGTGCCACATTCAGCCACACAGAGCATATTGCTAACAGTAGACTGGTGCCATATTTAGCCACACAGAGCATATTGCTGGCAGTAGACCGGTGCTACCTTCAGCCACATAGAGCACCTTGCTGACAGTAGACCGGTGCTACTTTTAGCCACTCATAGCATGTTGCTGACAGTAGACTGGTGCCACATTCAGCCACATTGAGCATATTGCTGACAGTAGACTTGTGCCATATTCAGCCACATAGAGGACATTGCTGACAGTAGACTAGTGCAACATTCAGCCACACAGAGCACATTGCTGACAGTAGACCGATGCCACATACAGCCTCATAGAGCATATCGCTGACAATAGACCGGTGCCACATTCAGCCACATAGAGCACATTGCTGACAGTAGACCAGTGCCACATTCAGCCACATAGAGCATATCGCTGACAGTAGACCGGTGCCACATTCAGCCACACAGAGCATATTGCTGACAGAAGACCGGTGTCACATTCAGCCACATAGAGCATATCGCTGACAGTAGACCGGTGCCACATTCAGCCACATAGAGCATATTGCTGACAGTAGACCGGTGTCACATTCAGCTACACAGAGCATATTGCTAACAGTAGACTGGTGCCATATTTAGCCACACAGAGCATATTGCTGACAGTAGACCGGTGCTACATTCAGCCACATGTTATCATGATTATTAGTCTATGGAACGACCACAGCGTGAGCTGGGGAAAATTGCATTTTTGCAATTTGTTTAGGGTAGTGCATCGAACCCGCGACCTCTTACAAATTTCTACCGACTTTTAATTCATGCTATACAAGGTAAAGTGGTTTCGACTGAATTTGTAAATCGTATATTATTTATGTTGTAAAATTGTTGCCAATTTAAATAAATTAGCTGATTGATACCCCTTTAATATTGTATGTTCACCAAACTTAGCGTTCAGCACAGGATTTAAATAGCAAATAGAATATAAATTATGTAAATTATATTACATGAAACTTTATATCATAAAGCCTTCAAACAAATGTTCATGAACTTGAACCTTTGAGTGAGCAGTCTATCACCAAAACAAATACTACATTCACGAGGCCTGCGTGGTGTAACGGTGGTGTACAGACTCATTCAATACATGTTCGACTCATACCAATCCCATAAGAATGGTCATTAATTAAGTCTGCTTTTTTTCGTTAGGATTTTATGAACACTGCCGAAAATATAAATGGCAAGCAAATAATAAAAGCTGTCAACTTTATTAATAGGTGCGAAAGTAATTAAAACGCATTCAACAAATCAGCACTAGTCAAATATCTGCAGTCAGTTAATGTAGGGTAATATTCACGCAACATCGTTGTTTATTTATAAATTTCTCTGGCATCATGAGAATGTATAACTGATATAAGTGGTGGTGGTAGTGGTGATGGTGGTGGTGGTGATGATGATGGTGTTGGCAGTGGTGATGATGATGATGGTGGTGTTTTCGATGATGATGTTTTCGATGATAATAATGATGATGATGGTGGTGGTGATGATGATGATGTTGTTGTTGTTGATGATGATGATGATGATGATGATGATGATGATGATGATGATTTATTCTGTGTATTTGAACAACTGCGTCTAAATAAATCGAAAACAGACTTTAATTTATCCAACTGAAAAAAACACACAACTATTTCCGTTAACTGTGATACACTATAGACACTTATTGTAGTAACAATCGTCTTGAGGAGTGTACAAACATAGAGAAAGTTGAAGTGCTAGACTCCTCTATAGATCAGAATTATACCCTTCGATACAATACCGCGTTGTAATGATTGAGGTTAAGGAACTTATAATGTACGTGTGAAGTGCCTTTGGAATGAGCTCAGTTATAACGGAATTTCTTTTCAAGGTTAATTGCACGGGTGTCCCACTGGGAGCATAGATTGCCATGTGGTCTATAAGTACATGTTCCTAAAACTAGAACCAGAGGTTGTGTAGCAATTCGTCAACTGTTCAGTTAGCAGCAAATATACCGTGACCATTACTGTGATATCATGGTTAAACATATATGTCCATAGTTCTGCTGTTACTACTACTACTACTACTACTACTACTACTACTACTACTACTACTACTACTACTACTACTACTACTACTACTACTACTACTACTACTACTACTATTACCACTACTACTACTACTACTACTATTACTACTACTGCTACTACCACTACTACTACTATTGCTCCTACTACTATTACTACTACATACTACTACTATTACTACTACTACTACTGCTACTACCACTACTACTACTACTACTACTACTACTACTACTACTACTACTACTACTACTACTACTATTACTACTACTACTACTATTACTACTACTGCTACTACTACAACTACTACTACTACTACTTCTACTACTACTACTACTACTACTACTATTACTACTACTACAACTACTTCTACTACTACTACTCTACTACTACTACTACTACTAAGAAGAAGAAGAAGAAGAAGAAGAAGAAGAAGAAGAAAAAGAAGAAGAAGAAGAAGAAGAAGAAGAAGAAGAATATGATAGTCACGATGCCGTTTATTGCTCATATGTCGGGGACTTACGATTAAATCTTTTTAACATTTACTTTTTAAACGGCTCGAACCTCGGATGTTCCGCTTCTTTGGCACGTATCGCTACAACGGGTCGAGAAGTGTTCGGAATGGAGGGCGGTAGGAACGTGTTTAAATATCATTGAACGGGACAAGTGGTGATATGATACGGCCATTGACTCAAGGACGAAACATTAAATTTAAGTGACATATACGGCAGTAGTTGAACGTTGTTAAGATGACTACTATTACATGCACATTAGAGTACACTTGTACATGGTTAAAGATTGGTAGAATCAAAAGAAGATAAAAGATATAGTTAAAATAGTAAATCCAGCTAAAGAGATTTTTTTAATAAACATACTGGAACTGGCATGTTCAGGTTAAGAATGAGTGTTTGTTTATCCGTGAAAATAAACATTCAAATTCATAAAAGATGGCGTGTTGTCAAAACTGTTCATGTATCACGAAACGTGCGATGGTAAACTACGTTGAATGATGCACTAAGTTTACATAACACACGCTTAAACTATTGTTTTAATAAATCAGGTAGATAAGGCATGAGTTTTGCATGAACAACTTTAAATAATAATAAAAATAATATATAAATGCTTTAAGGCGACTAAATTGTCAATCACTGGAGTATTTACTTAATTAAGGTCACTGTTGTAATGTTTATTTTATCTATTGGTTGTAACAATTAAATTAAATATGTCGATAAAAAAAACACCCATGAATATGGCAAAAATTAAGAAAAATGTGCTTGTTAAAAAACTTGAAGTTTTCAGCATCAGTTTGAAAGTCTATCAAACGAAAACGTTGAGTGACTAAGTCCGCCATAGAACAAAAACCACCATAGATATTGGTTTAAAAGTAACTTAAAGAAAAAACAAAACACACGTCAAATCGTAACCTTTTCATAGTTTTAGAATATACCAATGTGTACTCACAGGTAGGTATGGTCTCGAGCACCTCCAACATCGAATCACTACAGCTCTGCTATACCTGTTGGAGATAGGTTCACAGGTATTTATAAAACGTGCCACTGTATGCTAAAAAAAGCGAATCATTTTATTGAAATTTCTAAAACATCGGCTTACTTAGGTTTAACTGTAGGTTAAGCCTGGCTTAATTGTGTAGCAGTTATTCATTGACCTGTACACCTTGCATTCACATGACCATTCTCTCTATTTTTTTATTTTCAATTTGTCTTCATTTCTTTTCCATTTAGTGGGCATATCTTATAAATATTTGATGTTTAAAAAAATCAGTTTTTTGTAAGACTTTCTTTGAACAAGATATGACGTACTTCAGACATTGTAAAAATATTTTATTATTGCACTATGTGGCCATCCATTCATACAGCGCTATTCTTTCTACAAATGAAATCTATTTTTTACAAGTGCACTTTTTATTTCATTTAGAAAAACAATTGGCATATATTTACGCGACCTAAAAGCTTTCCGAATAGTACTTAACCATAAGCCTTAGGTTAATAGTGGGTTGAATAAGCAAATATGTACACTCGACATCATTCATATTTCTATTTACGCACGAATCTTAACACAAGAACAAAAAATATAGCATGTAAACTTATCCAGGACCGCGCCTTTCTGACTTATTGCTATAAAAATACTCATACAAAAAGGCATATTTAACTTTGCTTAAAATTTCTTCAGTAGATACATGTATGAGAAGAACAGAAGAATGCCCTTTTATTTAAACATTTAATTTTTAACTTTAACTTAGACTATATGCCTTTCCCGAAACTAGGTTACCTACCTTACCAAATCACGCTTTGTGTCCCTTGATTTGGAATTTCCACTTCCGTGAACGTCATTAACAGCCAACAATGTCGGCTAAAATGTGACACTTATAACTGATGTGTATCTAAATGGCACTTTACACACGCCCAAGTCCACAAACATTAAAAGCTACATACGCAGTCTATGTCAGCAGGTATCAGGGGAAAAGATGAGTCTTTGAGAGCGAAATGGCATTAATACTCTGTGTTCATTGTACACCGCTTAAAGAATACAAGCGCAAAACTACCTTCTTTAGTGAGTAACAATTTAATCATAAGTTTTCCAACAAGAAAGATAGGATAGCTGGTCGAGTAACGAGTTCTTGAACCAAGATGAAATACGTTGTATTTCTATGTCTGAATACAATATTTTGACAAAAGCCAACCTTTTTTGTTCTACATATATTTTATAAACTTGGGTTAATTATAATCAATAAATGTATAATGAAAAAAATCCAATTAACAATGGACGATGCTACAACAGTTAAATAGCAAAAAACAACAACAAAACAAAAAAAAACGGTTGATTACTCTGTGTATTAGTCCTGCAGGTCCCACCTCCCCGACCTTTTTCATGGGTACCAATTGTTCGTCAGGGTGTCTAGAAACAGAATCTATAATGTACTAAATATCAACTAATTTGGGTTATATGAATACAAATGGTTTCCACGACTACCGCTATGAACTGCCGTCATGGAAATCATTAGTATTCAAATAGCCCAAATGAGTTTATTTTAGTACATTAACCACTGTTATTTTACTTTGTAAAACATGCACTTGAGAAGTATAAATTTAGTATATTTAATGCAAATTATAATAAAAGACAGCAAATTTTAAGAGACATACAATAATTGTTACTGTTTGCAAGTATGCCATAAAATAAACAAGTTACCAAAATGTACGCTGAAATATCACAGTCAGAATATTTTTAGATAATAACCCCACAGGAAATTAAATTTAAATCAATGTGCTGATCCAAATCTACATTTTTACTTCCATTGTTTCTGTTGCCCCTAATGAACCAGATTTCTTTCAGTATGTTTTACTTTCAGTTTGAACCTATTTTTAGGTCTTCATTACGCTTTATGAATATGAATGTTAGCTAATGTGCATAATTTATAAATTCGAATCTAATTTTGGTGATAGTCTCCACTTAAGGAAAGATGTAAAAATATTTTTGTTCAATGTTATTGTTAAAACTTCACTTTCATTAACTTGGAAAAAGCCACTGTTCGCATAATTTGATGAAGCAGTACGGGATTGATAAAACCCAATGTTCTCATTAATTGATGTAGCAGTACGGGATTGGTAAAACCCAATGTTCATATTATTTGATGTAGTAGTACGGGATTGTTAAAACCCAATGTTCTCATTATTTGACGCAGTAGTACATGATTGGTAAAACCCAATGTTCATATTATTTGATGCAGTAGTACGGGATTGGTAAAACCCAATGTTCATATTATTTGATGTAGTAGTACGGGACTGGTAAAACCCAATGTTCTCATTATTTGATGTAGTAGTACAGGACTGGTAAAACCCAACGTTCTCATTATTTGATGTAGAAGTACGGGATTGGTAAAACCCAATGTTCATATTATTTGATGTAGCAGTACGGGACTGGTAAAACCCAATGTTCATATTATTTGATGTAGCAGTACGGGATTGGTAAAACCCAATGTTCATATTATTTGATGTAGTAGTACGGGACTGGTAAAACCCAATGTTCATATTATTTGATGCAGTAGTACGGGATTGGTAAAACCCAATGTTCTCATTATTTGATGTAGTAGTACGGGACTGGTAAAACCCAATGTTCATATTATTTGATGCAGTAGTACGGGATTGTTAAAACCCAATGTTCTCATTATTTGACGCAGTAGTACGGGATTGGTAAAACCCAATGTTCATATTATTTGATGCAGTAGTACGGGATTGGTAAAACCCAATGTTCATAATTATTTGATGTAGTAGTACATGATTGGTAAAAGCCAATGTTCTCATTATTTGATGTAGTAGTACGGGACTGGTAAAACCCAATGTTCTCACTATTTGATGTAGTAGTACATGATTGGTAAAACCCAATGTTCATATTATTTGATGCAGTAGTACGGGATTGGTAAAACCCAATGTTCATAATTATTTGATGTAGTAGTACATGATTGGTAAAACCCAATGTTCTCATTATTTGATGTAGTAGTACGGGACTGGTAAAACCCAATGTTCTCATTATTTGATGTAGTAGTACGGGACTGGAAAAACCCAAGGTTCATATTATTTGATGCAGTAGTACGGGATTGGTAAAACCCAATGTTCATATTATTTGATGCAGTAGTACTGGATTGGTAAAACCCAATGTTCTCATTATTTGATGCAGTAGTACGGGATTGGTAAAACCCAATGTTCTCACTATTTGATGTAGTAGTACGGGACTGGTAAAACCCAATGTTCATATTATTTGATGCAGTAGTACGGGATTGGTAAAACCCAATGTTCATATTATTTGATGCAGTAGTACGGGATTGGTAAAACCCAATGTTCATATTATTTGATGCAGTAGTACGGGATTGGTAAAACCCAATGTTCTCACTATTTGATGTAGTAGGACGGGACTGGTAAAACCCAATGTTCATATTATTTGATGCAGTAGTACGGGATTGGTAAAACCCAATGTTCATATTATTTGATGCAGTAGTACGGGATTTGTAAAACCCAATGTTCTCATTATTTGATGCAGTAGTACGGGATTGGTAAAACCCAATGTTCTCACTATTTGATGTAGTAGTACGGGACTGGTAAAACCCAATGTTCATATTACTTGATGCAGTAGTACGGGATTGGTAAAACCCAATGTTCTCATTATTTGATGCAGTAGTACGGGATTGGTAAAACCCAATGTTCTCACTATTTGATGTAGTAGTACGGGATTGGTAAAACCCAATGTTCTCATTATTTGATGCAGTAGTACGGGATTGGTAAAACCCAATGTTCTCACTATTTGATGTAGTAGTACGGGATTGGTAAAACCCAATGTTCATATTATTTGATGTAGTAGTACGGGACTGGTAAAACCCAATGTTCATATTATTTGATGCAGTAGTACGGGATTGGTAAAACCCAATGTTCATATTATTTGATGCAGTAGTACTGGATTGGTAAAACCCAATGTTCTCATTATTTGATGCAGTAGTACGGGACTGGTAAAACCCAATGTTCATATTATTTGATGTAGTAGTACGGGACTGGTAAAACCCAATGTTCTCATTATTTGATGTAGTAGTACGGGATTGGTAAAACCCAATGTTCTCATTATTTGATGTAGTAGTACGGGATTGGTAAAACCCAATGTTCTCATTATTTGATGCAGTAGTACGGGATTGGTAAAACCCAATGTTCATATTATTTAATGTAGTAGTACGGGATTGGTAAAACCCAATGTTCTCACTATTTGATGTAGTAGTACGGGACTGGTAAAACCCAATGTTCATATTATTTGATGCAGTAGTACGGGATTGGTAAAACCCAATGTTCATATTATTTGATGTAGTAGTACGGGACTGGTAAAACCCAATGTTCATATTATTTGATGCAGTAGTACGGGATTGGTAAAACACAATGTTCATATTATTTGATGCAGTAGTACTGGATTGGTAAAACCCAATGTTCTCATTATTTGATGCAGTAGTACGGGATTGTTAAAACCCAATGTTCTCATTATTTGACGCAGTAGTACATGATTGGTAAAACCCAATGTTCATATTATTTGATGCAGTAGTACGGGATTGGTAAAACCCAATGTTCTCATTATTTGATGTAGTAGTACGGGACTGGTAAAACCCAATGTTCATATTATTTGATGCAGTAGTACGGGATTGTTAAAACCCAATGTTCTCATTATTTGACGCAGTAGTACATGATTGGTAAAACCCAATGTTCATATTATTTGATGCAGTAGTACGGGATTGGTAAAACCCAATGTTCATAATTATTTGATGTAGTAGTACATGATTGGTAAAACCCAATGTTCTCATTATTTGATGTAGTAGTACGGGACTGGTAAAACCCAATGTTCTCATTATTTGATGTAGTAGTACGGGACTGGTAAAACCCAATGTTCATATTATTTGATGCAGTAGTACGGGATTGGTAAAACCCAATGTTCATATTATTTGATGCAGTAGTACGGGATTGGTAAAACCCAATGTTCTCATTATTTGATGCAGTAGTACGGGATTGGTAAAACCCAATGTTCTCACTATTTGATGTAGTAGTACGGGACTGGTAAAACCCAATGTTCATATTATTTGATGCAGTAGTACGGGACTGGTAAAACCCAATGTTCATATTATTTGATGTAGTAGTACGGGACTGGTAAAACCCAATGTTCTCATTATTTGATGTAGTAGTACGGGACTGGTAAAACCCAATGTTCTCATTATTTGATGTAGTAGTACGGGACTGGTAAAACCCAATGTTCATATTATTTGATGTAGTAGTACGGGATTGGTAAAACCCAATGTTCATATTATTTGATGTAGTAGTACGGGACTGGTAAAACCCAATGTTCATATTATTTGATGTAGTAGTACGGGATTGGTAAAACCCAATGTTCATATTATTTGATGCAGAAGTACGGGATTGGTAAAACCCAATGTTCATATTATTTGATGCAGTAGTACTGGATTGGTAAAACCCAATGTTCTCATTATTTGATGCAGTAGTACGGAACTGGTAAAACCCAATGTTCATATTATTTGATGTAGTAGTACGGGACTGGTAAAACCCAATGTTCTCATTATTTGATGTAGTAGTACGGGATTGGTAAAACCCAATGTTCTCATTATTTGATGTAGTACTACGGGATTGGTGAAACCCAATGTTCTCATTATTTGATGCAGTAGTACGGGATTGGTAAAACCCAATGTTCATATTATTTAATGTAGTAGTACGGGATTGGTAAAACCCAATGTACTCACTATTTGATGTAGTAGTACGGGATTGGTAAAACCCAATGTTCATATTATTTGATGTAGTACTACGGGATTGGTAAAACCCAATGTTCTCATTATTTGATGCAGTAGTACGGGATTGGTAAAACCCAATGTTCATATTATTTGATGCAGTAGTACGGGATTGGTAAAACCCAATGTTCTCATTATTTGATGCAGAAGTACGGGATTGGTAAAACCCAATGTTCATATTATTTAATGTAGTCGTACGGGACTGGTAAAACCCAATGTTCTCACTATTTGATGTAGTAGTACGGGATTGGTAAAACCCAATGTTCATATTATTTGATGTAGTAGTACGGGATTGGTAAAACCCAATGTTCTCATTATTTGATGTAGTACTACGGGATTGGTAAAACCCAATGTTCTCATTATTTGATGCAGTAGTACGGGATTGGTAAAACCCAATGTTCATATTATTTGATGCAGTAGTACGGGATTGGTAAAACCCAATGTTCATATTATTTGATGCAGAAGTACGGGATTGGTAAAACCCAATGTTCATATTATTTGATGCAGTAGTACTGGATTGGTAAAACCCAATGTTCTCATTATTTGATGCAGTAGTACGGAACTGGTAAAACCCAATGTTCATATTATTTGATGTAGTAGTACGGGACTGGTAAAACCCAATGTTCTCATTATTTGATGTAGTAGTACGGGATTGGTAAAACCCAATGTTCTCATTATTTGATGTAGTACTACGGGATTGGTAAAACCCAATGTTCTCATTATTTGATGCAGTAGTACGGGATTGGTAAAACCCAATGTTCATATTATTTGATGCAGTAGTACGGGATTGGTAAAACCCAATGTTCATATTATTTGATGCAGAAGTACGGGATTGGTAAAACCCAATGTTCATATTATTTGATGCAGTAGTACTGGATTGGTAAAACCCAATGTTCTCATTATTTGATGCAGTAGTACGGAACTGGTAAAACCCAATGTTCATATTATTTGATGTAGTAGTACGGGACTGGTAAAACCCAATGTTCTCATTATTTGATGTAGTAGTACGGGATTGGTAAAACCCAATGTTCTCATTATTTGATGTAGTACTACGGGATTGGTAAAACCCAATGTTCTCATTATTTGATGCAGTAGTACGGGATTGGTAAAACCCAATGTTCATATTATTTAATGTAGTAGTACGGGATTGGTAAAACCCAATGTTCTCACTATTTGATGTAGTAGTACGGGACTGGTAAAACCCAATGTTCTTATTATTTGATGTAGTAGTACGGGATTGGTAAAACCCAATGTTCATATTATTTGATGTAGTACTACGGGATTGGTAAAACCCAATGTTCTCATTATTTGATGCAGTAGTACGGGATTGGTAAAACCCAATGTTCATATTATTTGATGCAGTAGTACGGGATTGGTAAAACCCAATGTTCTCATTATTTGATGCAGTAGTACGGGATTGGTAAAACCCAATGTTCATATTATTTAATGTAGTAGTACGGGACTGGTAAAACCCAATGTTCTCACTATTTGATGTAGTAGTACGGGATTGGTAAAACCCAATGTTCATATTATTTGATGTAGTAGTACGGGATTGGTAAAACCCAATGTTCTCATTATTTGATGTAGTACTACGGGATTGGTAAAACCCAATGTTCTCATTATTTGATGCAGTAGTACGGGATTGGTAAAACCCAATGTTCATATTATTTGATGCAGTAGTACGGGATTGGTAAAACCCAATGTTCTCACTATTTGATGTAGTAGTACGGGACTGGTAAAACCCAATGTTCATATTATTTAATGTAGTAGTACGGGATTGGTAAAACCCAATGTTCATATTATTTGATGCAGTAGTACTGGATTGGTAAAACCCAATGTTCTCATTATTTGATGCAGTAGTACGGGACTGGTAAAACCCAATGTTCATATTATTTGATGTAGTAGTACGGGACTGGTAAAACCCAATGTTCTCATTATTTGATGTAGTAGTACGGGATTGGTAAAACCCAATGTTCTCATTATTTGATGTAGTAGTACGGGATTGGTAAAACCCAATGTTCTCATTATTTGATGTAGTAGTACGGGACTGGTAAAACCCAATGTTCTCATTATTTGATGCAGTAGTACATGATTGGTAAAACCCAATGTTCTCATTATTTGATGTAGTAGTACATGATTGGTAAAACCCAATGTTCTCATTATTTGACGCAGTAGTACGGGATTGGTAAAACCCAATGTTCTCATTATTTGATGTAGTAGTACGGGATAGGTAAAACCCAATGTTCTCATTATTTGATGTAGTAGTACGGGATTGGTAAAACCCAATGTTCTCATTATTTGATGTAGTAGTACGGGACTGGTAAAACCCAATGTTCTCACTATTTGATGTAGTAGTACATGATTGGTAAAACCCAATGTTCATATTATTTGATGTAGTAGTACATGATTGGTAAAACCCAATGTTCATATTATTTGATGTAGTAGTAGGGATTGGTAAAACCCAATGTTCTCATTATTTGATGTAGTAGTACGGGACTGGTAAAACCTAATGTTCTCATTATTTGATGTAGTAGTACGGGATTGGTAAAAGCCAATGTTCTCATTATTTGATGTAGTAGTACGGGATTGGTAAAACTCAATGTTCTCATTATTTGACGCAGTAGTACATGATTGGTAAAACCCAATGTTCATATTATTTGATGCAGTAGTACGGGATTGGTAAAACCCAATGTTCATATTATTTGATGTAGTAGTACGGGATTGGTAAAACCCAATGTTCTCATTATTTGATGTAGTAGTAAATGATTGGTAAAACCCAATGTTCATAATTATTTGATGTAGTAGTACGGGATTGGTAAAACCCAATGTTCTCATTATTTGATGCAGTAGTACGGGATTGGTAAAACCCAAAGTTCTCATTATTTGATGTAGTAGTACGGGACTGGTAAAACCCAACGTTTTCATTATTTGATGTAGTAGTACGGGATTGGTAAAACCCAATGTTCTCATTATTTGATGTAGTAGTACGGGATTGGTAAAACCCAATGTTCTCATTATTTGATGCTGTAGTACATGATTGGTAAAACCCAATGTTCTCTTTATTTGATGCAGTAGTACGGGATTGGTAAAACCCAATGTTCTCATTATTTGATGCAGTAGTACGGGATTGGTAAAACCCAATGTTCTCATTATTTGATGCAGTAGTACATGATTGGTAAAACCCAATGTTCTCTTTATTTGATGCAGTAGTACGGGATTGGTAAAACCCAATGTTCTCATTATTTGATGCAGTAGTACGGGATTGGTAAAACCCAATGTTCTCATTATTTGATGCAGTAGTACATGATTGGTAAAACCCAATGTTCTCATTATTTGATGTAGTAGTACATGATTGGTAAAACCCAATGTTTTCATTATTAGATGTAGTAGTAAATGATTGGTAAAACCCAATGTTCATAATTATTTGATGTAGTAGTACGGGACTGGTAAAACCCAATGTTCTCATTATTTGATGTAGTAGTACGGGATTGGTAAAACCCAATATTCTCATTATTTGATGCAGTAGTACATGATTGGTAAAACCCAATGTTCTCTTTATTTGATGCAGTAGTACATGATTGGTAAAACCCAATGTTCTCATTATTTGATGTAGTAGTACGGGATTGGTAAAACCCAATGTTCTCATTATTTGATGCAGTAGTACATGATTGGTAAAACCCAATGTTCTCATTATTTGATGCAGTAGTACGGGATTGGTAAAACCCAATATTCTCATTATTTGATGCAGTAGTACGGGACTGGTAAAACCCAATGTTCTCATTATCTGATGTAGAAGTACGGGATTGGTAAAACCCAATGTTCTCATTATTTGATGCAGTAGTACATGATTGGTAAAACCCAATGTTCTCATTATTTGATGCAGTAGTACGGGACTGGCAAAACCCAATGTTCCCATTATTTGATGCAGTAGTACATGATTGGTAAAACCCAATGTTCTCACTATTTGATGTTGTAGTACATGATTTGTAAAACCCAATGTTCTCATTATTTGATGTAGTAGTACATGATTGGTAAAACCCAATGTTCTCATTATTAGATGTAGTAGTACGGGATTGGTAAAACCCAATGTTCTCATTATTTGATGTAGTAGTACAGGATTGGTAAAACCCAATGTTCTCATTATTTGATGTAGTAGTACGGGATTGGTAAAACCCATTGTTCATATTATTTGATGCAGTAGTACGGTATTGGTAAAACCCAATGTTCTCATTATTTGATGTAGTAGTACAGGATTGGTAAAACCCAATGTTCTCATTATTAGATGTAGTAGTACGGGATTGGTAAAACCCAATGTTCTCAATATTTGATGTAGTAGTACAGGATTGGTAAAACCCAATGTTCTCATTATTTGATGTAGTAGTACGGGATTGGTAAAACCCATTGTTCATATTATTTGATGCAGTAGTACGGGACTGGTAAAACCCAATGTTCTCATTATTTGATGTAGTAGTACAGGATTGGTAAAACCCAATGTTCTCATTATTTGATGCAGTAGTACGGGATTGGTAAAACCCATTGTTCATATTATTTGATGCAGTAGTACGGGATTGGTAAAACCCAATGTTCTCATTATTTGATGCAGTAGTACATGATTGGTAAAACCCAATGTTCTCATTATTTGATGTAGTAGTACGGGACTGGTAAAACCCAATGTTCTCTTTATTTGATGTAGTAGTACGGGATTGGTAAAACCCAATGTTCTCATTATTTGATGCAGTAGTACATGATTGGTAAAACCCAATGTTCTCACTATTTGATGTTGTAGTACATGATTGGTAAAACCCAATGTTCTCATTATTAGATGTAGTAGTAAATGATTGGTAAAACCCAATGTTCATAATTATTTGATGTAGTAGTACGGGACTGGTAAAACCCAATGTTCTCATTATTTGATGTAGTAGTACGGGATTGGTAAAACCCAATGTTCACATTATTTGATGTAGTAGTACATGATTGGTAAAACCCAATGTTCTCACTACTTGATGTAGTAGTACATGATTGGTAAAACCCAATGTTCTCATTATTTGATGTAGTAGTACATGATTGGTAAAACCCAATGTTCTCATTATTTGATGTAGAAGTACGGGATTGGTAAAACCCAATGTTCTCATTATTTGATATAGTAGTACATGATTGGTAAAACCCAATGTTCTTATTATTTGATGTAGAAGTACGGGATTGGTAAAACCCAATGTTCTCATTATTTGATGTAGTAGTACGGGATTGGTAAAACCCAATGTTCTCATTATTTGATGTAGTAGTACGGGATTGGTAAAACCCAACGTTCTCATTATTTGATGTAGTAGTACGGGATTGGTAAAACCCAATGTTCTCATTATTTGATGCAGTAGTACGGGACTGGTAAAACCTAATGTTCTCATTATTTGATGCAGTAGTACGGGATTGGTAAAACCCAATGTTCTCATTATTAGATGTAGTAGTACGGGATTGGTAAAACCCAATGTTCTCATTATTTGATGTAGTAGTACAGGATTGGTAAAACCCAATGTTCTCATTATTTGATGTAGTAGTACGGGATTGGTAAAACCCATTGTTCATATTATTTGATGCAGTAGTACGGTATTGGTAAAACCCAATGTTCTCATTATTTGATGTAGTAGTACAGGATTGGTAAAACCCAATGTTCTCATTATTAGATGTAGTAGTACGGGATTGGTAAAACCCAATGTTCTCAATATTTGATGTAGTAGTACAGGATTGGTAAAACCCAATGTTCTCATTATTTGATGTAGTAGTACGGGATTGGTAAAACCCATTGTTCATATTATTTGATGCAGTAGTACGGGACTGGTAAAACCCAATGTTCTCATTATTTGATGTAGTAGTACAGGATTGGTAAAACCCAATGTTCTCATTATTTGATGCAGTAGTACGGGATTGGTAAAACCCATTGTTCATATTATTTGATGCAGTAGTACGGGATTGGTAAAACCCAATGTTCTCATTATTTGATGCAGTAGTACATGATTGGTAAAACCCAATGTTCTCATTATTTGATGTAGTAGTACGGGACTGGTAAAACCCAATGTTCTCTTTATTTGATGTAGTAGTACGGGATTGGTAAAACCCAATGTTCTCATTATTTGATGCAGTAGTACATGATTGGTAAAACCCAATGTTCTCACTATTTGATGTTGTAGTACATGATTGGTAAAACCCAATGTTCTCATTATTAGATGTAGTAGTAAATGATTGGTAAAACCCAATGTTCATAATTATTTGATGTAGTAGTACGGGACTGGTAAAACCCAATGTTCTCATTATTTGATGTAGTAGTACGGGATTGGTAAAACCCAATGTTCACATTATTTGATGTAGTAGTACATGATTGGTAAAACCCAATGTTCTCACTACTTGATGTAGTAGTACATGATTGGTAAAACCCAATGTTCTCATTATTTGATGTAGTAGTACATGATTGGTAAAACCCAATGTTCTCATTATTTGATGTAGAAGTACGTGATTGGTAAAACCCAATGTTCTCATTATTTGATATAGTAGTACATGATTGGTAAAACCCAATGTTCTTATTATTTGATGTAGAAGTACGGGATTGGTAAAACCCAATGTTCTCATTATTTGATGTAGTAGTACGGGATTGGTAAAACCCAATGTTCTCATTATTTGATGTAGTAGTACGGGATTGGTAAAACCCAACGTTCTCATTATTTGATGTAGTAGTACGGGATTGGTAAAACCCAATGTTCTCATTATTTGATGCAGTAGTACGGGACTGGTAAAACCCAATGTTCTCATTATTTGATGCAGTAGTACGGGATTGGTAAAACCCAATGTTCTCATTATTTGATGCAGTAGTACGGGATTGGTAAAACCCAATGTTCTCATTATTTGATGTAGTAGTACATGATTGGTAAAACCCAATGTTCTCATTATTTGATGCAGTAGTACGGGATTGGTAAAACCCAATGTTCTCATTATTTGATGTAGTAGTACGGGACTGGTAAAACCCAATGTTCTCATTATTTGATGTAGTAGTACGGGATTGGTAAAACCCAATGTTCTCATTATTTGAATTAGTAGTACGGGATTGGTAAAACCCAATGTTCATATTATTTGATGTAGAGGTACGAGATTGGTAAAACCCAATGTTCATATTATTTGATGCAGTAGTACGGGATTGGTAAAACCCAATGTTCATATTATTTGATGTAGCAGTACGGGATTGGTAAAACCCAATGTTCTCATTATTTGATGTACTAGTACGGGACTGGTAAAACCCAATGTTCTCATTATCTGATGTAGAAGTACGGGATTGGTAAAACCCACTGTTCTCATTATTTGATGCAGTAGTACATGATGGGTAAAACCCAATGTTCATATTATTTGATGTAGCAGTACGGGATTGGTAAAACCCAATGTTCATATTATTTGATGGAGTAGTACGGGACTGGTAAAACCCAATGTTCTCATTATTTGATGTAGTAGTACATGATTGGTAAAATCCAATCTTCTCATTATTTGATGTAGAAGTACGGGATTGGTAAAACCCAATGTTCATATTATTTGATGTAGCAGTACGGGATTGGTAAAACCCAATGTTCATTTTATTTGATGTAGCAGTACGGGATTGGTTAAACCCAATGTTCATATTACTTGATGCAGTAGTACGGGACTGGTAAAACCCAATGTTCTCATTATTTGATGTAGTAGTACATGATTGGTAAAACCCAATGTTCTCATTATTTGATGTAGAAGTACGGGATTGGTAAAACCCAATGTTCATATTATTTGATGCAGTAGTACGGGATTGGTAAAACCCAATGTTCTCATTATTTGATGTAGTAGTACATGATTGGTAAAACCCAATGTTCATATTATTTGATGTAGAAGTACGGGATTGGTAAAACCCAATGTTCTCATTATTTGATGTAGTAGTACATGATTGGTAAAACCCAATGTTCATATTATTTGATGTAGAAGTACGGGATTGGTAAAACCCAATGTTCTCATTATTTGATGTAGTAGTACATGATTGGTAAAACCCAATGTTCTCATTATTTGATGTAGTAGTACGGGACTGATAAAACCCAATGTTCTCATTATTTGATGTAGTAGTACGGGACTAGTAAAACCCAATGTTCATATTATTTGATGTAGTAGTACGGGATTAATAAAATCCAATGTTCATATTATTTGATGTAGTAGTACGGGATTGGTAAAACCCAATGTTCTCATTATTTGATGTAGCAGTACGGGATTGATAAAACCCAATGTTCTCATTATTTGATGTAGTAGTACGGGATTGGTAAAACCCAATGTTCATATTATTTGATGCTGTAGTACATGATTGGCAAAACCCAATGTTCTCATTATTTGATGTAGTAGTACGGGATTGGTAAAACCCAATGTTCTCATTATTTGATGTAGTAGTACGGGATTGGTAAAACCCAATGTTCATATTATTTGATGTAGTAGTACGGGATTGGTTAAACCCAATGTTCTCATTATTTGATGCTGTAGTACATGATTGGTAAAACCCAATGTTCTCATTATTTGATGTAGTAGTACATGATTGGTAAAACCCAATGTTCATATTATTTGATGTAGTAGTACGGGACTGGTAAAACTCAATGTTCTCATTATTTGATGCTGTAGTACATGATTGGTAAAACCCAATGTTCTCATTATTTGATGTAGTAGTACATGATTGGTAAAACCCAATGTTCTCATTATTTGATGCTGTAGTACATGATTGGTAAAATCCAATGTTCTCATTATTTGATGTAGTAGTACATGATTGGTAAAACCCAATGTTCATATTATTTGATGTAGTAGTACGGGATTGGTTAAACCCAATGTTCTCATTATTTGATGTAGTAGTACATGATTGGTAAAACCCAATGTTCATAATTATTTGATGTAGTAGTACGGGACTGGTAAAACCCAATGTTCTCTTTATTTGATGTAGTAGTACGGGATTGGTAAAACCCAATGTTCTCATTATTTGATGTAGTAGTACGGCATTGGTAAAACCCGATGTTCTCATTATTTGATGTAGTAGTACGGGATTGGTAAAACCCAATGTTCTCATTATTTGATGCAGTAGTACGGGATTGGTAAAACCCAATGTTCTCATTATTTGATGTAGTAGTACGGGACTGGTAAAACCCAATGTTCTCATTATTTGATGCTGTAGTACATGATTGGTAAAACCCAATGTTCTCATTATTTGATGTAGTAGTACATGATTGGTAAAACCCAATGTTCATATTATTTGATGTAGTAGTACGGGATTGGTTAAACCCAATGTTCTCATTATTTGATGTAGTAGTACATGATTGGTAAAACCCAATGTTCATAATTATTTGATGTAGTAGTACGGGACTGGTAAATCCCGATGTTCTCTTTATTTGATGTAGTAGTACGGGATTGGTAAAACCCAATGTTCTCATTATTTGATGTAGTAGTACGGGATTGGTAAAACCCGATGTTCTCATTATTTGATGTAGTAGTACGGGATTGGTAAAACCCAATGTTCTCATTATTTGATGCAGTAGTACGGGACTGGTAAAACCCAATGTTCTCATTATTTGATGTAGTAGTACGGGATTGGTAAAACCCAATGTTCTCATTATTTGATGCAGTAGTACGGGATTGGTAACACCCATTGTTCTCATTATTTGATGCAGCAGTACGGGATTGGTAAAACCCAATGTTCTCATTATTTGATGTAGTAGTACGGGATTGATAAAACCCAATGTTCTCATTATTTGATGTAGTAGTACATGATTGGCAAAACCCAATGTTCTTATTAATTGATGCAGTAGTACAGGATTGGTAAAACCCAATGTTCTCATTATCTGATGTAGTAGTACGGGATTGGTAAAACCCAATGTTCTCATTATTTGATGTAGTAGTACATGATTGGTAAAACCCAATGTTCTCATTAATTGATGCAGTAGTACAGGATTGGTAAAACGCAATGTTCTCATTATCTGATGTAGTAGTACGGGATTGGTAAAACCCAATGTTCTCATTATTTGATGTAGAAGTACGGGATTGGTAAAACCCACTGTTCTCATTATTTGATGCAGTAGTACGGGATTGGTAAAACCCAATGTTCTCATTATTTGATGTAGTAGTACGGGATTGGTAAAACCCAATGTTCATATTATTTGATGTAGCAGTACGGGATTGGTAAAACCCAATGTTCTCATTATTTGATGTAGTAGTACGGGATTGGTAAAACCCAATGTTCTCATTATTTGATGTAGTAGTACGGGATTGGTAAAACCCAATGTTCTCATTAATTGATGTAGTAGTACGGGACTGGTAAAACCCAATGTTCTCATTATTTGATGTAGTAGTACGGGACTGGTAAAACCCAATGTTCTCATTATTTGATGCAGTAGTACGGGACTGGTAAAACCCAATGTTCTTATTATTTGATGCAGTAGTACATGATTGGTAAAACCCAATGTTCTCACTATTTGATGTTGTAGTACATGATTGGTAAAACCCAATGTTCTCATTAATTGATGCAGTAGTACAGGATTGGTAAAACCCAATGTTCTCATTATCTGATGTAGTAGTACGGGATTTGTAAAACCCAATGTTCTCATTATTTGATGTAGTAGTACGGGACTGGTAAAACCCGATGTTCATATTATTTGATGTAGTAGTACGGGATTGGTAAAACCCAATGTTCATATTATTTGATGTAGTAGTACTGGATTGGTAAATCCCAATGTTCATATTATTTGATGCAGTAGTACGGGATTGGTAAAACCCAATGTTCTCATTATTTGATGTAGTAGTACGGGACTGGTAAAACCCAATGTTCATATTATTTGATGTAGAAGTACGGGATTGGTAAAACCCAATGTTCTCATTATTTGATGTAATAGTACGGGATTGGTAAAACCCAATGTTCATATTATTTGATGTAGTAGTACGGGACTGGTAAAACCCAACGTTCTCATTATTTGATGTAGTAGTACGGGACTGGTAAAACCCAACGTTCTCATTATTTGATGTAGTAGTACATGATTGGCAAAACCCAATGTTCTCATTAATTGATGCAGTAGTACAGGATTGTTAAAACCCAATGTTCTCATTATCTGATGTAGTAGTACGGGATTTGTAAAACCCAATGTTCTCATTATTTGATGTAATAGTACGGGATTGGTAAAACCCAATGTTCATATTATTTGATGTAGTAGTACGGGACTGGTAAAACCCAATGTTCATATTATTTGATGTAGTAGTACGGGATTGGTAAAACCCAATGTTCTCATTATTTGATGTAATAGTACGGGATTGGTAAAACCCAATGTTCATATTATTTGATGCAGTAGTACGGGACTGGTAAAACCCAACGTTCTCATTATTTGATGTAGTAGTACGGGATTGGTAAAACCCAATGTTCTCATTATTTGATGTAGTAGTACGGGATTGGTAAAACCCAATGTTCTCATTATTTGATGCAGTAGTACGGGATTGGTAAAACCCAATGTTCTCATTATTTGATGTAGTAGTACGGGACTGGTAAAACCCGATGTTCTCATTAATTGACGCAGTAGTACGGGATTGGTAAAACCCAATGTTCTCATTATTTGATGTAGTAGTACGGGACTGGTAAAACCCAATGTTCTCATTATTTGATGTAGTAGTACGGGACTGGTAAAACCCAATGTTCTCATTATTTGATGTAGTAGTACGGGACTGGTAAAACCCAATGTTCTCATTATTTGATGTAGTAGTACGGGACTGGTAAAACCCGATGTTCTCATTAATTGACGCAGTAGTACGGGATTGGTAAAACCCAATGTTCTCATTATTTGATGTAGTAGTACGGGATTGGTAAAACCCAATGTTCTCATTATTTGATGCAGTAGTACGGGATTGGTAAAACCCAATGTTCTCATTATTTGATGTAGTAGTACGGGACTGGTAAAACCCGATGTTCTCATTAATTGACGCAGTAGTACGGGATTGGTAAAACCCAATGTTCATATTATTTGATGTAGTAGTACGGGATTGGTAAAACCCAACGTTCTCATTATTTGATGCAGTAGTACGGGATTGGTAAAACCCAACGTTCTCATTATTTGACGCAGTAGTACGGGATTGGTAAAACCCAATGTTCTCATTATTTGATGTAGTAGTACGGGACTGGTAAAACCCAATGTTCTCATTATTTGATGTAGTAGTACGGGACTGGTAAAACCCAATGTTCTCATTATTTGATGCAGTAGTACGGGATTGGTAAAACCCAACGTTCTCATTATTTGATGTAGTAGTACGGGATTGGTAAAACCCAACGTTCTCATTATTTGATGCAGTAGTACGGGATTGGTAAAACCCAATGTTCTCATTATTTGATGTAGTAGTACGGGATTGGTAAAACCCAATGTTCTCATTATTTGACGCAGTTGTACATGATTGGTAAAACCCAATGTTCTCATTATTTGATGTAGTAGTACGGGACTGGTAAAACCCAATATTCTCATTATTTGATGCAGTAGTACGGGATTGGTAAAACCCAATGTTCTCATTATTTGATGTAGTAGTACGGGATTGGTAAAACCCAATGTTCTCATTATTTGATGTAGTAGTACGGGATTGGTAAAACCCAATGTTCTCATTATTTGATGTAGTAGTACGGGATTGGTAAAACCCAATGTTCTCATTATTTGATGTAGTAGTACGGGACTGGTAAAACCCGATGTTCTCATTAATTGACGCCTGGCACGCCACCCTTCTGAACTGATGTGTCCACATAGTTGTTGTCAGTTAAGTAGGGGTTAAGTCGCTTTGAATAGACTGAAAAGAAGATTTTTCCTTCCACATTTAGAAGATATATGGTCCTAAACTGGCCGATGTCCTTAGAATCGTTGTCTTTTGCAGCAAAGATCCCCCAGCTTGTCTCCAACAGTCAGGATTTTTTTTCTTCCGCCATGTCATCCTTAGCAAGCTCCAGAGTATCCGCGACAGGTTGTCATACATATTATGAACCTTATATGGGATCCTATTGGAATTGATCTTGCCTTCCTCACCACCTGTACCTCGGAGAAAGTTGGTTCCCTCATATCCATCCTGATTCCCGGTGGATCTTCTGGCTCTAGCAATGGGCAGTCACCCAATGGGACTTCCTTTTCTGAGTCTCTATGTACTTTGTGTAGATGCTGCTGTACTTCATCAAGACTACTTTCCAATGTCCCTGATCTATCTTTACCGAGCAGCTCTTTGGAGAACTGATACGGGTTTGTGATAAATCTCTGACGTTTCCATTTTGCTTTCTTCTTCCTTCTAATCTATTCAGCCTACCAAAGAGTAGTAAGCCTTTCCTCTCAGTGTGTTCCTTGGCTGTTGGAGACCTTCCTTCACCTCTTCAAATGCCATCTTGTATTGCTTCTTGATGCTTCAGAGTTTCCGACATCCACGATTTGCCATTGTCTCCTGCTCACAGTAGGGGTTTGAATGCTAGTTTTCTTCAGCACAGCACCAAACCTCTTTTTGCTGACCGAGTGAATCAATCTGGTCATGTTGCTCAGTTTTCTATCAACTGGCCCTTGGAGCGCAGTGTCCAGGATAGAGCAGATATCATTGTCAATATCTTTCCATGCTTTTTTATCTACAGTCTTAGGCCATGATGTTCGCTGTCTGTTTCCGTTATCATCATTTCCTGTGTCTGTTACTGTTTGTACTGTGCTTGGCTGTGAAAACGACTTTTTCCTTTGAGTGCAAATCTAGAAGAGGGTCATGTTTCTCCTCATGGTTATAGAATACTAGATCCGTAGTTGCGTCTAGGTCCGTAGTGCTGTGGGGTTGTTCCTAACTAGGCTCTTCGAACGTCTCACCAGGTGTGACATCTGTGCGCTGCAACTGCTGATCTGATCTGCCACACCCAATTCTAGACTGATGGATTCGAAATCCCCACAAGTTCTTGCAGATCTTTCCACACCTACTCTTCGTCACTGCAACATACTCAGTCAATGTCGTTTGGACAAGCCGAGTCGGCGTCAGTTTATCCATCTGGTTGAGTCTTTCATCCTGCCCCCGTCTTCTGGGGTTATCGATCCGTGTGTGAGTTTGTAGTGGTTATTGTGGGTGTTATTCTCAGAACTGCATTCAGGGTTGCTGGCCCATCCTGTCCCTTTCCAGTCTGTTCCTGGTGGTCATCTGTCTCTCCAGTGTTACCGATCTATTCCCGGTTGTCATCCAGTCTTTCCTGGCGGTCACTGGTTATCCAGGTTGCAAGTGAAAGTGAAACAGTTTAACAACTGCTGGAACCACTGACATCCCCAGTTGAGAGACACCCGTCAAAGAAGTATTTCGGCCCTTTAATCTCAAAACACTTCTCTTGGTTGATCATTCCCTACATGTCAATAGTTGGTTTTCTCATCTTTCCTCAGCCATAGCCAGCGTGGAGCTCTTACGGCTGCATGTCCTAGCCTGTTTACCGATGATTTCCTCCGGTTTCCAATTAATCCAATGGCTGTGAGGAATCTCCATAGGGACTTCACAGCAAATCCACTGGCACCCGCTTCCACAGGGAATAGCGAAGTACGCCATCCCTTTAACCATACAAAGTTCAAACTGTGAAAAACATCTTAATGTCCATTCTTTCCAAATCTATAAATAGAAAAGATAGCGCTTTCTGGTAAAAATAGATATTGACGTCAGAGCCGACTACTATAACGTGGTGTCAAATGTAAGTTGTCAGGTGGTGTTCTTAGTGTAAAATAGCTATCTCTGCATTGTGTCCTATTGTTCAAACAGATATAGGGCAACAAATGACAATGACTTGTTTAGTAATTTGAGGGAAAAAAACATTGATCTAAACTGTCGGATACCAACTTTAATAAGAAATATGTTGTCTCTGATGTTATTGCTTGTTTTTTTTAATTTGTCGTCCCACCAACAGTTCTACAGTTATTTGGAGATGGTGTACAATCAAAGCAGATATAGTGCTGCCTCCTCTGTGTACAGCATGTCGCGAACACCTGTCATGATACCACACCCTGTCACATTATCCTGACACCGGGCCAACCAGTCGCGGAACTAGCCTTAGATGTATATTGGCTTGAGAGTAAGCAAGTGAGATTTACTATTACAATTTAAACGACTGTGGTATGTCGTGGCCTTGGATCTAACCCTGAGTTTATTAATTGTACTGTGGACCTCCTGTTTATAATTGCTTGTTAAAGAGACTCACTTTTACAGCAGGTAAAACAAGTCACTAAAAGCACGAACGAGCGATAGTTTTAATTTTCTAAATACTCGAACATTTAGTCACATACCTAAAGCGACCTAAACATAGTCAGGCTAGTTTGTTTTTATTGTTTAAACTAAAAGCAAAACTGTGTTTAACATAGTAAATAATGGTTTACATGTAGCCTTTGATCAAGTGATTATGTGCAAACATGTCCTCCTTCAAAAACATTTTCATAAGACCAAACAATTCTTATCTCCGTAGCATTTGCCCAAATAAATATCATGTGTAATTTTAGTCATAAAGAGTGATTTTAATTTGTTATTTTAATTAACATATTTACAATAATGCATACATTTTTCAAGCACTTGTTGACATTTAGTTTGGGTGAAATAGTACACAGATAATAAACGGACACATATCATGGCCTTTCCGAGCTATCATGGAAAATGATTTCAAAATTGGGACTGGCAAGTATAGCTTAACATTTTTCAACGTTCTTATATACACATTTAATTAATATATAATATATAATATACAGACCACAAAGAACAGAAGAAGGTTTATTAAAAATAAACTTTAAAATGGTTATCCTTCTAATAAATGTCTTAAATGTCAAATAAGTAACATACTGATTTGGAATAAAACAAAACATCATCTGCTTTGATAATTATTCAGATAACTAAATGAATGCCGATTCAGCCCACGCACGGTTGTTTTTCAGTCCATGCAGGGTTGTTTTTTCAGTCCACGCAGGGTTGTTTTTCAGTCCAACGCAGGGTTATTTTTCAGTCCACGCAGCGTTGTTTTTCAGTCCACGCAGCGTTGTTTTTCAGTCCACGCAGCGTTGTTTTTAAGTTCACGCAGGGTTGTTTTTCAGCCCACGCACGGTTGTTTTTCAGTCCAGGCAGGGTTGTTTTTTCAGTCCACGCAGGGTTGTTTTTCAGTCCAGGCAGGGTTGTTTTTCAGTCCAACGCAGGGTTATTTTTCAGTCCACGCAGCGTTGTTTTTCAGTCCACGCAGCGTTGTTTTTCAGTCCACGCAGCGTTGTTTTTAAGTTCACGCAGGGTTGTTTTTCAGTCCACGCAGCGTTGTTTTTCAGTCCACGCAGTGTTGTTTTTCAGTCCACGCAGCGTTGTTTTTCAGCCCACGCACCGTTGTTTTTCAGTCCACGCAGCGTTGTTTTACAGTCCACGCAGCGTTGTTTTTCAGTCCACGCACCGTTGTTTTTCAGCCCACGCACCGTTGTTTTTCAGTCCACGCAGCGTTGTTTTTCAGCCCAGCAGTGTTGTTTTTCAGCCCACGCAGAGTTGTTTTTCAGTCTACGCAGAGTTGTTTTTCAGCCCACGCAGTGTTGTTTTTCAGCCCACGCAGTGTTGTTTTTCAGCCCACGCAGAGTTGTTTTTCAGTCCACATAGAGTTGTTTTTCAGTCCACGCAGGGTTGTTTTACATTTTACGCAGGGTTGTTTTTCAGCCCACGTAGGGTTGTTTTTCAGTCCACGCATGGTTGTTTTTCAGTTCACGCAGAGTTGTTTTTCATCCCACGCACCGTTGTTTTTCAGTCCACGCAGGGTTGTTTTTCAGTCCACGCAGGGTTGTTTTTCAGCCCACGCATTGTTTTTCAGTCCACGCAGAGTTGTTTTTCAGTCCAAGCAGAGTTGTTTTTCAGTCCACGCAGGGTTGTTTTTCAGTCCACGCAGGGTTGTTTTTCAGTCCACGCACCGTTGTTTTTCAGTCCACGCACCGTTGTTTTTCAGTCCACGCAGGGTTGTTTTTCAGCCCACGCAGGGTTGTTTTTCAGTTCACGCAGAGTTGTTTTTCATCCCACGCATTGTTTTTCAGTCCACGCAGAGTTGTTTTTCAGTCCAAGCAGAGTTGTTTTTCAGTCCACGCAGGGTTGTTTTTCAGTCCACGCAGAGTTGTTTTTCAACGCAGGGTTGTTTTTCAGTCCACGCAGGGTTGTTTTTCAGTCCATGCAGCGTTGTTTTTCATCCCACGCAAGGTTGTTTTTCAGTCCACGCAGCGTTGTTTTTCAGTCCACGCAGGGTTGTTTATCAGTCCACGCAGGGTTGTTTTTAGTCCACGCAGGTTGTTTTTCAGTCCACGCAGCGTTGTTTTTCAGTCCACGCAGGGTTGTTTTTCAGTCCACGCAGGGTTGTTTTTCCATTTGTCTGTTATATTGAATTGTAAGACATTTTTCAGTCATACTCTTTTCTTGAATAAGGTAAAGCATTAAGTGTTTTCAAATAAAAGCCTATTTATGGAATAAGTATTCAAAAAGACATTTAAGAATTTAAACAAATTCCAATGCATTACTATTCTTTATAAAAAATCAAAGAACGTGTACTTTTTGTCCTTTTACTTTAATATGACATATAAAAACTAAAATATTTGGATTTTTTTTTTAAATCGCACGCTCCCTGCTGAAATAAAGATGTGTAAGAAGTTTCCAGTTTATTAGTGTGATTTCCTTTGGAATGAAGAAATAGGTTTTATACTGCACTATTGTTTATTTTTTTGAGTAGTGATAATTAAGGGGCGAGTTTGCAATTATATTGAACTGCTTTTAAAAAATCAACGATTAGAATAAGGTAGACAAGTATTGGCAGAACAGTCTATTCATTTACACCTCAGGTTTTTGATTTTAACGAAAGTTGATCTTTGTTTAATTGAGGTTACCGGTATGAATGGTCTTCAAACAGTGAAAAAAATTAGTGCAAGAAAAACATTTTTTTTTTCGAGGTGCCCTAGAACAAGCTGTCTTTCTAATTATAAACGATCAATACCCTTTGTTCATTAAAGCAGTTCGTTTTCTTTTAAACATATTTCTTGTTAGTATTCCTGAAGTCTGGAGAGACCTTTCTAAATATATCCAACTAAATATATCCAACATATCAATCAGAGATGTCCTTGATGCAACTAAATAACGTTACGAATCCGCTTGGATTTAAACCTATAATTTCTGTGAAATTACACACAGGCGAGAGAGATAGCGAGAGAGAGAGAGAGAGAGAGAGGGGGGGAGAGAGAGAGAGATAGAGGGAGAGAGAGAGAGAGAGAGAGAGAGAGAGAGAGAGAGAGAGAGAGAGAGAGAGAGAGAGAGAGAGAGAAAGAGAAAGAGAGAGAGAGACGTGTACAGAATAAAAAAAGATAATAGCTCATATACAATCAAATCAACTTCCACGTTTGTAATTTCTTGGCTATTACCTACAAGAGTTTGTGTCGAAAGTAAGCTTTCCGGCTGGTCTATGTGTCCTTACTGAACCTGATGAATGTTTTATACATGTTGGTTTTATACGTTAAGGAAGCCGGTGGTTTAGGTTCATAAAAGAACACGTACTATTAAACCTTTTATGTATTGTGTTGTGAACACTCTGTGTATCAAATCTAATGCATCTGTCATCATAGCAGGACACTGAATACAGAATATAGCGCGGTGTGTATAAAAGGTAAAAGTCATCAGACAAATGTTAAATGAAAACCTGACCTCTCTCTCTTTCACCCTTTCCTCTCTCTATCTCTCTCTCTTTGTCTCTCTGTCTCTCTCTGTCTCTGTCTGTCTGTCTGTCTGTCTGTCTGTCTGTCTGTCTGTCTGTCTGTCTGTCTGTCTGTCTGTCTGTCTGTCTGTCTCTCTCTCTCTCTCTCTCTCTCTCTCTCTCTCTCTCTCTCTTTGACATAATATTTATTATTCTGATAAAATACTATTTATACATTTATCTGTAATCTTGTGATGTCGTACTCATGCCCGTTGATTATAAACATACCTGCCCTCCCAGTAAACTTCGGATATGAATAAACTGCCACCATCATCATGAACATAATGTATGTTTGACTGAAATACATATACATAGAGACCACACACTTACAGTCATATTTTGAGCGTTAAAACACAACTCTCGCCTACATATAGAACATCAAAATCACAACTGAAATACCTTTTGGGCATTTTATGTCTGTTTTTTGTCTTTTATGTTTTCTTTCGCTTTAAATAGTTTGGGACACAAAGTACCCGATTGCCACTTTTTAGTTATCTCAGATACACGATGTGTGTTTTTTTCTTTGAGCTACTAAATATGTTCACTTCTTGTTATGTTCTACAATCCATAGAAATGCCGGAAGATTTAATACAAACTAAACTGAAACATTATCCAGTTTCCCTATAAATCAATGTGACTTCTTTCTAGTGATTAAAACGGACAGGATAGACGCGCTGGTGCACATTAAGCATTGCACTAATTGACTACGCTCCTGTCCCTTTGTCGGCCATCTGAATGTCTGCTGATACGTGTTCTGGTCTTGTGTGAGAGTACAATAAAACATTAAAGAGTCCTTCCCCAATTAATAAATGTGAATCAGCTCTATTTATAAATATCGACACTAAACATTACACTAAATCGCAAATCAATAAGCACAGCTGAATGCTCCTTCCGGCTCCTTATTGGCACGTCAAGATGTTGGAAACATGCATTAAAGTAGTCTTACTGTTCCAACTGAAATACTTAACTAAAACCGTTTCATTTTAGGCAAGTATATTTTATATATCACATAACCTAATGCGCACACAGTTATAGAGAGCGTGTTCTCACAATGTGAGATAGCCGACCTAATGCGCACACAGTTATAGAGAGCATGTTCTCACAATGTCAGATAGCCGACCTAATGCGCACTCAGTTATAGAGAGCGTGTTCTCACAATGTCAGATAGCCGACCTAATGCGCACACACTTATAGAGAGCATGTTCTCACAATGACAGATAGCCGACCTAATGCGCACACACTTATAGAGAGCGTGTTCTCACAATGTCAGATAGCCGACCTAATGCGCACACACTTATAGAGAGCGTGTTCTCACAATGACAGATAGCCGACCTAATGCGCACACAGTTATAGAGAGCGTGTTCTCACAATGTCAGATAGCCGACCTAATGCGCACACAGTTATAGAGAGAGAGCATGTTCTCACAATGACAGAAAGCCGACCAAATGCGCACACAGTTATAGAGAGCGTGTTCTCACAATGTCAGATAGCCGACCTTATGCACACACAGTTATAGAGAGCGTGTTCTCACAATGTCAGATAGCCGACCTAATGCGCACACAGTTATAGAGAGCGTGTTCTCACAATGTCAGATAGCCGACCTAATGCGCACACAGTTATAGAGAACGTGTTCTCACAATGTCAGATAGCCGACCTAATGCGCACACAGTTATAGAGAGCGTCTCCTCACAATGTCAGATAGCCGACCTAATGCGCACTCAGTTATAGAGAGCGTGTTCTCACAATGACGGAAAGCCGACCTAATGCGCACACAGTTATAGAGAGCGTGTTCTCACAATGTCAGATAGCCGACCTAATGCGCACACAGTTATAGAGAGCAAGTTCTCACAATGTCAGATAGCCGACCTAATGCGCACACAGTTATAGAGAACGTGTTCTCACAATGTCACATAGCCGACCTAATGCGCACACAGTTATAGAGAGCGTCTCCTCACAATGTCAGATAGCCGACCTAATGCGCACTCAGTTATAGAGAGCGTGTTCTCACAATGACGGAAAGCCGACCTAATGCGCACACAGTTATAGAGAGCGTGTTCTCACAATGTCAGATAGCCGACCTAATGCGCACACAGTTATAGAGAGCGTGTTCTCACAATGTCAGATAGCCGACCTAATGCGCACACAGTTATAGAGAGCATGTTCTCACAATGACAGATAGCCGACCTTATGCGCACACAGTTATAGAGAGCGTGTTCTCACGATGACAGATAGCCGACCTAATGCGCACACAGTTATAGAGAGCGTGTTCTCACAATGTCAGATAGCCGACCTAATGCGCACATAGTTACAGAGAGCGTGTTCTCACAATATCAGATAGACGACCTTATGCGCACACAGTTATAGAGAGCGTATTTTCACAATGACAAATAGCCGACCTAATGCGCACACAGTTATAGAGAGCATGTTCTCACAATGACAGATAGCCGACCTTATGCGCACACAGTTATAGAGAGCGTGTTCTCACGATGACAGATAGCCGACCTAATGCGCACACAGTTATAGAGAGCGTGTTCTCACAATGTCAGATAGCCGACCTAATGCGCACACAGTTATAGAGAGCGTGTTCTCACAATGTCAGATAGACGACCTAATGCGCACACAGTTATAGAGAGCGTGTTCTCACAATGTCAGATAGCCGACCTAATGCGCACACAGTTATAGAGAGCGTGTTCTCACAATGTCGGATAGCCGACCTAATGTGCACACAGTTATAGAGAGCGTGTTCTCACAATGTCAGATAGCCGACCTAATGCGCACACAGTTATAGAGAGCGTGTTCTCACAATGACAGATAGCCGACCTAATTCGCACACAGTTATAGAGAGCGTGTTCTCACAATGTCAGACAGCCGACCTAATGCGCACAGTTATAGAGAGCATGTTCTCACAATGACAGATAGCCGACCTAATGCGCACACAGTTATAGAGAGCATGTTCTCACAATGTCAGATAGCCGACCTAATGCGCACACAGTTATAGAGAGCGTGTTCTCACAATGTCAGATAGCCGACCTAATGCGCACACAGTTATAGAGAGCGTATTTTCACAATGACAAATAGCCGACCTAATGCGCACACAGTTATAGAGAGCATGTTCTCACAATGACAGATAGCCGACCTTATGCGCACACAGTTATAGAGAGCGTGTTCTCACGATGACAGATAGCCGACCTAATGCGCACACAGTTATAGAGAGCGTGTTCTCACGATGTCAGATAGCCGACCTAATGCGCACACAGTTATAGAGAGCGTGTTCTCACAATGTCAGATAGACGACCTAATGCGCACACAGTTAGAGAGAGCGTGTTCTCACAATGTCAGATAGCCGACCTAATGCGCACACAGTTATAGAGAGCGTGTTCTCACAATGTCGGATAGCCGACCTAATGTGCACACAGTTATAGAGAGCGTGTTCTCACAATGTCAGATAGCCGACCTAATGCGCACACAGTTATAGAGAGCGTGTTCTCACAATGACAGATAGCCGACCTAATTCGCACACAGTTATAGAGAGCGTGTTCCTACAATGTCAGACAACCGACCTAATGCGCACACAGTTATAGAGAGCATGTTCTCACAATGACAGATAGCCGACCTAATGCGCACACAGTTATAGAGAGCATGTTCTCACAATGTCAGATAGCCGACCTAATGCGCACACAGTTATAGAGAGCGTGTTCTCACAATGTCAGATAGCCGACCTAATGCGCACACAGTTATAGAGAGCGTGTTCTCACAATGTCAGATAGCCGACCTAATGCGCACACAGTTATAGATAGCATGTTCTCACAATGTCAGATAGCCGACCTAATGCGCACACAGTTATAGAGAGCGTGTTCTCACAATGTCAGATAGCCGACCTAATGCGCACACAGTTATAGAGAGCATGTTCTCACAATGACAGATAGCCGACCTAATGCGCACACAGTTATAGAGAGCGTGTTCTCACAATGTCAGATAGCCGACCTAATGCGCACTCAGTTATAGAGAGCGTGTTCTCACAATGTCAGATAGCCGACCTAATGCGCACACAGTTATAGAGAGCATGTTCTCACAATGACAGATAGCCGACCTAATGCGCACACAGTTATAGAGAGCGTGTTCTCACAATGTCAGATAGCCGACCTAATGCGCACACAGTTATAGAGAGCGTGTTCTCACAATGTCAGATAGCCGACCTAATGCGCACTCAGTTATAGAGAGCGTGTTCTCACAATGTCAGATAGCCGACCTAATGCGCACACAGTTATAGAGAGCGTGTTCTCACAATGTCAGATAGCCGACCTAATGCGCACATAGTTATAGAGAGCGTGTTCTCACAATATCAGATAGACGACCTAATGCGCACACAGTTATAGAGAGCGTGTTCTCACAATGTCAGATAGCCGACCTAATGCGCACACAGTTATAGAGAGCGTGTTCTCACAATGTCAGATAGCCGACCTAATGCGCACACAGTTATAGAGAGCGTGTTCTCACAATGTCAGATAGCCGACCTAATGCGCACACAGTTATAGAGAGCGTGTTCTCACAATGTCAGATAGCCGACCTAATGCGCACACAGTTATAGAGAGCATGTTCTCACAATGACAGATAGCCGACCTTATGCGCACACAGTTATATAGAGCGTGTTCTCACGATGACAGATAGCCGACCTAATGCGCACACAGTTATAGAGAGCGTGTTCTCACAATGTCAGATAGCCGACCTAATGCGCACATAGTTACAGAGAGCGTGTTCTCACAATATCAGATAGACGACCTTATGCGCACACAGTTATAGAGAGCGTATTTTCACAATGACAAATAGCCGACCTAATGCGCACACAGTTATAGAGAGCATGTTCTCACAATGACAGATAGCCGACCTTATGCGCACACAGTTATAGAGAGCGTGTTCTCACGATGACAGATAGCCGACCTAATGCGCACACAGTTATAGAGAGCGTGTTCCACAATGTCAGATAGCCGACCTAATGCGCACACAGTTATAGAGAGCGTGTTCTCACAATGTCAGATAGACGACCTAATGCGCACACAGTTATAGAGAGCGTGTTCTCACAATGTCAGATAGCCGACCTAATGCGCACACAGTTATAGAGAGCGTGTTCTCACAATGTCGGATAGCCGACCTAATGTGCACACAGTTATAGAGAGCGTGTTCTCACAATGTCAGATAGCCGACCTAATGCGCACACAGTTATAGAGAGCGTGTTCTCACAATGACAGATAGCCGACCTAATTCGCACACAGTTATAGAGAGCGTGTTCTCACAATGTCAGACAGCCGACCTAATGCGCACACAGTTATAGAGAGCATGTTCTCACAATGACAGATAGCCGACCTAATGCGCACACAGTTATAGAGAGCATGTTCTCACAATGTCAGATAGCCGACCTAATGCGCCACACAGTTATAGAGAGCGTGTTCTCACAATGTCAGATAGCCGACTAATGCGCACACAGTTATAGAGAGCGTGTTGCTCACAACATCAGATAGCCGACCTTATGCGCACACAGTTATAGAGAGCATGTTCTCACAATGTCAGATAGCCGACCTAATGCGCACACAGTTATAGAGAGCGTGTTCTCACAATGTCAGATAGCCGACCTAATGCGCACACAGTTATAGAGAGCATGTTCTCACAATGACAGATAGCCGACCTAATGCGCACACAGTTATAGAGAGCGTGTTCTCACAATGTCAGATAGCCGACCTAATGCGCACTCAGTAATAGAGAGCGTGTTCTCACAATGTCAGATAGCCGACCTAATGCGCACACAGTTATATAGAGCATGTTCTCACAATGACAGATAGCCGACCTAATGCGCACACAGTTATAGAGAGCGTGTTCTCACAATGTCAGATAGCCGACCTAATGCGCACACAGTTATAGAGAGCGTGTTCTCACAATGTCAGATAGCCGACCTAATGCGCACTCAGTTATAGAGAGCGTGTTCTCACAATGTCAGATAGCCGACCTAATGCGCACACAGTTATAGAGAGCGTGTTCTCACAATGTCAGATAGCCGACCTAATGCGCACACAGTTAAAGAGAGCGTGTTCTCACAATGTCAGATAGCCGACCTAATGCGCACTCAGTTATAGAGAGCGTGTTCTCACAATGTCAGATAGCCGACCTAATGCGCACACAGTTATAGAGAGCGTGTTCTCACAATGTCAGATAGCCGACCTATTGCGCACACAGTTAAAGAGAGCGTGTTCTCACAATGACAGATAGCCGACCTTATGCGCACACAGTTATAGAGAGCATCTTCTCACAATGTCAGATAGCCGACCTAATGCGCACACAGTTATAGAGAGCATGTTCTCACAATGACAGATAGCCGACCTAATGCGCACACAGTTATAGAGAGCATGTTCTCACAATGTCAGATAGCCGACCTAATGCGCACACAGTTATAGAGAGCGTGTTCTCACAATGTCAGATAGCCGACCTTATGCACACACAGTTAAAGAGAGCGTGTTCTCACAATGACAGATAGCCGACCTAATGCGCACACAGTTATAGAGAGCATGTTCTCACAATGACAGATAGCCGACCTAATGCGCACACAGTTATAGAGAGCATGTTCTCACAATGTCAGATAGCCGACCTAATGCGCACACACTTATAGAGAGCGTGTTCTCACAATGTCAGATAGCCGACCTAATGCGCACACAGTTATAGAGAGTGTGTTCTCACAATGTCAGATAGCCGACCTAATGCGCACACAGTTATAGAGAGCGTGTTCTCACAATGTCAGATAGCCGACCTTATGCGCCCACAGTTATAGAGAGCATGTTCTCACAATGACAGATAGCCGACCTAATGCGCACACAGTTATAGAGAGCGTGTTCTCACAATGACAGATAGCCGACCTAATGCGCACACAGTTATAGAGAGCGTGTTCTCACAATGTCAGATAGCCGACCTAATGCGCACACAGTTAGAGAGAGCCTGTTCTCACAATGTCAGATAGCCGACCTAATTCGCACACAGTTAAAGAGAGCGTGTTCTCACAATGTCAGATAGCCGACCTAATGCGCACTCAGTTATAGAGAGCGTGTTCTCACAATGTCAGATAGCCGACCTAATGCGCACACAGTTATAGAGAGCGTGTTCTCACAATGTCAGATAGCCGACCTAATGCGCACACAGTTAAAGAGAGCGTGTTCTCACAATGACAGATAGCCGACCTTATGCGCACACAGTTATAGAGAGCATGTTCTCACAATGTCAGATAGCCGACCTAATGCGCACACAGTTATAGAGAGCATGTTCTCACAATGACAGATAGCCGACCTAATGCGCACACAGTTATAGAGAGCATGTTCTCACAATGTCAGATAGCCGACCTAATGCGCACACAGTTATAGAGAGCGTGTTCTCACAATGTCAGATAGCCGACCTTATGCACACACAGTTAAAGAGAGCGTGTTCTCACAATGACAGATAGCCGACCTAATGCGCACACAGTTATAGAGAGCATGTTCTCACAATGACAGATAGCCGACCTAATGCGCACACAGTTATAGAGAGCATGTTCTCACAATGTCAGATAGCCGACCTAATGCGCACACACTTATAGAGAGCGTGTTCTCACAATGTCAGATAGCCGACCTAATGCGCACACAGTTATAGAGAGTGTGTTCTCACAATGTCAGATAGCCGACCTAATGCGCACACAGTTATAGAGAGCGTGTTCTCACAATGTCAGATAGCCGACCTAATGCGCCCACAGTTATAGAGAGCATGTTCTCACAATGACAGATAGCCGACCTAATGCGCACACAGTTATAGAGAGCGTGTTCTCACAATGACAGATAGCCGACCTAATGCGCACACAGTTATAGAGAGCGTGTTCTCACAATGTCAGATAGCCGACCTAATGCGCACACAGTTAGAGAGAGCGTGTTCTCACAATGTCAGATAGCCGACCTAATTCGCACACAGTTATAGAGAGCGTGTTCTCACAATGTCAGATAGCCGACCTAATTCGCACACAGTTATAGAGAGCGTGTTCTCACAATGACAGATAACCGACCTAATGCGCACACAGTTATAGAGAGCGTGTTCTCACAATGACAGATAACCGACCTAATGCGCACACAGTTAAAGAGAGCGTGTTCTCACAATGACAGATAGCCGACCTAATGCGCACACAGTTATAGAGAGCGTGTTCTCACAATGTCAGATAGCCGACCTAATGCGCACACAGTTATAGAGAGCGTGTTCTCACAATGACAGATAGCCGACCTAATGCGCACACAGTTGTAGAGAGCGTTTTCTCACAATGTCAAATAGCCGATCTAATGGGAAATATTATAATGGTTTCTTTCTCGGAATTTCGAAGCTCTGCGCTCTGTGTACATACTTGTAGAGATTGGTTATACATTTAACTCTGACTGGTATACATGTATTTGTTATGTTAGCAGGCTTTTGTATTCAGAATATTTTAATGAAAAAGTCATTGTCATGTATGGATTTTATTGTTGTTTATGGTTGTGTCAGCTCAATATATTTAAGGATATAGTTAAAATTGAATTTAATATAACATTTTATCCTCTTCGACCTCTTGTATAAAATTAATAAACGCTGATTGACATAACGTGCGTCTTAGTTTGTAAACTAAAATACGATTAACCGGTACAAGTAATGTTTAAAATGTATAATTGAAATGTTCACAACAATAAACACTTCAATCGGCATTCGTTGATTAGTCTGGGAATATGCTTGCCATTGTAGTTGAAGACTAACAACCCGACAGTACATATTGTCCAGATCAGCCGGAACACAATCATGAGAAGACGTCTTTCAGACGAACCGTGATGCACCGGTGTTTCTACCCAGATATACGTCCATGTGCCGCCTCTTAACATTATAATAAATGGACCTTGACATACTATCCAAACGATTCAATGGCAAACACAAACAGACCTACCTTTTTATAATATCCCACAGTCTTGTGAAGTAAACATTAAGTCATTAACATTAGACCACGGCTCCAGACTGCCCCATCATCCGTCCATGGAGCAGGTGCTTCAGTGAGGAGAAACGGTCCTGAACTGTCGGGAAATGTCGATAAAATAAACACTCCAACTTTGTGGGTATGGTGAAATCATAACAGGCGAGAATTAAAGAAGCACATGTTTGCATCGATTTAAGCGACACTGTACATTAATGTTTGTAAGTACCTGACGAATGTTAATTTAAAAAACGGCTGTCTGTCTAGTTAATGCAGCGATAAGTCTGAAATACTAAAGCCGAGAAATAAAGGAAGTTGGTAGTATTTTTTATATCTTAAAGGTAATATCCAACAGTTTGGACCAAAATTTCTTTTCTCAAATAACCAAATAAGTGATTGTTACCTGAAAAGGGCCTTCAAAGTGTTGTTCATTGATGTCCTAGATTTGTGTGAACTGTCAGGCACAGATCACTACTCATCATTGCAAACAGGCATTTCCTATCCGAGCCACGCGGCAGTGATAGCTATTTTAACCTTAGAAAACCACGTGACCACTAGCTTTTGAGATTACGTTATATACTCATCCGGGTAATCCGCTCTGACGTAGATATCTACTTTTAGCAGAGACCACTATCGAGAGTTTTATAAGTTGGAAAGAATACACATTCAAAGTGGTCTTTTTCAAGATAAGTTCTGTCTAACAATTCAGTAAGTGTTCAAAATCGTATTTATTAATACTTTTGTGTTTATACAAAAATTATGCCCAAATTCCCCAAAGCAGTAGTTCGATATTGTTATATGTTTTTGATAAAGGCAAACTGTCGGATACCACCTTTAAGTTTAATATTTTAATATTTTTAATACTTTTAATACCTTCAACTGTGTTATTCACCATGGATTGGTAGCTGCCTGTACTAACATTCCAGTTGGCTTCGATCAATGTCGCAACAAACAAAAAACAAAACAAAAAACAAAACAAAACACAACAACACACACACACAAAAACAACAACAAAAAACAATAACAACAACAACAACACACACAAACGCAACAAGTTTTACAACACAATATATTTTATTAAACAAACACGTCTCAAATTATTATTTTGTATAAACATATTCAACAAACAAAACAAACAAAACAATATATTACAAATCTCAAATTATGTCAAAGCTAATCCAAGTACTAATAGAATGGTTCTCTTACTTAATTGTAGTCCAGGGGTGCGTTTCATGAACGGTTGTATGTGAGTTCGTAAATTGCGATCTAGCGTAAATGCCTAAAATACGATTTTCCCGTTTCATTACGCCATTGTATTTTACGATATCGCAAATATCGGTCGCAAATACACGACAGCCTAAAGGGAGTCGGAAATATTTGCGATAAAATGGCCGCTATCCGCGTTTATCAGCTCACTCACAGAAAAACACCTATTTCGAGAGTGTTTAACGAGCGGTTGTCGTTAAGTGACTTAAGAGAAGAAGATGTTGTCAGCAGATATCGACTGAACAAAGGGTTGATTGTTTACTTGCTGTCTTTAATTGAACCCGACATCAGTTTGAGCAACAGGGGGAGAAGCATTCCTCCAATAACACAGGTAAGTATTTTGTCTCCGTAGAAAAATGTGTTAATAAAAATATTTGACCAATTACTGGTCTTTCAAAATGTGGCGCCCCTTTGCAAGAATTTCGCCTCTTTTCAGTTTTATTCATCTTGGGTACACTGCATCAAAACAAATGGTAGGCTACAATTAAAATAAATATAAGCTACCGATCTAAGAAGAATTAGCTTATATTGCTAAAGACTTTTGACACATTTTGTATTAAAATGAATCTATGTTAAAAACTAAAACAGCCATATACTTTAAAATTAAAGTAAGCTAACAACATGAAAAATAATTGGTTTTGCTTGTTTATAATTAAAAATGTGACCGCTTGAATATATTTAATTCAAAAAATAGTTTTTAGTCTTTGTTTTTAACTTACATTTCCGTGATATTTTGCCACAACTCGTCCTTGTCGGCGTTTGTCAATGAGTTCGTGAAAGAACCTGACAAGGACGAGTGGTTTTCGACTCCGAAGGTTACTAAACAGTGCGTCTCCTCCCTTGACCAGTTCTTCCCTTTCTTTCGTTTGTCGTTTATTTTGTCACGCAATTTGTGCTCTAAAAGAACGCTAAATTGTCTTCTGCTGACAGCATCGCGGGAATTCGACGTAACCGGAACAAGAATTATTGACTGGCTTGCGGTTTTTTTTATGAAATCCTAAACATTCGACAGCACTCTCTACCATCGGCTCATACATTTGTCTGAGAGAGAAACAAACGACAACTCTGCATGGGAGATTGATTCGATAGGTGCGCGTTTCTGCGACAAGTTTCATGAAACGGTTCACTCCATATCGTAAAAAATATTGTAAACGGGGATCGTAAAATACGATTGTGCCAATTCGTATAATTTTCATGAAACGCACTCCAAATTCTTTAAATCCAAAATAATGGCTGAAGATGACGATATTATTACTATAAAAAATGTGTTTTCTGGTATTTTGTCTCAGTGTTTGTATTATTATTTTTTATTTGATTTTCAATATGTATGCCCGCGGTATCTAATGTTGTTGTTTTAAATGATAATAGTTGCTGTTCTGTTCTTCTCATAGAACCTTTTCATATTTTCGTATTCACGATCACTACAAGTTTATTAATGCGGTGGAGTATTCGTCAAAAAACTCCCATAGTATGTTATCTATGTTGTTATTTCATTCATTGTATCACCATCGTTAAGTATTGGACAATGTTACTTAAAGCAATATATACAGTCAGCAAGGCAGTTCCGGATTGTGGGAATTTTCTGATCATTTCTTGTTAAAGGCAAAGTTTATACCCTGAATACATCATTTTTACTTATATTACGATTTCGTATGCTACTCCTTCATTTGTCAAAGTTGTCTCGTGAGTAAAGTACCATAAAACCGGTCTGCAAAAAAAACAACACCAACATATTCATATATGATAAAATCGGTTTATTGAAAGGTGTAGGGTGATAGTTGAAGTTATAAGAAAGTAAAGGGGGGGGAGTAAAAGATCCTCAAACATGGATTGTCGATCAAACATGGATTTCTATCAAACATGGATTGTCTATCAAACATGAATTGTCTTTCAAACATGGATTGTCTATCAAACATGGATTGTCTATCAAACATGGATTGTCTAAACATGGATTGTCTATCAAACATGGATTGTCTATCAAACATGGATTGTCTATCAAACATGGATTGTCTAGCAAACATGAATACTCTATCGAACATGGATTGTCTATCGAACATGAATGTCCATTAAACGTGGAATGTCTATCAAACTTGAATTGTCTAGCGAACATGGATTGTCTATCAAACATGGATTGTCTATCAAACATGAATTGTCTTTCAAACATGGATTGTCTATCAAACATGGATTGTCTATCAAACATGGATTGTCTAAACATGGATTGTCTATCAAACATGGATTGTCTATCAAACATGGATTGTCTATCAAACATGGATTGTCTAGCGAACATGAATACTCTATCGAACATGGATTGTCTATCGAACATGAATGTCCATTAAACGTGGAATGTCTATCAAACATGAATTGTCTAGCGAACATGGATTGTCTATTGAACATGGATTGTCTATCAAACATGGTTTGTCTATCAAACATGAATTGTCTATCAAACATGAATAGTCTATCACACATGTATTACTGTCAAACAAGGATAGTCTATAAAATATGGATTGTCTATCAAACATGGATTGTCTATCAAACATGGATTGTCTATCAAACATGAATAGTCTATCAAAAATAAATATTCTATCAGACATGGATAGTCTATCAAACAGGGATAGCCTATCAAACATGAATAGTCTATAAAACATGGTGTGGCTATCAATCATGGATTGTCTATCAGACATAGGTAGTCTATCAAACACAGCTTGTCTATCAAACAAGGATTTGTCTATCAAACATGGCTTGTCTATTAAACATGGATTGTCTATTATACATGAATAGTGTATCCAACATGAATTTTCTATCAGACATAAATAGACTATCAAACATGAATTATCTATCAAACATGAATAGTCTATCAAACATGGATAGTTTTTCAAACATTGATTGTCTATTAAACACGAATAGTCTGTCGAACATGAATTGTCTATTGGACGTGGATTGTCTATCGAACATGGACTGTTTATCGAACATGGATTGTCTATTGTCTATGACAATATGGATCATTGTCTAATTCTCTGATTACCTTAAAGCAAGACCGTACTTGTGGCCGGTCTCATTCCCCAATACCAACAGTCATCTGAACAATGGTGCGAATCCACCTAAACATTGGAGCTCAGACGGTTGGGCAATGGTGCGCATCCGGTGCGCAGCCAACTGAACAATGGTGCGCATTCACCTTGACAATGGTGCGCATCCACCTGAACAATGGTGCGCATCCACATGAACAATGGTGCGCATTCACATGAACAATGGTACGCAGCCACCTAAACAATGGTGCGCAGCCACCTGAACAATGGTGCGGAGCCACCTGAACAATGGTGCGCAGCCACCTGAACAATGGTGCGCAGCCACCTTAACAATGGTGACCAGCCACCTGAACAATGGTACGCAGCCACCTTAACAATGGTGCCCAGCCACCTTAACAATGGTGCCCAGCCACCTGAACAATGGTTACGATAATAATAATTGTTATTTTTATTTTTTACCATCATCATAAAAAATACTACTACTAATAATAACAATCAAAGCAATAATAATAATAATAATAATAATAATAATAATAATAATAATAATAATAATAATAATAATAATAATAATAATAATAATAATAATAATAATAATTATAATAATAATGATAATAATAATAATAATAATAATAATAATAATAATAATAATAATAATAATAATAATAATAATAATAATAATAATATAATAATGATAATAATAATTTGACTTGCTTTTTGTTGTGTATGTCCAAAGCTTATTCAACCTTATATTAACATAAGGAAGAAAGAGACATAAAAAATACGCCTTACATGTATTTTACCTATCCATCAGTCTTCCCTTATCGAATCGACATACAAGGTGAAGACATGGAATAAATAGATAAATAAATTGATAAATAACTAAATAACGAACTAAATAAATAAAATAAAATAAATAAATAAATAAAAATAATATGCTATTAACGGCAAAATACACAAGCAAGCAAGAAATAACAAAATGATACTTTTGATTTAGGGTCGTTTTACATTTTAGTGTAGTGCAACCATAAACTGAAAGGCCAGACGCGCTTTCAATGAAAGTGTCTGGACTACAAAGATGTAAAAGGGGGCACTAAATCAGTGATTATTACATAAATAAAGAGAATCCGCTGCCATAATGTGGGCAACTTGTTGTCTTCTCCTAAATATGTAACATCTTAGAAAACCTACTAAATAGTGTCGAGTTTTGCTTTTTATTTTGTTTTAAACCATTCAATGGTCTCGGGAATTATCATTATACACACTTTTTTCTGGAGATTTAAAGTATACTGAAAACTTTCTATTGAAAACCTTGACTTTTTAAATACTGTCTGTTTTATTTGCTCCTATATTGTTTTAACCTGTTTTCCTGTTTCAGTTTTTGCATGAACGACTTTTCTTGTTTAATGTTGGATCGATATATGTCGGCTAACGCAGCTTCGCGCATCCTGAAAACTGTCTCGGAGCCAATGTCCCTGCATCTCCCAACCGCAGGCATACACATAACACAAACATCGTCACCATCAGCAGCATAAGCCGATAAGCATGAACATCAACAACATTATTATCAACAACAACATCGTTATCAAAAGTAGAGGCAGCAGCGTTATCAACATTGTCATAACCAGAGACGTATAACATCTACGTCTCTGTCATAACATTCAGCATGTCATCATCATCATCGTCGTCATTATGTTCATTACTACCAACAACATAAATAGCATCATCAGCAACAATCATCATAATCATCATCGCAATGCTATACGTGTCAATTTTTTATTTTTATTTAAAAACGAATGGGATATACCTTAATTTCATTCCGTGTACTTCTTGTTAGATGCCTGACTTCATTGAATGGTGACTTAATTATAATTATATGCTTCTTGTTGGACGTCTGACTTCATTGAATAGTAACTTAAATATAATTATATGCTTCTTGTTGGACGTCTGACTTCATTGAATGGTAACTTAAATATAGTTATATGCTTCTTGTTTGACGTCTGACTTCATTGAATGGTAACTTAAATATAATTATATGCTTCTTGTTGGACGTCTGACTTCATTGAATGGTAACTTAAATATAATTGTGTTCTGCAGTAAAGGCGATTGAAGCTTGCAAGTTCAAGATTTTGTCCAATTTAACAACATTAATATATTTCATTTCTCTTGGTAATCCAGTACACACGGTTATAACAACAAATAAAAATTCTATTATTGGGGATTCCTGTATCACGATGGAAATCCAAAGTTATCACGTTAGTTGCCAAATTCTAACTCGGTAGTTTCTTGACGACGACGAATGGATTTATCTACCTCCGCCTTTCACCTATAGGTATATGGGGAGCACAGTTTCTTGCTTCCGGTGTATAAAATCATATCGGGAGCTGCAACGATCGCAACGCAACCAGCCAATCACAATAAAAGTTTGCAGTTTGCATAATCCGGGTGTTGTTGTTTTGTTTTGTCACGTGACTTTCCAAACCCTGAACTCTCCTCTTAACATCTGAAGGGAAATATTTGGCTGATTGCGTTACAGACAAAATATTACAAAAATGTACATACGAAAGAAAAATCCTGTTGCCCATTATCAACATTATTTATCAAAATTGATGAAATTACAATATAGTATGATTTCATAAAGTATGTTGAATGCAATAAAACATTGTTAGATATACACTTAAATCGTACACAACAGTTTTAAACAACAAAGACACTAATTTAAATCTGTAAGAAAACAAACATTTGTAAATAAAACAAATAAAAAAACACACACAAAATCAACAACAAACAACAACAGCTATCAATTTAACGCATAAAAATTAACTTAAATAATGATAAATTGATCCATGCCCATTGCGCATTTAACTGGTAAATTTGGGAAAAAAAATATTTCGTATAATCTCAGCATCTCGGTCTAAAGTTAACGCAATCACTTAAAATTTTCAGACTCAGATAACAGGGTGTAGTGTTGACGAAACAAAAATTGGGAATTAACTTTAAACTTAGTGTATTTTGGTCGCATCCGGTATCATTTTATGCAATTTATATATTAGTAACTCTGTAATCTTTGTTCAATGAATAATCTATATTTAAGAAGAGTTTTTTTTTTGGTAGCCAAAGACCTCACTGCTTTCCAATGAGTGGTTAATTTGATTAACCAAGGGGGGAAATGACTTTGTTGCATACCTTTAATCACTTACAGTGTTTAACATGCACAGCCAAAGCATCGCTTTTCAGCGCTTTGATTATTCTCCATACGCCCCGATGAATAAACCGTGTTGGACTGGTACCCTTTTCTCCACAAAAGCAGAGAATCATCCGGATTACTTCCGAACATAGTAACCAATGAAAGAATATGTAACAAAACCAAAACATTCACCGAACCAATCAAATAGAAGCACTCATAGATCATACTCACAGAAATGTTTTTTGTTGATATTGACAGGTGTCATTTACTACTATACATAACACGAAATAGAGCAAATATTGTTTATTTCTTGAAAGGGCGTATAATGGAACATTTAAAGTAATAGATAAGATGTATTTCCAGTCTACTTTCGGTTTTCCGAAATAATTTCGACCAACTTTCATTTTCCCATTTGTTTGAGCTGTCGACTTCCTCAGGGATATAAAGAACGTAGAGTATTTGTGCAAGATATAAAGAAGGGGTGATGTAACAGCTAACTGCTGTCATTATATGGCCCAGAAACATTTCTGTCAACATTAAGACGAGGATTACCGAATACATCCACAATGGCGGAGGAAGCGGCTGACACTAAACTGTGTCATAACTGGTGGGTATATAACATTGACTTTGGCAATGACTGCCAGTTCAACTTAAAATACATTTAAATGCAAAAAATCAACGATGAGGAGAAGCAGTGACTTAAATGGAGAATCCCACAATTGTGTCAGTCATTTTATAATGTTAAATGTTAACTTAAACAAAAAAGGTAGAAAACAGCTGTCCATGGTATCCAGCACCTTAACACCTTTTCAGAATGGTAACAAAAGTTGACTTCGAACTCCACTTTCTTCTTCACTCCTGAGCATGTCCCTTTAGGTTCTGGTCTTAATAAAAGCTTTCCCTGAAGATATCTTTGATCAGACCTGCTGTACACTGGTGGTTCTACCAACCAAAAACAGAGGGACCTCATAATTGTGAACTCATTGCTTTACAAAAAATTCCACATAATCATCCAAAAGACTTGTATCATGTTCTTTTATCCAAATCTTCTTACACAGCAAGAAGCAGATCAATGCTAACAACTTTATGATGCATGAGATGCACTGTCGGAGACACATAGCCCTTTGTGAACAGTGTGGTGAACCTGTGCCTAGAGATGAGATGGAGAGTCACTTTGAGGAGACCCATGCTCAGACACCTTGTCCTAAGTGTCAGGTGAAGGTGGAGAGAAGTCACCTGGAGGAACATCAGGTAATGGGGATAGGATGGGCATGATATATATGGTTGTGTTCATATCAAAATCATGTGTAGCTCAGTTATCATGTTATCAACACTTTAACCACTAAAGTAAATAGTTCAACATTGAATAGGTGTTTGCTATTTCAACAACCTTCTTGAGCAAAACAACATTTCATTTAAGAGCAGACTTGTTATTCCTCTGACAGCTAAGCCTCCCACCATATGGATGTGAGTCCTGTTCAGGCTGAAGAACTTAATGTGGGATGGTCTCCAGCTGACCTGCAGTGTGCCTGTGGTTCTACTAAGAACTTTGTCTGGGGTCTTCTTCCACCAAAACAGCTGGATGTTGCTTTAATAACTACAATGGGTCACTGCGATGCATATAAAAAACACACACAAAAACACAATATGTCAGCACATGTTTACATAAAAAAATAATTCAACTAAAATGTGCAGAAACAAGCTCACTAAATATGGTTAAAGTATGTGCTACATCCTATTGTCAACACACAAGACTGGTTATAAAAATATATTGGACACACCTGTGGAAAACACTTATACACTGGGACTCTTATAATGTGGGGACTATGAAAATTATCAAACTTGTAAAGTATCGAACAATACAGCACAACTTTGTTGTCACAACACTACTCTATGGCAGACAGGCTCATAAGTGTGGTATGACCATCAACAAATAGTCATTGGAAAATTGTTCTCTTTAGCAAAGTTTACAATCTTGATCACATAAACAAGGAAGGAATCAGTGAGCACCCACCTGCTTTTGGTTGTACGATAAACAGCCTCTTCAAAGCCACCCATGCCAACAATGGTCAACCTTTCACCAGGAAATATCATTGATCATTGGCAGTACAAACAATCATCTGCAAGAAAGAGGAAAATCTTTTATAAGTTTATGTAGCACTCAGTGGTTTTGATATATATCAGGTGTCGATCATAGGAAGACCATGAAATATTTATTTTCTTTTTATCAACTCCCCTGGAAATGAAAAAAATGATCTATGATACAGCCCTAAACATTTTAAATGCAATACACAAACGAAAAACACTAGAATGTACATATATAGTAGCAGTAATAAAATTTTGTAGCAGAATTAAAAATTGTCTCACCTTAGAAACCTCATCAGGAACTAGGAAAATATTCAAAATTGCTTGTGTCTTATGTTAATGTATCCAAAATGGCAGCTATGATGTCACATCATGGTGACATCATCATAAACACTTTGTGACATCATTTATCTAGAAAGTGATGACTCTGAACAAAGAAACACTCAGATGGTAATACTGAGAGGGTTTCTATGTTAAGGCATTATGCTGTAGTCTCCTAGTAAACCTTTATAGATATTCATTATCCTTAAGAAATTTACATTTTAACATTGTTGTTTTATTAATTTAGGGAATGTGCATAAATATAACCATCAGGAATACAGTTATGAATAATTTGTCAAGTGGGTATTTACATCAGCCTTCAATGTACTATTTTTGGTTAGAATTCACATTGTGGCAACAACACTCTTTGCCTGTGAAAGTTTACATGGTGTTGGCACAGACTTATGGTAGATGGTCTATTAAAAAAAGATCGATTGTCACTGTTTGTATTTTGCAGGAAAACAACTGTGCTAAGAAACCAATGAAATGTTTCTACTGTCATCTGGATTTTCCTAAGATCGAGTTTGAATCTCACACAGACTACTGTGGGAAGCCGTACAGAAGCCTGTCCAAAGTGTGGTCAGTACATCAAACTGAAAGACCAAGTGAAACATGAGGACTCCAACTGCCATTTCCCAGAGTCTAAACCTGTCAATACAAACTCTCAACAGTCAGGACTGTCAGGACTTTTATCTTCAAATGAATACTTGGCAGGTTTGCCTGGTATCAGTCCATTCCAGCTAGAAGAGATACATAGAGTGATGGGAGTACCAGGATCTATGAACAACTTTCAATCAAGAGGTCAGCCAAGTATGAACAACAAACCTGACAAGGGCCTAGCTGGTCAGTCACATCCACGGCGGAATGTAGCTCGAGTCACGAAGAAGGTCAATGTTAAACCAGATGTTAACAAGACATCTGGTAGGTCTGATAACTCTCAGGTTGTATTGATCTCTAGGCTTACAAGTAATTCTTTGTCATTTAGACCTATCTTTAGAAAGACCACATTATATATCATGTATGTTTAAACAGTCATTTAAATATTGCCAAGCAGTTAATAAAATAAATGAGAACTACTTAGCCGCTTAAAATTGCAAGTTCAAGATGCAATTGGACAGATAGTTGTTTGAAGTGAGGCTGATTTTCATTTCATATTGTGGGGTTCTACCAAAACAGTTGTTAGATTTCTTCAAGTCAGTACTAGCAGGAAATTATTAAATGACCAAAGCTGTTTGTGTGACATAAGGTGGTGTCTGACAGTTTGCCTATATCAGGTGTAATAATATCTGACTTCTGTTTGGTGCATAATTTCTGTACAAAAACATCATATGTTAGTCGAAGTTTTGACGATTTTCAACAGTATTCCAATTTGGGGGCAGTAAGACTCTGGCCATTGTTTTTCTTGATTCATAAAGTTAATTACATTTACTGTCAACAATCTTAGGTCTTCTAATCGAAATAATACCTATCTCTCTTCTCAATTCTATGTGGACATTATTTTTCAATGACATCACTACTTTTGTCATAACTTGTCAAACAAAACGTCAGCGCTTGGACATTTATTCAAATGAATCAGTTTTCTTTAAATTGCTTGCATTTGAGAAACCCATCGGGAAGTGCTAGGTTAGAGCTCTGTAAAACCGGTTTAAGCACCTCAGTCAGTCCATATTGCTGACTAGCCATTCCAAGGCAGGTAACAGTCAGGTTTGCTCTTTTTGTTAAATGACTTATCACAGATTTGTTCTTTCTTATAATTCACATTATTTTAACCTCATAGATTTTTATATTCCTACTCATATATTTTAATTTTAACTTGATTATAGTCAATTCACATTGTTAAACTTCACTGTATTCAGCTCTGTATGACCTATCAAGTGTCAGTGTGCCATAATACCCAAAATACAAAATATTTTTTTGTTTTCAATTGATTGAGTATTGACTTTGTTTACTTCTGACAATAAGTTTGTCTTTATGATTTAAAGCAGATATCCCTGAAGACTTCAGTAAAGTGACATAGATTAAATATATTTTCCCAAATGCTGTCCTAACTGATATATTAAATACAAACTGAATGTTTAGTTGTTTTATTTAACTATAATAAAAGCATTCTGTGGCTCCTTTTATAGGTTCAGGTGGGCTGACAGATGTGGGAAGTGCTGCAGAGATAGACAGATTGTTGGCCCTACAGATTGCTGAAGAGGACGATACTAGTATGGCTGGGATGCATACATTGATGGATGGACTGGAGATAACACCACCCCAATATCACAATCCATATGATAGCCCTTTCACAAATAACACATTCCCAGAAGGTAAATCCATAGCCAGTTATTATAAATATGTTGGTTATCTGTCTGCAGTGAAAGGTAATGCCACTAGCACAACATCTGCAGATACTAGATTTGTTTGTTTTGTGTTAAGTAAACACCACACTTACACAGTTAGAGATATTTTGATGGCATTCACCTTGTCGGATGCAGATTACAGATACATGTCTGGATAGAATCGATTGCATGCTGTTGATCCCTTGGAAGTCCTCAGTACATACAACATGCTGCCTTGACTCGAACATGCACAATAAATTAGTTTACACTGTAAGAGACTGAGAAGTTGTAAGTAAGTGGACATTGTCCCTGAGCAGATTTGACAAATTTTGTATAATCTGAATTGCTACATGACTAGACCTATCTGTTTCAGATGCTGTGATGATACCGTGTGAGTTCTGTAATGAGCTGTGTGCTGCTGATAATCTGGTACAGCATCAGGTAGGAGGAAATGTGTCAGGTCTTGTTGTTTTAGGTTCTTGTCAGATATATTTTCTTTTGGTACACTTAAGTTACTTCAAGCAATTTTTATTGTTATTAAGAATACACGCAGACCCTCACAATTTAACTTTACTTTTCGTCTTTTTTCCTTTACTACAGGGACTTAAATTTCAATAGTATGCCATATCTATTTAACAAATCATATCAGTCTGTCCATTAAAATTCCTGGAATATTTAATTTAAATGTTGACAAACAATCTTTTTTCAACTGTTTATTTCTAATTTCTACATGGATTCCAGAGTGGATGTAGCTTGGATAGAATTAGTGCCATGCTGCCACACCTTAATAACAGTAGTAGCAGCAACAAGACCAGCAGGAACAACAATAACAGTTTGGATGCTGTAGGACAGAGTAGGATGCGGTCTCCTATCCAAGGCTCCCTGGATATGATCCACAACTACCCTGTATATGAATGCAGATGCCTGGTAGGTGAAGCTTGTTGTATTCCAGTACCACAATGTTATAATTCACTTGATGAAATATCTAAAATACAAACACATAGTTTCAAAATAAAACCTTCAAATATGCATTGTTATTAGTCACCCTTTAAAAAGTTTTCTTGCCATAGTTGCTAACTAAAATTTTGGGGCAGTGTCAGTGTCTCTTGAATGATACCAGCTGAACATCAGAGGCAATAGACTGGCCTTGTTTTGCATGACTGTCACAACCAGAAGAAGTAGTGAAGACATACACTTTAAATAAGGCTCTCAGCGTAAGTCTGGAAATGCCAGTAACAATAAGCATCCTATTAATGCAAGTAAATATGTTGAGTAAAACTAGATATTAAAGTGAGTGTCATGTCACACAAGATAGGCCCAAATCCAGAACTTTTAACTGGCCACAATAGGCATAAGTGGTAGAGCATCGGCTTGCGGATCGGGAGGTCGCGGGTTCAAACCCTTGCGGGGTTAAACCAAAGACTTTAAAGTTGGTAGTAGTGGCTTCCCTCCTTACACTCAGGGTTAAGGGGACAGCATAATGCCTGACTCAATCTGTGTCACTGTAATGGACAGGCCGGGTTCAGTACCTGGGCACCTCATAAGTGCCCCTTGCTTTAGTGATAGAAATGTCGGCAAAAATGCAGGCAAATCCGAAATCCCAGAACTTTTCAGCCTGAGAAGGTGGGTGGGAGGGATTACTGACTTTGACATAAATTCATGGTACCGGTAGTTCCACTTTCCTAGAAAAAAAACTTGTTCCTAGAAAGTCTGAGATTTATCCTGGTGTCAATCTTTAATGGGTTTATCACATTGACTGTGAACCTAAAAAAGTAAAGACGTAAACCTTAAGCACAAAGGTAAACACATACATGTATGTTCTTTCAAGTATGACCTTGAAATGCAGCTAAATTACATTTCTTGGTTCTGTTTTCCCATCATTCATCATTTGCATATTAGGAAAGAAAATGGGAAAAAATTCTTGCCTACTCACACAATTTTAAAGCAAACAATAATTGGAATATCTTTGGAGTTAATGCTAAAAAAATGTATGTTTACTGTAAGCAATTTTATCTAGTGATGTTCTTATTGAAGATGCAAATAAAACTTGTAGTAAGTACCTTTAATTAAACTTTCATGCCTTCAACAAATATTATGACAAACAAAGCAGTACTTTAGGCTTTTTTATCAAATCTAATCGAATGTTATAAAATGATCCTGCAGGAAATATTGTTCAATTTGCAGTTTTTTCCAAAGACTGTTCACTGAATTATGGCAAATTGGGACTATTTAATTAAGTTTCCAAGCATAGCATTTATTAAAGATCGGCCCAAAATGAAACAGCTTATGTACAGATTGTCAAACTATTGTTGTGCTTCATTACTAATCATTACTAAAATTGACAAAGCAACACATTTTTATGCACACAATTTAATGCAGTATAAGATAAAGAAAATAAAATTATGGATAAAACTTGACAAATAGGCAACATTTTCTTATATACATTCAAATATTATTCTCTGCACTTTGGGCCTTAAACTTAATACTTAATACACTTAAATATTATCAAATAAGTGTCACTGCTGGAGGACAAATTTTGAATGTTGTTGAATATTTGCACCAGCAACAATTTAATTCACCCTACAATTAATTGTAGAAATAATAGTAATACGCTCCCATGCAGATTTCATTTAAATATAAAATTAATACCATCAAGTCATCAATATTTTTTCCTTTTTTTTCTTTTCATAAGATGCATTCTAGATGTAACATAATAGTCACATTTTTTGCTCTGTTCTTTAACCTTAGACCTAAATATATGTATGCACAAAGAAAATCTCTTATAAATAAAAACAGACTCATCTGCATTTTGTAGTTACCTGAAAAAAGTTCACATTAATTATATTAAAAGTCATTTTTGTACCTTGAGGTGTCAGTGACAAATATTCAGAACTCCTCAGCTTGTTCCATTATTTTGTGTCATCGGCAAAGATTGTCAATTACACAAGTGGGGCAGGTGACAGAGAATGCCATACACACAGTGCATGCTGTACACAAAGCAAATCAAATGGTTTTGTTTTCCCTCGCCCTTTACCCGTATGTATATGGCGAGCATGTTATACACGAGCCAGATGGCCCCGGGTCTAGATAGCAGCAAGGGACTCAAGTAGCCTTAATTACAGCAAGGGTTGCTTAGTACATAACAGACAAGGGGCCAGTGATATGGTGATTACCACTACACTATCTACAAAAACTGTACATCCAAGCCCTTTCCCAAAGAAATATAGGGTAGAAACAATTGGCCCCTGTGAATCAGCCTTTCAAGAATACAGCAGCCCAGTTTCCGCAGTAAAGCTTGGTGTTTGTAACTGACTGTGCAGTTAACTTTGGGAAGAGTGTCATGCATTCATTTATTTCTGATCCCCACATTGGTGCGTATTGCATATAAATCTGAAAATTGAGGACTCAGAATTTGCTTAAAGAAGAGATATTTCTTTCTTCAAAACTTACATGTGGACAAATGTTGGCCCTTTTATTGAAATTTTGGAAAACTGTTAATGGTGATTTTGAAATTTAACAATACAGCTCTTACAGTCTGATGAACATGTTGATTAACATCTGAACTTACATTTTCGAATGTAGGTATAATGGATCTGTACAACAGTTGATTCATAAAAAGACGGAAAGAGAAAAAAACCTTGTGCCACCATTATTGCTGCATTAAGTTGGGTTTTAATTTATGCTTAATGCTCTTTAACTTCTTAATATTTGGTCTTCATGTTATGTTTATTTAGAATCCAGCATGTTGTCAGTTGTTTTGATTTTTTTTTCATGTTTTGTTAAAATAATCATCTTGTCAGCTAGATTTATTGTATTTATTTTATGAAGGTAAATGTAATAATCTTGTTAGTTTGTAAATGTTTGGTTCCTGCTAAAAATTAATACAAATTGCTGGACAGGGCCATTAATATGTAGAATTGAACAAAAACATCAGGTATAAGCAAGTAAATGAAAAATGAAAATCACAATTGTTTTAAATTATTTAAGTTTTCTTTCATTTTGATTTTATTTAAAATACATATTGTTTCACTACGTTGATGCTGATAATAGTTAAAACAAGAAGAGATGAACCAATGATTCCATTGGATGGTATAACTGTTATGGGTATTCAGATCACAAATTGTAGTACACTAAATGCGGTATTGTTTCTTCATATCACCAAAATTGGGGTAAGTACGCTAAATAAGAGTGACTTTCCATATTTGAAAAATATAACTAATACCCTAGCGTCAGTCCATCTGTGTTGTTTTCAGTCATACATACAAAATAATATAAAACGCTTACCTGGAGCTTTCATGCATGCACTGTGCACCTCTGCAAACTGTGCTGAGGGTTACAAAGGATTAACTTTTGTTCATCTTTGTAAAATAAACTGGAACATTCTGTCAACTTTGACACTGCGAAAATCCTTGTTAGAAACAGGTGTGAAGGAGGCATTTGCCATGATGCCTGGACTGAACACAGGTGGAGGTTGGAACAATCCGTCACATGTATGGGATTGACCCTTAACATCACCAAGCTGAGTCAAGCTTGTCTATTGTAGCCAGGTACATAGACTGATCAAGGAGTTAAAGTATGTGAATAAAAGTTCCAGGTTACCATCTTTATTATTTATTTTGTCTGTCATTAAACCATAATTTATCCCTATTCTTTAACAGGTTAGATGACACATTGGTTCAAACAGCGGACCCTGACCTGGAATCCACCTGTCTGCCCTGTGAATTCTGCTCAGAACTGTTTCCGTTAGATACCCTTGTACAACATCAGGTACCCCTGACTGGCTTCTATAGGTCACTTTTAGACATAAGTTGGGGATCTCAAATTCAATATTTTTGTTTCTTTAGAACTTTGTCATTGACAATTTATAGAAATTCAAAATCTATACATAAAATGCTTTTTAAAAAATATGAAGAGTCAGATATTTACAGCAAAATAAACTGGTGACTGAAAAGCTATTTTTTGTTTTTATGACAGTCATTAAATAAACGTTTAAGGAATGCAGTTTGTTTTTTTTTTAAATAATGTTTGTTTTTCTTAACAAATTCGTTGGGCACCTGTAGCTTGCTGGGTGTAATGGCTGACATGTAACTGACTTCTTGACCCCTCAACACTGCGGTTCAAGTCCTACTCAGGGCAAACAACTTTGGGAGCTCTTCCTGTTGTCCTTGGGGTCACAGGTGGTTCTACCAAGACATTTGTCTTTGTGTCGGTATAACTGGATGTTGCTCTTTATTGATGTCTCACTGTATTGTATCTCAAAACAATTAGAATTAAATTACTTAAAGGAGAGTCAAAGGAGTGTATAAATCTCTCACAAAAGTTTTCTTATTAAGGTTTCTGAACTACGATATATATACTTATATTAAGAATGGCAGTGGTTAACCATTTACTGGGTTATGTACAGTTGGAAAGAATTGATCATATGTTCTGTTATATATTTGAAATAATATGTACATCTTTAACATTGATTGTTTCACACAGTCATCTGAATCCATTGTTTGAATAAAACCAGAATATAAACTACTTGAAACTATGTTAGGCCCTGTTTACCATAAAGGGCTAAAGAATCTGTGCAGAGATGCAATATGCGCACCTCTACTTTGGGAGTCAAATCTTAGGTAAAACTCAATAGCTCATAGATTGTATGCATCCCCAGTTTAGAAAATTCATCGGCTGTTAAGGTGTAATGACCGCAAGTTTAAGCTGTTCTCACTATTACTTGTACTGTTCTGTCTTCTCACTAATTCTACCTCCCCATTGACAGGCTTAATTATTCACACCTTTTTCATAATCTGGTCCCTACTAAACATACTCGATCTGTAATAATTTTAATGCTGTATGAAAAGGTTAAATACTTTGATGTGATCAACAACATCAGGAAGAAATATCTGCCACCCGTACCAAACACATGGTCCTGGAGGTCACTAGCTTTATGAGGCACCTAAATTTCAATCAGAACATTGCACTGTGAATATGCTGCCAATCAATAATTTCCTCGTATAAAAACACATCGTTCACACCCTCACTGTCAAACTGCTCCATTCCATATCACCTTGAAAACAGCTTATCTCAGAGTCAGTCATCTTGACCTATGTAATAAGTAAATTACAGCTAGGGGTATCTGGCAGACTGCAGTTGAAAGTTTGAGTGTTTACCAATAAATAATTAGCCTTGCATCCTGCAGAACAATGGAAATGTATGCAAAAACAGTTAATCATTGTTTAAAAATTTTAATTAACACGTTGAGCAACATTTGAAACAGCATTGAGAATAAAAATGCATAAAAAAAAGTATACCCATAATATTAGTTGTACAAACCATCATCTCTATAGAAATTAGGCTTGTACATTTGTATGATCAATGAATTATACCTCCATGTAATAGTGTTTACTTTCTATTCATTGCATTTCAGTGTTGTGCACAGTAATGAAAATCTGTAGTCTGATTTTGTAGCCGTTGTCATCCCCCCGATATATATTGATGGTTGCAACTATAGCTTAAGAAATCTTTGATGCTTTGTATTGTTCTTAGTTATAGTGTTAAGATTCCTAGTGACATCATTACCTTAATGTTTTTTTACACAAACCTATTTCATTTTCTTAGGTCATTGTTATAATGATTCCTTTTCAATTGCTAGGCCATCTGTGATAGTAACACCACTATGACCCCAAGGAATCTATCAGCTCAGACCACTGGCAGAACCAAAGCTAAACCAACCAATGCTACAGCAAATGCCCTGGCTGATGACTTCCCAAACCTCTCATCTCGTCGTCATCAACCACCACCTACCTTGGCTGTCAATGACAGTGATGATGAAGACGTTGGTCCGAGGCGTAATGCAAACAAGGCCTCATCTACTCATACTGTACGTAAACCCAGCACAAGCAACTCAAGTACCCAGAGACAATTCAGTAATGGGGCCAATGGTGCCTTACGCAGCACTCCTCGGGGTGCCTCACGAGCAACCCTCAATAAATATGGTGATCAGACACCAGATAGGGGAGACCACTACACTCGCCCAACAGTATATTCCCGCCCCCTCGGAGTGATGGATGATCGGGACACTGACTCCTGGCTGCAACCTGGATCATATAAACAGATGGGGAACCACCGTGATGGTAGTGATCAGAGGACCCGCAAAAGACTAGAGCATCTCCTGTCTGACTCCAGCCAGAGGTCACAACATGACCTATTGAGTAATGTAGGTCAGCAAAGGTCATTGGTCAAGGAGGGTGCGACAGGTTCAAGGTCTACAGTGCCAGAGAAGACAGTCAATTCTAAAGGTTTGTATATTATTCTTATTAGAAAACAAATATTTGTATGCCCCCGCCATTCAAAGAACACTGGTGTGTATATAGAATTGCCCTTATCTGCCAACCAGACTGTCCACTTGTCCATGAGTAGATTTTTAACTTTCTGAGAAATAAATTTTAAACATGGTTGTTCTACAGTTTGGACCAGAAAATAAACATATTTCCAATTTAAGTCAATGTTCAACAATGTGCCATATGTATAAAGTATGAAAATAAAGGCAATCTAAGAAATGCACACTTTCATAATAAAATCCCCAAATTGCTACTCTAGTTAAAGCTCATAATTATAAATGATAAAGGAAATTGTCAGAACATGAAAAATGTGAATGTTTTTGCTGATACATAAGAGAAATATTAAAAATCCAGTATTCATATAGAAAGCAAATAAACAATTTTCTCAGAATATTTCTTTTTTGTGCATTTTTATTACATGAAAATCAACAATACAAGCACAGTAAGTGTGCATCAAAATGCTCCTATCTACTTACACTATATATTTAACTGAATATAATTTATTAATAATGATCTAAATTCCATTTGAATATAAAATATACTGTGTATGTATAAAAATGTATATTGTATTTCTTTCTTCAAAACCCTTTTTTCTGGCCTTTGTTTATACTGCTGTATGTGTTCTGTTTATGTATTCCAGCCAGTAGCACCCGCAGTAAGCCCACTGTGGGGTCTATTTCTCGCCCAACAGGGTCAAGGACTGTGACCAACCCTAGCCAACCTCCTCGCTCTACCACCACATCTGGGGCCACAGGGCTCACCAACCCTGCCAGAAACAGGTATCAGAAACAGTATTACTCAAGTTAAAATTCTAAAGTAGTCTTTTTTCACTGATTATCAATAAGACAAATGAATACTTTGAGCTTGCAATGATATTGGCGATCACAACATTCCCTCAATGGAGAAAGATTTGAGTCATGTTTAGGATAGCATCTTCAATTGTCCAAGAGACATGACATGAAAGTTTGCTCCACGGCTGGAAATCAAACCCACATATTAATAGGCATATTGATACAATCCAAAGATTACAAAACTGAACGTTGTTAAACTAAATTAAGCTTGCATCTTATTCAGAAATATAACATTATTGTCATAGATAAATTGGTATGTGTCTTGAAGTAACATTATTGTCATAGATAAATTGGTATGTGTCTTGAAGTAACATTATTGTCATAGATAAATTGGTATGTGTCTTGAAGTAACATTACTGTCATAGATAAATTGGTATGTGTCTTGAAGTAACATTATTGTCATAGATAAATTGGTATGTGTCTTGAAGTAACATTATTGTCATAGATAAGTTGGTATGTGTCTTGAAGTAATATTATTGTCAGATAAATTGGTATGTGTCTGGAAGTAACATTATTGTCATAGATAAATTGGTATGTATCTTGAAGTAACATTATTGTCAGATAAATTGGTATGTGTCTTGAAGTAACATTATTGTCATAGATAAATTGGTATGTGTCTGGAAGTAACATTATTGTCATAGATAAATTGGTATGTGTCTTGAAGTAACATTATTGTCATAGATAAATTGGTATGTGTCTTGAAGTAACATTATTGTCATAGATAAATTGGTATGTGTCTTGAAGTAACATTATTGTCATAGATAAATTGGTATGTGTCTGGAAGTAATATTATTGTCAGATAAATTGGTATGTGTCTTGAAGTAACATTATTGTCAGATAAATTGGTATGTGTCTGGAAGTAACATTATTGTCAGATAAATTGGTATGTGTCTTGAAGTAACATTATTGTAATAGATAAATTGGTATGTGTCTTGAAGTAACATTATTGTCATAGATAAATTGGTATGTGTCTGGAAGTAATATTATTGTCAGATAAATTGGTATGTGTCTTGAAGTAACATTATTGTCATAGATAAATTGGTATGTGTCTGGAAGTAATATTATTGTCATAGATAAATTGGTATGTGTCTGGAAGTAACATTACTGTCATAGATAAATTGGTATGTGTCTGGAAGTAACATTATTGTCATAGATAAATTGGTATGTGTCTGGAAGTAACATTATTGTCATAGATAAATTGGTATGTGTCTTGAAGTAACATTATTGTCATAGATAAATTGGTATGTGTCTTGAAGTAACATTATTGTCATAGATAAATTGGTATGTGTCTGGAAGTAGCATTATTGTCATAGATAAATTGGTATGTGTCTGGAAGTAACATTATTGTCATAGATAAATTGGTATGTGTCTTGAAGTAACATTATTGTCATAGATAAATTGGTATGTGTCTGGAAGTAACATTATTGTCATAGATAAATTGGTATGTGTCTGGAAGTAACATTATTGTCATAGATAAATTGGTATGTGTCTGGAAGTAACATTATTGTCATAGATAAATTGGTATGTGTCTGGAAGTAACATTTTTGTCATAGATAAATTGGTATGTGTCTTGAAGTAACATTATTGTCATAGATAAATTGGTATGTGTCTGGAAGTAACATTATTGTCTTAGATAAATTGGTATGTGTCTGGAAGTAACATTATTGTCAGATAAATTGGTATGTGTCTGGAAGTAACATTACTGTCATAGATAAATTGGTATGTGTCTTGAAGTAACATTACTGTCATAGATAAATTGGTATGTGTCTGGAAGTAACATTATTGTCAGATAAATTGGTATGTGTCTGGAAGTAACATTATTGTCATAGATAAATTGGTATGTGTCTGGAAGTAACATTATTGTCATAGATAAATTGGTATGTGTCTTGAAGTAACATTATTGTAATAGATAAATTGGTATGTGTCTGGAAGTAACATTATTGTCATAGATAAATTGGTATGTGTCTTGAAGTAACATTATTGTCATAGATAAATTGGTATGTGTCTTGAAGTAACATTACTGTCATAGATAAATTGGTATGTGTCTGGAAGTAACATTATTGTCATAGATAAATTGGTATGTGTCTTGAAGTAACATTACTGTCATAGATAAATTGGTATGTGTCTTGAAGTAACATTACTGTCATAGATAAATTGGTATGTGTCTGGAAGTAACATTATTGTCAGATAAATTGGTATGTGTCTGGAAGTAACATTATTGTCATAGATAAATTGGTATGTGTCTAGAAGTAACATTATTGTCATAGATAAATTGGTATGTATCTTGAAGTAACATTATTGTCATAGATAAATTGGTATGTGTCTTGAAGTAACATTATTGTCATAGATAAATTGGTATGTATCTTGAAGTAACATTATTGTCATAGATAAATTGGTATGTGTCTTGAAGTAACATTATTGTCATAGATAAATTGGTATGTATCTTGAAGTAACATTATTGTCATAGATAAATTGGTACATGTATGTGTCTTAAAGGAAGAATTTTGAGTTTATTTCTAAGACGAATTTTTTATGAAATGTTAAAATGATATGGTATTCTGATTATTATTATGTTAATTTAGATAATAAAGATATATTTTCTTTTACTTTGATATAACCAAAAATATTTTCAAAAAAATATACTCTTGAAAAAAAACAACTTCTAACTAAATTTAAATTCTTTTATATATTCAGGAGTGTGAAGCCTGGTTTTGATGTACGTACCCGGCCCCCTGAGGCAGACCAGTTGTCTGACATGGTCACATCTCAGCGCGCTACAAACCGCACAACCCGTACACGGGTATTTGACAGTGGTTCTACCCGGCAACGATCAGACAAACAATGAACTTAATACTGAAGGATTTTTTTAGTGTCGGGGTTCGAAAGTGAGTTAAACTATCTGCTGCAATGAATTGTATATCCCATTATTTTCCACTCTATACTAGATAGTGGTACTGCTGGTATATTGACTGTCTACTATGTACTATAGTAGTCCTTGTAGAATATTAGCAGTGGTGTAATGAATAATACAAATTTGGTGCTTTCCATTTCAGTGTTATTCTATCCATGAATGCGAGGTATGCCATTATCAAATTAGACTTGCCTTTAGTTTTTAAGTTTTATAAACTTTTTTTTATGAAGACAATAATCTTGCTAGGTCAAGATAATAATCATGTGATATAATGTACAGTGTTCTTTGTATTGTCTAAGATGTTCTCTACAAAACTGTTTACCTGCAGATAGGAGAAAAAAAGCTTTGATACAATTGTTTCTACACTTGTTAAATGTTTACATCAATGTCAAATAATAAGAATAATGGATTACAGCTTGTGTAGATACAGATCAATTTGCCTCAATTTTTGAATGGTGAGTAATGATGTCGGAATGTTTTTTATTTTTTGAATGTCATGTCTGTGGTCTTTAAGAACTTCTTTTCATTGAACAATGTTTACTAAACAGTAGTCTTATACATTTTGGGTGTACTCAGTTTATTTTCTACTGATGTTTGAAATAAGTTTTGAGAACATATTAAAATGACGACAACCATCAAGTACTATGGAATAAAACCTTCCAATGGTTTCAGCCATTGTTCAAGTGTCCATAACATCTCTATAATAAGGCTAGTGTTTTTATGCTAGAATTTTAATACTGATCTTTGTAACAGTCCTGGATACTTATGTCTTTTTTATTAGAAAAATATGTTTGGTGTGTAAGAAAATAAAAGATTTTCCCATTTAGGGACTGACTTAAAATTTATTTTGATAAAAAAATGCAGGAATACCTAATTAAGTTTGTTTTTATGCACTTTCCTTGTTCAATCAAATAGTATTTGTAACTGATTTTTCTAAAACTAAATGCATAATTACAAATCAACAAATAGTTTAAACAATATCCACATGAAAGACTGGTTTCAATGCTAATATTTGATATTTTTGATGAATAATTTATGCAAATGTAAAAATCAGGGATATAAGCTATGCTGTAACCAAGATACAGTGTGATTATACTGTGATACATGGTGATAAGTTGGCAAATAGTGGTGATTTAATGAGTGCATGGTGGTATAGAACCTAAAACAATCCAGCAATATGTTGATTAAAAATGCTTTACATTTTCTGTATCTCACACATATAGTTTTGATGATTTACAATCATGTAATTCCACTGTGGAAGCAGTCTGACTCTTGTATGATTGGTTAAACTGTTCAAGTCAAACATTGTTAAAGATATTTTTTTACTTATATGGCACAGGTTGGTAAGAAATTTGTACTTACTTGAAATCTTGAACAACATATAGAATGGCCTGAATTTGTTTTGTAAAAACTTTAACAGAACATGTGTATAATACACACAGTCAATGACAATAAAAGGCCAGTTGTATTGTTATTGTAACAAGTGGTATTGTTTCCAAACTTATGTTATACCAAATCTGTTTGACGGCACTAAAAGTTACTTTTGAGTATGTTTGTGCTTGTTAATCATCCCATCACCCCACCTGTTTCTACAAAGGACAGTTATCTCTGATGTTTGATGCCAAACTTACTACTGAATGACATCCACACATAATTTAAAAATGTGATAATTTTATTTGAGATTTTTATCTACGTTTCCTTAATATTAAAGTTCAAAAAGCGACATTATAAATTTGACTACCTAGCCAGAAAACAGATGGCTCCTGAATCTACATTACTTGGACCAGGGCAGCCATCATAGATTTTCAGGGTTATTTTTTTAATAATTATTAATTAGTCTCATGTTCCAAATTATTGTAGGAGCCCATTGTCAACTGATATAATGAGGTTCAGAGACATTATCTTCTTTTGGAGCCATATAAGGAAAAAACGTTTGTTTAAGAGCCAATAAATATACAGATAACACCATTTCAAGCTAATTCTGAATCAAACGCTCTGTGCAAATGACCCTTTACCAGTAAATCTGTGTTGAAATATGATGATATACTGTACAAATATTTTTACATTAATTACACATGTTCTTAATAATGAGATGTTACTGATGATAGGTGAATGATGACTTCTTTTTTTTACAACAATGAGAGACACTAATGAATAGTCTCCCCCTGAATAATTCCCACATGCAAGTAGGTTCTTTCATTTGTTTTACTCAGATTCCATGCTTGTGCTTTTTGGAGTGTATGTTGACTTTTCTGCCTTTCTTGTGATACCCAGGTTAACGATCATCAACAAACACTTCCATTTTCTTTTTTAAATATTATCACTATAAGTATTTAAATGAGTTTTAAGCTTATATTTATGCAAAGGTAAGAAATTTCTCTTTTTGTAATTGCAATATCTACAATTAAACAGGCGATAAAGTCCAAGAATTTCGACTAAAAGGACCTTCCTACTGTTTGGAATACCTCAGAGATTAACTAACAAGGGAGAAAATGTCCATTTGACCATTGTACCCTATTTACAATATTCTCTACTGAGTCTGTTGTTTTTGCTTTTTAAGAGCTTCTGATATTAATGTACTTATGATTTTTGATGGCCTTATTATTGTAGTGTATACATGTTCTTGATCTTTTTGTGTTGTTTTTTCAGGAAGTTTTTAGGTTTTTGTGAGATGCAAATGCATATAATTCATGCAGTTGTGTTCAGATGTGCTGTAATCTAACCATGAAGGAGATTGGCCTGAGCGATTCAATATAATGTGTCGCAGCAGAACACTGCAGTATTATGCAGTAAAACGCACACAGCCCATATCTCATCATAATGCTCACAGGCTTACTTGAATGTACATTTATAAAATGGATAAATGTGTTTAATTTATTTTATTCAATTTACTTCCCTTATATTACATCAATGATGATGTCATTTGTTGGTGTAATATACCTAAGTAAATAAAGTAATGTAATTGTTTACGAAAAAAATAAAAATTAATTTTAAATCATACACATTGGCATAAAAGTTTAAGGAAAATATTAAAAAGTTATGTGAAATCTTACTCTTTGGCATTAATGTTTAAGGAAAAAATAAAAAGTAACAGGAAATATTATGCATCGACATTAAATAAATTTTATTGAACCTATACAAATACAAAACTGGATCTCCATTTGTAAGATTGCTTATAATCATGGAAGTTAGTCGATAGTTGTATCATGCATGTATAAAAACAACGGGAGGATACAATCATTCTATGTTTTTAACTTCATATAATATATTCACTTGGTCTTATTGGAATGTTTATTAGACAGACAGAAAAGCTGAATAATGATATGAAATCAGTGTTGCTCATTTATTTAGTTTTCTTTTTCTTAATTCACAGAAATCCGTTTTGGTTGTAACAGAATTATTAAAGTGTTGTACTTTTTGTTTTTATTTTTGCCTCACTTATTGTTGACAGAAACTACACCGAAATGATGCTATGATATTGTTTGACTTAGATAAAATTTAACTTCACCAAAAGCCTTTATTGTTGTCTGAACTGTTACCAATTGGTTTATATGACAAAATAAAGAAAGTACATGACATTGTATGCATTGCTGTTGTTTCTTGTGACATCCTGTACTGAAACAATCATGTCAGCCCAACTAACACTTTATATCAAGTCAACTTATGGCCCATCCATGCTTAAACCGGAATTTACAGAGCTCTAACCTCGCATTTCCTGACGAGTTTCTTAAATGTAAGCGATGAAAAGAAAAACAATCTATTTGAATACAAAATGTCCAATTGCTGATATTTTCTATAAGTTATGACGAAAGTAGTGACGTCATTGCAAAATAATGTCCACATAGTGTTCAGAAAAGAATATGGTATTATTTCGACCCCCCCAAAAAAACTGACAAAAATGGTTGACCACAAACAAAATTAACTTTCTGAATCATGAACAATCATGACCAGAGACGAATAAATGGTTGTAGCATCCTGTTCATGTGACCCAGCTTACACTTTTTATCAAGTCAACTTATGGCCCATCCAACTTACACTCTACATTAAGTCAACTTATGGCCCATCCAACTAACACCCAGTGTACACTCTACATCAAGTCAACTTATGACCTGTCCAGCAAACACTCTACATCAAGACAAATTATGGCCACCCAGCGAACACTTTACATCAAGTCAACTTATGACCCACCCAGCTTACACTTTATATCAAGTCAACTTATGACCCACCCAAATTACACTCTACATCAAGTCAACTTTTTATGCACCCAGCGAACACTCTACATCAAGTCGACTTATGGCCCACCTGGCTTACACTCTACATCAAGTCAACTTATGGCCCACCCAGCTTACACATTACATTTTGTAAATTAATGGCCCACCTGGCTTACACTCTACATCAAGTCATCTTATGGCCAACCTAGCTTACACATTACATTGTGTTAATGGCCCACCTGGCTTACACTCTACATCAAGTCAACTTATGGCCCACCCAGCGTAAGCCCACCCAGCTTACACATTACATTTTGTAAATTAATGACCCACCTGGCTTACACTCTACATCAAGTGATCTTATGGCCCACCCAGCTTACACTCTACATCATGTCAACTTATCGCCCACCTAGTTTACACTCTACATCAAGTCATCTTATGGCCCACCTGGCTTACACTCTACATCAAGTCAACTTAAGGCCCACCTGGCTTACACTCTACATCAAGTCAACTTATGGTCCACCCAGCTTTCACATTACATTTTGTTAATTAATGGCCCACCTGGCTTTCACTCTACATCAAGTCATCTTATGGCCCACCTGGCTTTCACTCTACATCAAGTCAACTTATCGCCCACCCAGCTTTCACATTGCATTTTGTTAATTAATGGCTCACCTGGCTTACACTCTACATCAAGTCAAATTGTGGCCCACCCAGCTTACACATTACATTTTTTAATTAATGGCCCACCTGGCTTACACTCTACATCAAGTCATCTTATGGCCAACCTAGCTTACACATTACATTTTTTAATTAATGGCCCACCTGGCTTACACTCTACATCAAGTCAACTTATGGCCCACCCAGCTTACACATTACATTTTTTAATTAATGGCCCACCTGGCTTACACTCTTAATCAAGTCAACTTATGGCCCACCTGGCTTACACTCTTCATCAAGTCAACTTATGGCCCACCCAGTTTACACATTACATTTTGTTAATAAATGACCCACCTGGCTTACACCCTACATCAAGTCATCTTATCACCCACCCAGTTTACACATTACATTTTGTTTTTAAATGGCCCACCTGGCTTACACTCTACATCATGTCAACTTATCGCCCACCCAGCTTACACTCTTCATCAAGTCATCTTATGGCCCACCTGGCTTACACTCTACATCAAGTCAACTTATGGCCCACCTGGCTTACACTCTACATCAAGTCAACTTATGGCCCACCCAGCTTACACTCTACATCAAGTCATCTTATGGCCCACCTGGCTTACACTCTACATCAAGTCAACTTATGGCCCACCCAGCTTTCACATTACATTTTGTTAATTAATGACCCACCTGGCTTACACTCTACATCAAGTCATCTTATCACCCACCCAGTTTACACATTACATTTTGTTTTTAAATGGCCCACCTGGCTTACACTCTACATCAAGTCAACTTATGGCCCACCCAGCTTACACATTACATTTTTTAATTAATTGCTCACCTGGCTTACACTCTACATCAAGTCAACTTATAACCTACCCAGCTTACACTCTACATCAATTCAACTTATGGCCCACCCAACTTACACTTTACATCAAGTCAACTTATGGCCCACCCAACTTACACACTTCATCATGTCAACTTATGGCCCATCCAACTTACACACTTCATCATGTCAACTTATCGCTCATCCAATGTACACTCTACATCAAGTCAACTTATAACCCACCCAACTTACACACTTCATCAAGTCAACTTATGGCCCACCCAGCTTACACATTTCATTTTGTTAATCAATGGCCCACCCAGCTTACACTCTACATCAAGTCAACTTATGGCCCACCCAACTTACACTCTTCATCATGTCAACTTATGGCCCACCCAACTTACACACTTCATCATGTCAACTTATGGCCCTTCCAACTTACACACTTCATCATGTCAACTTATCGCCCATCCAACGTACACTCTACATCAAGTCAACTTATAACCCACCCAACTTACACTCTTCATCATGTCAACTTATGGCCCACCCAACTTACACACTTCATCATGTCAACTTATCGCCCATCCAACGTACACTCTACATCAAGTCAACTTATCGCCACCCAACTTACACTTTACATCAAGTCAACTTATGGCCCACCCAGCTTACACATTACGTTATGTTAATTAATGACCCACCCAACTTACACTCTACATCTAGTCAACTTATGGCCCACCCAGCTTACACATTACGTTATGTTAATTAATGGTCCACCCAACTTACACTCTACATCAAATCAACTTATGGCCCACCCAGCTTACACTCTTTATCATCAACTTATGGCCCACCCAGCTTACACATTACATTTTGTTAATTAATGGCCCACCCAGCGAACACTTTATGTTTAAAAGGTAATGAAATAAATGTATAATATGTATAGAATATAGAACACTTTATCTTGGCACATGTATGAATTGTTTATTTCACTGCCAGTACTTGTAAAGTGACAACAGAAATTCGTTGAATTGTTATCTCCCACAGAAAAAAATGTTTTTTGGGGTATTCTCTATATTTTTGGCCATTGCTCTTAGTCAAGTAGGTTAGGATGTCAATAAACGTAAAGAGCCCCTGCATTTTTACCACTAAATCACAAGGGATCATCTACTTATCAGGACCAATGCCCCTACCAAGTTTGTGGATTATGGACTCAAGCAAATCGCTAGATATTGCCAGAATAAAAAAATACGATCAAGGTAACTATGACCTTGACCTTTGCTATACTTACTCAAAAACCAGTAGGGAAAATCTATTTATGATGAGTAATGTCACATATGATGATTGTGTACGCAGGCATTATCTTGACATTAATCTGAAACTATTATCAAAGATTAACCTGCACAACTTTATGTACCATACATTAAAGGTCTCAAACATTCCAAAGGGTTCTACTACTACATTGATGGATCAGCACAACAAAAACACATGAAAGATTTGCAACTTTATTCAATACATTAGCTAATTACATGTTTACCTTTCATCATAACAATCATTCATTTAGATCATGTATATCACAAAGCACCGCCTTAAACAATCATGACTTTTGGTTTGATACTATAAAATATGTTAACTGTGTAAAGTTACAGAATTTATACTGTAACAACAACAAAACACATCAAGTAAGACTTTGGGGGAATTCATTTACACCACTTGGCATGTGCTTTAAATTAAGTGGCATAGGCCAGACATGTGACTAGGCTAAAACCAGTCTACCACTGGTAACAGATGGTTTGCTGATCTGTCAATGTATGAAAATTGTTAAACACCATGAATGCACCGATAAACATTAGATTTTTTTAAACTTTTAAAAATTAATGTCATGAAAATGTATTACATGCACTACATCTACTATTTAAAATTTGCATTCATGAAATGTGCATTTCTGTAGTAGATGGCTGTTGATGAGTGTTGATGTTAAAATAGGATTTCATGGTGTTATAATAATTTTGATCTCCAATTCTGTGACCAGTCGATCTAGAGCAGTTTCCAAGGTTGAGGTTTGCAAACTTTGTCTAGTGTGCATGAAACTTCAATCAAAATTCCTGAAGGGTATTTTCTGCATTACGTGACACTAAGTAGTAACAATGACCTTGACCAAATGGAAAATTAAGTCTGCACAGCAAGTCTGTTAGAAGTTACAAAGTTTGTAACAAATTATATGCTAAGTTGCTGTAATCTAAAGACAAGTAGTTGTACAATAAAACCAGACAGGTTTCCAAAGGGTTAGTGCTTACTGATTCTAGAGACAAGCTCAGATTTCAGATTGTAGCCATCAGACACAGTCTTACACATGCTACATGCACTAGAACACCAGTTTATTGTCTGTACCATTTCTGTTATTTGCTGACAATAGCATGCAAACTCCATTGACATAATGCTGGAGATTTTCCTGCCAATAAATCATTATGAGCAACAATGCTTTTAGGTCTTCTATGTGTCCAGACATATAAATACAATTCTCAGGGTGTCTCAAAAAGTGTCAGTCATTATTGTGAGAAATGCATCCAAATAACAACAAGCTTTTACTATTTTGACAAAAGGTCATTTGCATTGGATTCTCTTCTGTAAGTAGAACAGATGTGTCTACAAATGCTTCTTAAGTACAGTACATCTCCATTTGATAAATAGTGGGCAGGACGTTTGATGAACACCGCAACATAATTTACCGCATCCAGCATCAATAAAATGTATGCTTAAAAGTTAAATTGGAATCATAAAATAGAATGTTACATGTTTCAAACAAAACATGCCAATATTTAAAACCTCCTTTTGCAATGAGAAAGTATATATTATGAAGATCTAGTAAATGACAATAGATTAAAGTTTTTCAAAAAGACTTAAAACAAACACTAATGTACATGTCCAAAAAGAAATATCAATCAAACATGACTGTGGAAAGCTATAATTAACAATTCTAAAATTCATGAATATGTCAACAGTAGCATGTCAACATAAATCACATAGTAAACAAAGTGATGATTGTATAAATTTATTTAAAGCATGGACTAAGTGATTACATGTAACACACACATGGAGATCACAGTTATATAGAGTGAGTTCTACTAGACAATGCCATACACAATACTGACCAGAAGAATGTTTGGTTCCAGGTTTGAATCTCCCACTAACAAAGTAATAACAACATACAATAACATAGTTACTAGACTAGAGGACTATATATCACAAAATAAAAAGCTTAAACATATACAGTTTCTTCATGGAAAAGACAACATTTACATGTACACATATCTATACATTTGTTCAGAATATTTGTGTAATTGCTGTATATTTTGGCAGCAATGCTTTTTTAATTGCACATAAAATAGTTTGGAAGATGGTAAATAAAAAAATGGGTAAAATGTATATTTAATACAAATATTGTATGAGACCACCCCAATATGTGCTACATCTGATAAAGTATTTTTTGCTTTTAAATTGCACCAGTTCACTGCCCTAACACTAATTGGGCTTGAGGTAAAAACTGTTTTCAATATCCCTTACCCTGAGTGTATTTGGCTTAACTGTGTAGTAGTTTAGTGTTTTAGTAATGTATCCATTGCAACCTTATCAATTCAACTGCAGAGTTGTCTTGCCAATTACTTGTTTTCATTTGGTAAACAGATTATTTTGTATACATTTTCTTGTTAATAGCAAAAAATGATGCTAGCATGGTTTGAAATGCACTTTGATGTTCAGTGAATAACATGTCAAAAGAGCTTCATAATGACCTTCTTAGGCCATAAATAAATATAACTAAGTTCAGACAGAGAGTTGTATGCGACATGGTAAAATCTTCTTTTATCAGTTATGGATCATAAGATAATAAAACCAAAGTTTGAGTCAAATATGCTGTCAGAAACAAAAAAATATACACTTTACCATTCTGAAAATTATTGTTGCAGAAGTTATCATCAAGAAACTTTTTGGAAACATTGAAATAAGAGGTATAAAGCCTGGAAAATGATCAACTATCAACTACAAGCTGGATACAGAAGACATAGTCTGTATGGCACTAAAGGTCCAAGTTGACTGCCTATATTCCCCAACATATAGGATCATATATACATGCAGTGAAGGGTGTTAATAAATGCCAATAAAGGACACATTTGAACATTGTAGTTTGTTTGTTTATTCATGTTTCAACAACACTTTAAAGGTGGAATCTGACAGTTTGCCTATATTCAATACACTTGCCAATATCAAACCACTGCTTTGGAGAATTTGGTCATACTTTTTGCATAAACTCATACTTTAGTTGTTTTAAAGATGATTTTGAACACTAATTTTATTATTAGACTGTACCAATCGTGAAAAAAAATCACAAAAAACTCTAAATGTCCAGTATTTTCAACTCTATAAAAAGCGTGATAGTGGTCTATGCTAAAAATATGTATCAACATTAGAATGGATTTCCTGGATGACTATAAAAGGTCACATGAATTTCTAAGTTTCAAAATAGCTATCTCTGCAGTGTGGCTTGGATAGGAAAGACCTTTTGCAAATGATAAGTGGTGATTTATCCGTGACTGGTTACACAGTTTTTTGGCATCAATTAGCATTTTGCAAGACCTTCTCAGGTACCAATTACTGATATGCTTGAGAATTTTTTTTAACCAAACTGTTGGATACCACGTTTAATGGATTTCAAATGGTATACTTTAATTGCCAACACACTTTTTAAACAGTTTGATTAGCAATTTTACTTAAGCCACTTAAATGGCAAAATGTATGACTTGAGTGTTTCACACATAAATTAACACATAACTACAAATTCATCTACATTCTAAAACATTTAGAGAAAAACACACACTTACTTAACAATATATCCATAAATTCATGTATACAAACAACATAAAGAAATAACAATAAAACACATCTCACCTTATCTCAGATGGCACTAAGAACAATGGTCATACAAAGAGTCTGAGGCTAGTCTTCAGTAACCTACTAGAAATGGCCAGATGTCAAAAGCCACCCTACATAACCATCCTCCTTATACACCTTCAATATCAACTCACAACATCCACCGGCAATATCCACCCTTAGTATCCACCCTCAATATTCACCCTCAATGTTCACCCTCAATATCCACCCTCAATGTTCACTCTCAATATTCACTCTCAATATTCACCCTCAATATCCACTCTCAGTATCCACCCTCAATATTCACCCTCAATGTTAACTCTCAATATTCACCCCCAATATCCACTCTCAGTATCCACCCTCAATATCCACTCTCAGTATCCACCCTCAATATCTACTCTCAGTATCCACCCTCAATATTCACTCTCAGTATCCACCCTCAATATTTACCCTCAATGTTCACTCTCCATATCCACCCTCAATGTTCACTCTCAATATTCACCCTCAATATTCACCCTCAATGTTCACTCTCCATATCCACCCTCAATGTTCATTCTCAATATCCACCCTCAATGTTCACTCTCAATATTCACTCTCAATATTCACTCTCAATATTCACCCTCAATATTCACCCTCAATATTCACTCTCCATATCCACCCTCAATATTCACTCTTAATATTCACTCTCAATATTCACTCTCAATATTCACTCTCAATATTCACCCTCAATATTCACCCTCAATATTCACTCTCCATATCCACCCTCAATATTCACTCTCAATATTCACCCTCAATATTCACTCTCCATATCTACCCTCAATGTTCACTCTTAATATTCACTCTCAATATTCACTCTCAATATTCACCCTCAATATTCACCCTCAATATTCACTCTCCATATCCACCCTCAATGTTCACTCTCAATATTCACTCTCAATATTCACTCTCAATATTCACCCTCGATATTCACTCTCAAACACCACTCTCAATATCCACTCTCAAACACCACCCTCAATATTCACCCTCAATATCCACCCTCAATATTCACTCTCCATATTCACCCTCAATGTTCACTCTCAATGTTCACCCTCAATATCCACCCTCAATGTTCACCCTCAATATCCACCCTCAATATTCACCCTCAATGTTCACTCTGAATATTCACCCTCAAATCCACTCTCAGTATCCACCCTCAATATTCACCCTCAAATCCACTCTCAATGTTCCCTCTCAATATTCACCGTCAATATCCACTCTCAAACATCACCCTCAATATCCACTCTCCATATACACCCTCTGTATCTGCTTTCATTATTTACACTCCATATCCACTCCCAAATTCCATTCTCAATATACATTCCAAATATCCACCCTCAGTATTGACTCTCAAAATTTAAGCTCAATATCAACTCGCAAAATCCACCCTCAATATTCATTCTCAATATCCACTCATAATATCCATTCCCAAAATCCATTCTTAGTATCCACTCTCAATATCCACTCTTTAAATCAATTATCAATAAACACTCTCAATATCCATCCTCAATATACACTCTCAAAATCCACTCTCAGTATCTACTCTCAAAATCCACTCTTATTATCTACTCTCAAAATCCACTCTAAGTATCTACTCTCAAAATCCACCCACAGTATCCACTTTCAATATTGACTCTCAAAATCCACTCTCCATATCCACTCTAAAAATCCATCCTCAATATACACTCTCAAAATCCACTCTCCATATCCACTCTAAAAATCCATCCTCAATATCCACTCTCAATATGTATCATCTATCCTCCTCATTTATCTGCCCTCAATTCCTAATTTAACACATATGCTCAATACTGGACTAACACTCAAGCCTCAAGGTGTATAAACCCTGGCCCATGATGTAACATGTGATATTGATGAGTCAAAATGGATAAGAACATGTCCATTGTATGTCATTTACCATCACATTCATTTCTAAACAAGATCATTGATAAAACAACCAATGTAAAATGGTATGTAAAAATCCATGTACCAGCAAAAAAGTAAAACAAGACAAATAAAACAAACTATTTCTTATAATTGTAAGTATGCATATGGGAGTAATTTGTCAAATGTAAACAAGAGGGCAATAATGGCCCTGTAAACCCCTCACCCAAGTGCCATACATATTATGACGCCATACATATTATGACAAAATTAGCAAGGAATATCAGCAATGTTTCAACAGACCAGAATAATAGTAATTCATGTACACATCAACATTTCAATTTGAAACAGTTCCATTGTTTTTTACAACATGGCCGTATATGAAAAATGCGTGGCCTTGGCAGCCATGTTTTTTACAGATCAATTTTATTAACAATCTTGAAACAGGGCCATCTATAGCACATGTTTACCAAATATCAGGGCTCTAGATATTTGGTGTCTGAAAAGAGGATTTTCAAAGTTTTCCTTTATAGCAATAGCCATATATGAAAAAAAGCAATGCCCCCGGCGGCCATGTTCCTTGACTGATCAAAATTCTTTCAACATTTTTCTTTCCCCTGCCAGCTGAAGCCTTTGAGGAAGATTGGTTGAATTTTTGCCAGCGGATACTAAGCAGATGTCCTTCAATTTTTTTATACAACTGTATCTTTTATGAATTGTAATATAAACAGGTAACTCAAACATCACTAAAACTTATCCTAGAAAATATGATCTAGTATAGATGTAGTGCAAGGAGTGCTGCATCCATTTTCATTAGATGTATCCCAACATTGCTTGAAACATATTGACGGATGAAAATAATATTATGCATTTATTAAAATTACCTTTTACAGTGAACAAAATTTTACTGACATCTGTGTTCAAAAGTTTGTGCAACTATCAAAGGAAAGGTGTATGTAGTTTTTATACTGGTGCTTAATGTATTAATATTCTACAAGAATTCAGTGTTGACACAGACTTAAAATCTAAGTTGTATATTCTCTGGCACAAATTGTAAAAATGGTCCTGTAGACATTATTGGACAAGAAAAATGGATTTTCTCGAAATAGTGAAAAAACCATACAATTATTTGTACAGACTAATAAAGGTCCCCTGAAAACCAAAGCAGACTGAAGGTGTCATCCTGACTATGTTGGACCCTGGTCATGAGCTGGGTGGGGACTCTGCTGCGGTTTTTTTGGGCACGTTCCTCTTTAGTATTTCCTCTTCTCTGAGGCGCCAGAAGTCAACATTCTGCTGGATGTGCAATGTGTTGTCTGCCACCTTAGGGTCAGGGTTTCCATAGTTAGGAGGGTTCGCATCGGGATCGTAGCCCAAGGTCCTTAACATGGGCGCTATCTGGGACATCTCCTTGACAACGTTCTCAGGTATATGCCCCACCCACTTGTTCAGGGCCTCAAGGTTGACAGGTTTGATGATCTGGTCTGAGGATTTCTCTGTTCTGTACACAGAATATACAATCAGAGGTTTACTTTTTTTGCAAGTTTATAAGAGCACACATATTTATATAAATTATAGAACTTTTATCATTAATAAATTCATATATTATGTATCAATCATTTTGTAAATAAATAAGAGGATAAAAACTACAGTCTATCAAAAATATGTATAAACAATAATAAGCATATAATATCTACACTACATACATGAAATAGTAATTAATATTGTCAATAATATTACATTCATTTTATAACATAATTATTAGTATAAAGTTCACTTATCAATATTTAAATAATTATAATTTTATATTAATTAATCAAGTGAACAAATGTAGAAAAGATGTACATAAAGGTTTTTATTGTCATGTTACTAATTAATGTATTAGATAATACTTTTAATTAAACACAAATACTCTTTGTTTATGATTAACCTTCAATGTCAGTCTTCCCTTTATCAATGGTCATAATATTTGGGATAAACTTAATAACAGAGAAGGCTAAAGGCTGAATAATAATCCATGACAGTCACTGTGATATAGCATTTGTCATATTAAGTAATCTATAAATGGGTCACTGTGATATAGCATTTGTCAATTTAGAAATCTATAAATGGGTCACTGTGATATAACATTTGTCATATTAAGTAACCTATAAATGGGTCACTGTGATATAGCATTTGTCATATTAAGTAACCTATAAATGGGTCACTGTGATATA